>JAPKLX010000105.1:153475-213484 GCA_026898415.1 Leonotis leonurus | reverse complement strand
CTGGTAAAAGTACCATGGACCGCCCACGTGTATAGCCGAGCGGTCCATGGTACTTTTACCAGAGGTCCATGCATTTTCATACTTATATGACATATGTGATTGCATATCTATGGTTAATACGTGAAAAAAAAATATCTTATGTAGTAATTATAGCTTATTGCCGAATGGATTTATGCATAAGCTATAATTACAACATAAGATATTTTTTTTAACGTATTAACCATAGATATGCAATCACATATGTCATATAAGCATGAAAATTCATGGACCGCTGGTAAAAGTACCATGGACGTAGAATGCAAATACATGATTTATATCTTCAATTTGACCATTTGGACGGCATATACGATGTAATTGTGTGGAATAGAAGTGTGTAGTCAATTATTATTTTTAAATAAAGTGTGTAAGAGATTGCTAACTTCCATGTACTTTTATATATTTAAAAAATGAAATGGATATTTTTGACATGTACATTGAGATTTTGAGTATATTTGACATGTATTTTTTCAAAATGGGTATTTTAATTTTTCACCCTAAATTTATTTGCCGAGTATATATATGGTTTCTTTGTGGTTGGGCGATGTGTTTTCTAATGGATTATGTTTACAATGAATTTAGTTATTATCGTTCTACTATTTGATCGTCTTGTATACAACGAGCCAAAAGAAGGTATTATATCTAGCTATGGCTTTTGGGTAAATGCATGTGATGTGAAACAAATAAAAAAAATCAATACGACATATAACCTATCATGTAATAAAGCTCAATTTGAACTACTAATAAATGTTTTATCAAAACAATTAGAAACACTTGACTGGTTGAGTATTAAAATTTGTCATTTTTTGCTTCCGAAAGTTTTAGAATAACCCCTGTTTCTATAATCTTATTTTATAAGTAGGTGTAATAAATACTACTCATATAAAATAACTAGCTTAATAATCCACTTGTTCAAACAAGTCTTCGACGACGTGGATTCAATACTTGACAAGTTGCTAAATTTGATTTACTCGTTGGTAATTAGATTCCCCATTTAATAAAACTTAAACTGTATTTCTGCACCCACTTTAAATTATTTTCTCACTCTGTCATGATTATTTAATATATGGTGGGAGATAATAATTCCACAAGTTAAAAATATAGTACTTACATTATTTTTCACCTTATTACGACTTACTAGGGGCGGGAAACACTAGACATCAAGTTGAATTTCAATATGTTAATTTAGTACGTGGGTCATCAAATCAATTGTACCTTTAACTATTACAATCATCACCTACTTGAATGCTTCCTCATCAATATATTGTTTTTGTGGTCAACTATATCGATGTTAAATTTTATTCAAAAATAATTCAAAACCGAACTTTGGTTTTGCAATTTGGATCACTTCAAAAATTAAATACATGCATATTGGTGTAAAATTTAATCTTGAATTACAAATCGGGATCTAGATACCATATAAAAAACCTGCATTATTTAAGCATTTAAAAGTAGAGTAAATTCGCAATACTACAAAAAAATGCATTATATAGCAACAGAATAGTGACATAAATTTTTTCTGTTTCTAAATTTTAACGGATTAACAATTCTTTATGGAATTGTTGTAAAATTTTAGTACCGAAATTAATGACAGAATTATCCGTTATTAAAAATATAGTAACGGAATTTTCCGTTACAATTCTGTTACTAAAATTGAAGAAACCATTCTGGAAATGAAAATTTCGTTACAATTCCGTTGTTATATATAGTAACGAAATATATTCCGTTATTAAATTTTTTAGCAAACATCAATATTATTACGAATAAATCCATTACAAATCTGTTACTAAATTTTTTAGTAACGAAAAAATTTTGTTGCTAAAATAATTTTTTTAGTGCAAAATCAATATAAATTTTTGATTAATTTATTTTCCATTGTATTGAGAATCGGAATGGGAACGGGACCGGGTACCCGTCCCGAAATCCCGAAGTCCCGATTATGAAATTCTTCGATTTTGTGGTCTCGGTCCCAATCAGGACTTCGAGAGTCTCGTATTCCAAAATAAAAAATTTTAAGTTTCAGTTTTGGTTCCGAATAAAAATGTTCTGAGCAGTCTCGAGTCAAAATCAGAAAAATTCCAAGTTTCGATGCCAAATTCTCGCCCTTAATTTTCCGTTTACCCACCCTCTTAAATAATAAATGTGCAAGCAAGCAAAAGCACTAATTAATGCATAGACCAATGATGAATAAATGAAAGGGCACAATAGAAATATATATGTGTAATGCATATGTCACAGTTTGATGCCTAAGAGCATAATTGGAGTTGATACTCTATAACAAAGTGACAAGGCAAAGGAAATAAATGGGTCACACAAATAATTAATTGCCGTCTAATGAGGGAATCTGATGATTTCATGCTCAACTATGATATGTAACCATTATGGGCCAAATATATATTTGTAAGAGAACAGGTATAAAATATTATAGGAGTTTCCAATTTTGGGGTTGAGTTCTCTAAGTAATGGTCTAAAATGGGGGAGAATCTTTGAAAGTGGTGATGGTGGGGCCTAGTGTGTGGAATTGATTTAGGGTTTGAGGGGACTTGAACCCCCACCATGGGAACAAATTAAAGCTAGGAAGGGACATTCCCTAGTGACTAAGTGGGATTTTACCATTGCTTCTTTCTTCCATGCTATAATTACCTATTACACGTACATACGCTTCAATTCATACATGATCATATGATCATATTCAGTTTTACAATTACATCACAAAATAAATATTAGTCATTACACTTGCATTAGTTTAGAAGCCCATATATACTCTATTTTCAGTTTTCACGTCGAATTAGCTTCTCAATGTCACCTACAATCTAACAAAAAAAATAATAGCAGAAATATGAATGACAATCGGTTACTAGGAATATAGATAGCAGCTATTAACACTTACTCTCGAATTAAATAAATACTAAATTCTACTAACGAAATTATCAGCATATACTAAAATCATTCAAACTCATGACCCGCGGATATCCGCCACTCGATGGGTACCCACGAATCCGCCATCCACCACTCGTTGGGAGTGGCGGACGAACTAAATGGATATGAAATTATGCTTACGAAAAAATATCAAATATCTCTCAAACTCACATCTATTAAAATTAAGTATTAGATACACACAAGTAAATTGCCATCGTCATAAGAGGAACTCCAAATTGCAAAAGAAAAAAAATACAAAGGCTGGGTGTTACATTTATATTGTAAAATGTTGGACTGCAATTGACGTCATTTTAAGACTAGGTTGGTTCGCGAAAATAAAATAAATCTTTATCTGAATTAATATTGTTTTTGGTGCATCAAAATAAATAAGGTGATAGTTAATTAGCTGTTTTACATAGTAACAAGTTGCCGATTCTTTAATTATTGACGCTAGTGCTTTACATAATTCGACAATAACTAGTCCGCACTTGTTTATAATGACCTCATGATTTATTATTAATTGGTGGTTGTGCTCAACGTTACTATACCTATACCACAAATTTTACTTATATTGAGATTCAAGAATAGTGAGTGCGTATGCAGTTTGTTTGAGCTTTAACAAGAAGGACATTTAATAATTAAATCGTAAACGAAATTTAAAATTTCTAAACTCATGTTAATGATACGTGCATGGAGAATTAAGGGCTTTGTGTTTTAATAACTAAAGTTATAAACAATATTGATTATGAACGAATGCTTTGTTTGAGAATTGAAATTTTCTATATTAATTAGTATCTAACTACGGGACAAAAAACAAAGTTGGGTGCCTGCTAAAGATTCTTGAGCTCGAATTAAGCATCTAATCACATACTAATCGACACGTTTAGTGGATTTTTCTAACAACATGCGAGAGGGGAATTAGGACAGGGCATTTCAATAGGGATTCCATGACGACATGACATTGGGTGACAGTAATAATAAAAATAATTAGGATGTCCACCACTACTGGAAATACATTAATAATACTTTTCATAGTATGCATGTGCCTTTGTTTAAGTAAATATAGTAAGAAATTGAAGTGTTAGGCCGTGTTTGGGTTGATGGAAATTGATTATAAGAAACGTATACGAACTTATATAGTTGTTTCGTATATTCCACACATATGATATGATGTCCAGCCCCTCATTCAAAGATTGTCCGTTTCTAATTTACTATTCCTCTTTACAAAACACATCTTGCCATTCACGGAATTTAATTGAGTAGTGACTTTCTCGACATAAAATTATTTTTGGCACTACATTTAGTGGTAACTACGTGATCAAATTTATACAGAGTTGGTGAATAGTTTTCTCGATATTACAATTTTGGAGCTTTATATTAGATTTTACCTTGAACAAGAAGGTAACCGTGTTAGAACATTATTGCATAATAACAGTTAAAATCTGTAAAATCTTAATAACATAAATTCTCTATTATGAATAATATGAAGTATTGTATAAAGATCGAACGCGAAAAAATTAACCACTATTGAGTGATTCTGAATAGAATTGACTTGATTGGATGTCGGATGAATCTTCCAGAAGATCAGACTTCTCTTTCTATAGAGTCTGTCTGTTTCGATGGGGGAGAAGAGAGTGCAGAGATTTCACGTCTGACTTTTGGGGACCATCCATCCTTTTATATTAAATAAACTTTAGTGTGATTATTAGTCAGCCCTTCAATGATTGTAATAATTACTTTTTAGGTATATACACTTTATATAATAGCAATTGATATATTAATTAATTATATATGTGTCCAACTTAGATTTATGAAATTAATCTAACAATCTCCCACTTGGACACCATATACAAAATGTTTCAACTTATTTTAAACTGTCAGTACGTGGCATTGTTTAGACCAAACCCAATGTCCGATAAAGGGACTCAGTATCGGGCACGAGGAATATTTCCAGCCGATATACTTCCAATTTATTGTATTAAATTGCTCGCAAGAGTACGAGTTCGTTGTATATTAATAAGTTAACCCTAAGTCGTATTCTCAAGGAAGGCTAAGCAGGACTTTATCTATGTTGTAAAACAGAAAGCAATTAAAAGAAGGAGTTTTGATATTTTAACTAAGTTAAATAATTTATCTAGGCGAATGAAATTTAAGAATTTAAAACACGAATTACCTAGGCAAGAATTAAGAAAGCAATTAAACCCTAGATCTAAGAATGAAGAATTAAAGAAACAAAATTTAAACATGCCTTGCATTGATTAATTAACATAGTTGAAAAGGTTTGGATAAAGAATTAGGAAATTAATCAACAGCAGGATAAGAAGAAAATAATTTATAAAGCATTAAAGAAAGCAATAAAAGAACTCACTGATTGAACGGAAAAATAATGCATTAAGAATCACCGGGTTTGAATCACGAGCGAATCCACAACTTCGAATTGAAAGGAACGAACAATTAAAGAAAAACTAAGCTAAAGTGTTTTCTCTCGTGGTCTAAACCCTAGACTAGAAGTACAAAAACGTGAAGTAGTAGTCGTCCCTCTGAAATCGTGCGCGGAGGTTTAAATAGGGGAAGAAAATCCCGCCAGGGTAGCGCTCGCTAGGGGGCAGCGAGCGCTACCTTGGCTCGCTGTATACTTGGCGGAAGCAGGGGGCTAGCGAGCGCTCGCTAGGCCCCCTCTCTGGTTGAGACTCGGCTGCAATGGGGTAGCGCCCGCTAGGGGGTGGCGAGCGCTACCCTACTGTTTTGTCTGCTTCATATTCCAGGGGCCAGCGGTCGCTAGGGGGGTACCGCTCGCTAGCCCCTAGTTTTGCCTGATTTATCTTCTGGACCTAGCGAGCGCTAGGGGCTAGCGCCCGCTAGGTCAACTCTCGGCCAAGAATGCAATTTTCTTCATCTTTTGGTCTCGTTTCTCTTGTCAAGGCTCGTTATCCATTTTCTGTCGATTTTGACCTACAATGTAGCACATGGAAAAACCAAAACATCAGCTTGAACAAAATATGAGACATACACACAATGAAAACGAGACCAAAAACGTATAAAACACAAAACTTGATAATGTATAACCGAATAAGCGCTTAAACAAAATTTGTTATTTTAAGCTTTGTATATCTTGACAATCTCGTCCATTGACCACATCCATGCAATGACTAAAGCAGTTTTCGTCAAAATTAAGCATGACTAAACCAACAGTAATCACATGCACAAACATAATCAGACGACATAGATCTGATGGTATTACGAATATCAGAAGTAGCATCTATTTTTGAATGATCCTCTTTAGACTTTAAACTTTAAGCAAAGCTTGCATAACGCAGAGTAAAGAACTTGAACTTTATTTCTAATCAGAAAAATAACTTATTACATAAGTGTCTGAAGTATCGAAAACAACCAAATTACAAATTCCCACTGAAACAAAACATCATCCAACGATAGCACACCCATATGAGCAATGTGCTCATGAAAGACCTTGGGTAGTAAGCCCTTAGTAAGTGGATCCACTATCATGAAGTTTGTCCTTATGTGCTCTATTAATATCTGTTTACTCTGCACATTTTCTTTCACAACATGAAACTTGATGTCATTGTGCTTTGACTTGGATAAACTTTTGTTGTTATTGGATTGTCACAATCCAACTTAATCGGTCTTTCCACATTTTCCAGAATGTGCAGCCCCGTGACAAACTCCGCAACCATATTCCATGGTTTGAAGCCTGATAACATGCTATAAATTATGCCTCTATAGTGAAAGAAGCCACAAGTGTCTGTTTGACACTTTTATGACACAACTCCTCCAGCCTGTAAAAAGACATATCCAGTTGTGGATTTCCTGCTATCTTGCATCCAACAAAATCAGAGTCGGAGTATCCAACGATCTCCAAATGATCTGATTTTCTGTAAACTAGCATGTAGTCTTTTGTTCTCTGTAGATATCTCATTACCACATTGGCTGCTATCCAAAGATCATCCCAGGGTTTATAATCTGCATAACATCCTTACTATGTACGCAATATCCGGACATGTACACACCTGAGCATACACTAGAATTCCAATTTGCCGAAGCATGTGGAATTTTCTAAATTTCATGAAGTTCAAGGTTACTTTTAGGGCATTGCTTAAGGCTAAAATTTTCTCCTTTTGCAATAGGGTTATTACATGGTCTACAATCTTGCATCCTAAACCTCTTTAGTACCTTATCAATATAGTTCTTTTATGATAACCCAAGAACACCCCAAGATCGATCACGGTGTCATGCAATGAACCTATATCGTTAACGACAAACAAGATATCGTCCACATAAAGGACCAGGAACGCAAACTTACTCCCACTGAACTTGTGATACACACAATCACCCACTATATTTATCTCAAAATCGAATGCGATAATCACTTCATGAAATTTGTGGTACTACTGACGAGAAGCTTGTTTGAGCCCATAAATGAATTTCTTTAGTTTGCAGACCATACTCTTTGAGTCTCCTAATTCAAAGTTTCCTGGTTGCACTGTATATATCGTTTCCTCAATCTCTCTATTGAGAAACACAGTCTTAACATCCATCTGATGTAACTCAAGATCAAATGAGCAACAAGTGTTATAATTATCCTAAAAGAGTCTTTCGATGAAATCGGAAAGAAAGTCTCTGAATAGTCAATGTCTTCCTTCTTAGTATAGCCTTTAGTCACAAGACGAGCCTTTTACCTCTCCACATTACCATTTGCATCCCTTTTGGTCTTAAAAATCCACTTACAACCAATGGTCTTTGCACCTTCTAGCAATGGGATAAGTTTACAAACCTTATTGTCTTGCATAGACTTATAATCCTCATTTATGGCATCAATCCACTTAGTGGATCTCCTTAATTACACTAGTTCTTGAGGTTGTTGAGTTTGATCATTCTGAATGAGGATACCTTCAATGATATCGAGTTGAGGTTCCAAATCGGCTTCTCGAGTAATGACAGTAATAGAAACCTGAGCACTACTAGAAGCACTAGCAGGAATCAAGTTTGAATCATCCTCAAAAGTGATATCTCTAATTCTATTTCTCCCCCCAAACTCAACTTTCTCAAAGAAAGTAGCAGTTATCGTCTCAAAAATATTCCTAATAGTAGGATCGTAAAACCAATAGCCCCTATAATGCTCAGAGTAACCAATGAAATAGTTGCTAATTGTCTTGGGGTCCAGTTTCTTTTCATGTGGCTTATAAGATACAGGTAGTCATAACGGGAATAGTCATCTATAAAGGAAATGAAATATTGCTGACCATTCCAAGATGAAGGGAAAAGCCCACATATATGAAAGTCAGTGAAATCGAGGGAATCCAAAATGTCATCTGAAGATCTATATGCACCTAATTTCTTATTCTTGGTCTGTTTTCCTTAATACAGTCAACACAGACATTAAAGTCAGTGAAATCGAGGGAATCCAAAATGTCATCTGACGCAATTCGCTCAACTCTATTTCTAGAGATGTGACCTAGGCGCTTATGCCATAATGATGTCGGATTTTCCTTATTTAACAGTCTTTTAGTACCACGTGATTCAACATGCAATGATTCATTATATGAAATAATTGTTTCCAATATATATAGATTGTCGAAAGAGTTCAAATAATCAATACCAATAACATTTGAATAAAAAAAAACCCAAAGTAAACTGATTGTTTCCAAATGAACAATGATATCCAGATTTGTCCAATAAACAACAAGAAACCAAATTCTGTCTAAACAACGGTACAACGAAAGTGTCTTTTAAATCCAAATAACAATTAGTTCCTTATAACAATTTAAAATGCCATATAACTTCAACTTCTACCGACTTTCCCACGAAGATGTAACTTTCACCATCACTTGACTTTCGGTATCTTAGACAACCATGCATTGAAATACTTATGTGAGTAGTAGCACCATAATCTATCCACCAAGTATTTCTCGGCACTGAAGTTAAATTAACCTCATAACAGACCAGAGTGAGAATTGTACTTTTATTAGCACGCCATGCATGAAATTTTGTACAGTCTTTCTTTATATGATCCGACTTCCCACAAATGAAACAACTTTGTTCCTGATGATGTTTCTTTTGAGTTGGTCCTTTAGCAGCTTCCTTATCAAAAGGTCTTTTTCTTGCCCTTAGCCTTAGAGATACTTGCCACATGGGCACTTTCAATCATTTCATGCTTCAACCTTTCTTCCTCCTGAACAGAATGAGTAATTAGCTCATTGAGAGTCCATTTCTCCTTTTGACACCATAAGAACGAGCAGGTCTTCCAAAAGCTCGATCTTTAGAGCTTTCAGTTTTGAAGCAATGTTGAACATCACAATAATATATTCCCTTATGTTTTCCTAACCCTTATACTTCATCGACATCAGTGTCGACAGAAGTGACATCATCTCGATCTTATCGTTCTTTACAAAACGCTTTTCGAGCTCGTCAAGGAAGACCTTAGCTAAAGTGATGTTCTCAAAATCAGGACCTCTAAAGGCATCCAAAATGTTGTGCATCATGATCATCAGACTCATGCGGTTAGAAGGATCCCACCTCTCAAATTCACTGTTAACATCGGCAGTGTTTTTTTTAGTGAGAGGTGTAGGCTGTTCTATTTTGAATGCAAGGTCCAGATCCATACAACCCAATACTATTTGCAAGTGTCGTTTCCATTCCTTGAAGTTAGTCTCATTTAGCATGAGTATTTGATTGATGTTAGAAGATATTGATGCAGCAGATGATAAATTAACTGAAGTAGAACAAAAGAATCCTAAACAAATCAGTTTAAGGTCCTAACTAATGGTCAAGGTATAGATCTCATCCCGAGATACCAAGCGTAACATCAATGTATATCCTTTGGGCCTCAACATTGACTGCAAGCGGTACTCTCGACGCATAGATCAAATGTTGACAATAAGGTTGTGTCAAACAACAATCAATCTTTGGACTGATTTATTGCTCACACAAAGTTACTTGATAATTGTCACACATTTATCCCCAAAGAATGTGTAATCATCTCTGCCAGATGCGGACGGCCTTTGGGTCAATCGACAAACGCATGAATTGTTGACACAACAACCATATATAAGATTAAGTATAATAGTCTACACAAAAGAGGTCATGTTGGCGACATTTTGCTTCAACTAAAGCACCTAATAGACGAAGCTGGAAAGTGAGTCCAGCAGCTTCGGTGACCTGAGCTGGATCGCCTAAGTCATCAAGAAAAATACCCTAGATCGACGATCGACGTCTGAATTGTCGTTGCATTTCTGCAGGTTCGACGACCACTTTGGCGTTCGCCGAAGTTGTGCCTTAATTTTGGCAATTTGGGGCTGGGGTCGTCAAACTTACTGTATTGTGGGAATTTCCAGATTTTTGCAAAAAAAAAACGCAAGAACAGTCCAAAATCCATACGCACAAACGGTAGATTCAAGCATTAATCATGCAATAACCATATGAAAATCCTTCCCCCACATGAATTGAACATAAACCCCATGATATAACATCATAATCAACTCAATTTGCGTGCTGATTGATTTTATACATATTCAAAAAACAAAACAGTATACGATACCCCCACAGAATTGATAAAATGATTCATCCCTTTAATCAATTAAAAAAAAGGTCTTGATTTGCACGCACAATAACAATAAAAGGCAAAAGATATAGTGCACCAATTTATACGGGCAATACATTAAAATTCTATTAATTTACATAACAATAAATTAAACAATGATTGACAACTTCAATTATCAAAATTCTATAACTGACAAATCACCCAAAAAGATATGTATCTCGATAAATATACATCGCAACAACCAATTCATAAACATAATTATTTATCTGGATATTTGTGTAACGGTGATTCACATGATAATATATATATATATATATATGGAATATAATTGCGAATTCTGTCGAGAATATATGTTGACGAGATTTTTATGAAGATCGAACACGAAAAAACTAACCAGGATTTGTCATTGAGTGATTCTGAATAGAATTGACTTGATTGGACGCCCAATGGATCTTTCAGAAGATTAGATTTCTCTTTCTATAGCGTCTGTCTATTTCGATGGGGGAGAAGAGAGCGCAGAGATTTCACGTCTGACTTCTGGGGACCATCAATCCTTTTATTTTAAATAAACTTTAGTGTAATTATTAGTCAACCCATCAATGATTGTAATAATTAATCTTTAGATATGTACACTTCATATAATAGCAATTGATAGAATAATTAATTTTATATGTGCCCAACTTAGATTTATGAAATTAATCTAAGAAACAGATGTACTGAAATGAAAAGACTACAATAAAATATGGAAACTAAAATAAAATACAAGTAGCCAACAGAGAAATAAACTTTACTTTAAATTAATTCATTAAGTCATGACTTGTGTCTCGGTCATTATGCATGCATATCATTGGTTGTAGGTCAAGACATGATGTGTCCTTACTCACACGTCACGCAGACACCCAACCTTGCCCAACATACTGGCCATTAAGTTTAGAGAAGTGAAATAGAGTCTATCTACCACTCTCCTGCCCATGATGCTCTCTTACAAAGACAATTACAAATAGGGATTATGACCAATTAGAATTCAAACAAGGTAGGCCTACTGGTCTACAAGCATGCCCAAGACATACTACCACCATTACCCACACCACTCATACTAACCATAGTTAGATTTTTCATTATGTTATTTGTCTTTCCAATTTCGTTGTGGATTCGTTCGTGATTCAAACCCGGAGTACTTTAATGCATTATTTACCTTTTCAATTCTTGAGTTCTTTTACTGCTTTCTTTATTGTTTTATGATCTCTTTTCTTCTTGTTCTTTTCTTGATTAATTCACAATTCGTTAATCCAAACCTTTCGATCATGTTAATTAATCAATTCAAGGCATGTTTAAATTCAATTTCTTTAATTTTTCGTTCTTAGATTTAAGATTTAATTGCTTTATTAATTTTTGCCTAGGTAATTCATATTTTAAATTCTTTAATTTAATTCGCCTAAATAGATTAATTAGATTAGTTAAAAATCAAAACACTTCTTTTTAATTACTTTCTGTTCTGCAACATAGATAAAGCCCTGCTTAGCCTTCCTTGAGAATACGACTTAGGGTCAACTTATTAATCTATAACGAACTCGTTATCTTGCGAGCAATTTAATAAAATAAGTTGGAAGTATATCGGCTGTAAATATTCCTCATGCCCGTTACTGAGTCCCTTTATCGGATAGTGGGTCTGGTCTAAACAACGCCATGTACTGAAGGTTTAAAATAAGTTGAAACAAATTTTGGCGCCGTTGCCGGGGAAGGCTTTAGGCATTTATTTGCGTTGCTTTTATTTTATTTTTATTTTTGTTTATTCCTTTGCTCCCGCAAGGTGCATTTGATCTTCTTTTGTTTTGTGTATGCTAGGTCGCCGAAACTTAAGACAAGAGTTGGTGCCCTACGTTGACAACATCAATAGAAGAGAAGTCATGCTTGAAGAGCGATTTAGGGACGTTATCAACCTCGCCTCATTATTCGAAGAAAAACTAGTAATAATGGCCGAGGAAGACGAAGCCCCTAGGAAGCTCAGAGACTTTTCCAGACCAACATATGGCATTACCGCATCCGGTATCGTACTCTCTGCTGCGGGGAGGAATTATGAGTTGAAGCATAACCACATCAACTTGCTTCCATCGTTCTACGGGCTGCCTAATGAAGACGCACTCCTATTCATCAGGGAATTTTGCACAACTGTCCAGTCTATTCCACTCCAGACTATCACCGAGGATGAGCTGCTCAGGAAGTGTTTCCCCTATTCACTTAAGGATAGGGTGAAGTCGTGGTATCTCTCCCTTCCAGCAAGATCGTTACCTAATTGGAAGGCGGTGAGTTCTACATTCCTGCTCAAGTACTATCCGAACCATAAGACGCAGCAGATCCGACTTCAAATCATGCAATTTGCTCAGGAGACTGACGAGCCTTTTCACGAGGCCCTAGACAGATTCAGAGAGCTCCAGCAGCAGTGCCCGCACCATCAAATTATGCCAGAACTCCTTTGGCAGATTTTCTACAATGGGTTGCAACACACTTACCAGTTCATGGTGGACATGGTAGCTGGGGAAATATATCTGAGAAGACAGCTGAGGAAGCAATTGAGATCTTCGAGACGTTAGCCACTAATTCGCAGCAGAAAATCTCCCGATCCAAGAGAGTGGAAGTCCGAGAGATTGGAGTTAGCCCAGACTTGAAGAAGCAAATGGCTGATATGATGCGGGAATTGCAAGAGTTGAATATGAGCAAGGCCTCTGCAGTAACCAAACATGAGCCGGCATCTGAGTCGTGCCCGATTTGCGGTAATCTCACTCATGACGAGAATCACTGCACCAGAATGACGGAGATGACTTATGAAGGAGAGGCGGAAGTCTATGTTGCACAAGACTTCCCGCCGCGCCCGCCATTCGAGTAGCATCCAGCTCAGTAGACTTCGGGATGGAGAGCCCAGAACAACTCTACGTGGAAGGGGCCGAGTCAAGGGCAGAATTCGAACTTCCATGTCCGACGAGCAGCCCCACGGCAGTACTACCCACCGCAACAGAGGTATTATCCACAGCAGCCTTATTACCCACCTCAGTCAGGGTATTATCCACCTCCTCCACCTTATCAGCAGTCGCCACCTTCTTACCAGCAGCCGCCGCCGCATCAGTTTCAGTCGCAGTTCCCATCTGCACCGCGATTAGCCCAGCCTAAACCATCTCTAGAGGACAGTCTTGCAGCTTTCATGCAAGAGAGCAAACTGGCTCGGGAGGCTCAAGAGGCTACTATCAAACACCTCGAGAGTCAAGTCAGGCAGATCTCAGGAGCTGTTAATCAGATGCAGCAGCAGCAGCAAACCGGAAAAATACCCGGGTAGGGGCACTCAGCGCAGCAGATTCAGGCCATTACTATCCTTCGTAGTGGCAAGCAAGTTGACAACAAAGTGGCTATGTCGGAGGATGAGCCAACTAAAGCTGTGGAGGATGCTGAGAAAGGAAAGGAGCCGGAGCAGCCAGCCATTCAGTTGCACAAAACGGCGAATTTGTACAAGCCGCCTATTCTCTTTCCGAGCAGGCTGAAGAACGAGAAGCTTGAGAAGTAGTTCGCGAAGTTCTATAAGATGCTGTCTCAAGTACATGTCAATCTGCCGCTTCTGGACGTGATCCGCAACATACCGACGTACCTAAAATTCTTTAAGGAGCTAGCTTCCAAAAAGAAAAGATTTGCAGATGATGAGTCCGTCATGGTTTCCGAGGTGGCCAGCTCTATCATGCAGCAGCCTCTTCCTCAGAAATTGTGAGATCCAGGTAGTTTCGTTATCACTATAGCTCTTGGGAATGGTAAAACTGTAACAGGCATGCTTGATTTAGGTGCAGGTATTAATCTTATGCCTTACTCGATTTTTAAGGAGTTAGAGTTAGGTGAATTGAAACCTACATGCATGAGTTTACAGTTAGCTGATCGTTCTGTTAGATATCCTAGAGGTATTATTGAGAACATCCTAGAGAGTGTTGGTGGTTTGATTGTGCCTATGGATTTCGTTGTCTTAGAAATAAGTGATGTGCATGAGAACGGACGTGATCATACTTTATTGCTAGGTAGACCATTTATGGCGACTATTAATACTTTGATTGATGTGAAGAATGGTAATATTCAGATGTCTGTGTTAGGAGAGAAAGTTTCGTTTTATGTGCATAAGCACAAAGCCATGCCTTCTGTTAGCTCTATTGAGGATTGTTCTTTTATAGATTCGATTGATGCTTTGGCCGAGATTTCTTTTGTGCAGGATTACAGTTTGGAGGAGATCTTTGAAGGATCGGCTGGCATGGAGGAGAGGCTCCGCTTGGAGGTCCAGTTCACAAAACCACCATCGATGCCGTTAGCAAATCCATCAGCACCGGAGAAATTGGAGTTGAAGGAGCTTCCTACGAATCTGAAGTACGTGTTTCTCGAGGAGAACGAGCAGAGACCGGTGATTATCTCGACTGATCTAACTGACGTCCAGCAGCCTCGGTTAGTAACTGTGTTGAAAAAGCACAAGTTAGCCTTCGGTTGGAGTCTGGCAGACATCCGAGGTATCAGCCCAGCGATGTGTATGCGCAAGATATAGCTTGCCGACAATTCCATTCCAAAGAGGGATGGACAGAGACGGCTCAACCCAGTACTCATGGAGGTTGTGAAGAAGGAGATCTTCAAGCTTCTAGCCGAAGGGATCATCTATCCGATCGCTAACAGTGAGTGGGTAAGTCTAGTCCACGTTGTACCCAAGAAGTGTGGGATCACGATGACTATGAACGAGAAGAAGGAGCCTGTCCCTACCAGACCCGTTACCGGATGGAGGATGTGCATCGATTACCGAAAGCTCAATGCGGCTACAAAAAAGGATCACTTCCCTTTACCTTTTATTGATCAAATGTTAGATAAGCTTGCTGGTAATGACTATTTTTGTTTTCTTGATGGTTTGTCAGGCTATTATCAGATCGCGATCGACCCGGAGGACCAAGCAAAGACTGCTTTCACTAGCCCCTTCGGAACGTATGCTTTTCGGAGGATGCCGTTTGGACTGTGCAATGCACCAGGTACGTTCCAGCGGTGTATGATGTCTATTTTTTCTGACATGATTAGCGACTTTGTATAAGTCTTTATGGATGATTTTTCTATTTTCGGCTCTTCCTTTGATGATTGTCTTTCTAAAATTGATCGTGTCCTTGATCGTTGTGTTGAAACTTGTCTTACTTTGAGTTGGCAAAAGAGTCATTTCATGGTACGTAGTGGAATTGTTTTGGGACATGTCGTGTCTAGTAAAAGAATTGAGGTCGATAAGGCTAAAGTAGAGGTGATTGAAAAATTACCTCCACCGACTGATGTTATGGGAATTAGAAGTTTCTTAGGTCATGCTGGTTTTTATCGTAGATTCATTAAGGATTTCTCTAAGATTTGTCAACCTCTTTGTCTTTTACTTGCTCAGGATACTCCCTTTTGTTTTGATGATGATTGTCTTTCTGCATTTATTACATTGAAAGAGAAATTATGTAGTGCACCTGTGATTGTTGGCCCTAATTGGCCTGTCCCCTTCGAAATTATGTGTGATGCGTCTAACTCTGCTATAGGTGCCGTTTTGGGTCAACGTGTTGACAAGATGTTGCGTGTGATCTATTATGCTAGCTCTACTTTAACCCCTGCTCAGATAAATTATACTACTATTTAAAAAGAGATGTTAGTTGTAGTATTCTCTCTTGATAAGTTTCGTGCTTATATTATAGGGTCTAGAGTTATAATTCATAGTGATCATGTTGTTTTACGTTATTTGTTGACTAAGCCTCAGGCGAAGCCTATGCTGATTCGTTGGGTCTTATTATTACAAGAGTTTGATGTTGAGATTCGTGATAGAAAAGGGAGTGAGAACGTCGTTGCTGATCACCTCTCTCGCTTAGAGCATGTCCCTTCTCCCCCGTCTTATGATCTAGTTGACGAGTCTTTTCCATATGAGCATGCTTATAGTGTTACTCATGTGCCTTGGTTTGCTGACATAGTTAATTATTTGGCTTGTGGTGAGTTAAGGTCTGACCCCAATTCCCAAGAAAGGAAGCGTTTTCTCCATGTGTGCAGGCAATATTTTGGGAAGACCTTTTCCTTTTCAAGCTCGGGAAAGACGAAGTGATTAGATGATGTGTTGCGGAGGAGGAGCAACCGAAAGTGCTAGAGATGTGCCATGAGGCTCATTGTGGCGGCCACTTTTGAGGCCAAAAGACGGCACACAAAATTCTTCAATCAGGTTTATTCTGGCCTACGTTATTTAAGGATACACATGCTTATTATTTCTCGTGTGATAGATACCAAAGAGTCGGCACTATAGGTCGTAGGAATGAAATGCCCCTTAATAATATGCTTGTTGTTGAGATTTTTGTCGTGTGGGGAATTGATTTTATGGGTCCTTTTCCTATGTCTCATGGGTACGAATATATCTTGATGGTTGTTGACTACGTGTCCAAGTGGGTTGAGGCTATCCCCACTAGGACGTGTGACTCTCACGTTGTGCTCAAGTTTGTGTAGGAAAATATTTTGTGCAGGTTTGGCTTCCCCCGAGTTATCATAAGCGACGGTGGAAAGCACTTCTGCAATAGACTGTTCGAGAGGCTCATGAATAAAAATGGGATAACGCACAAGATCGCGACCTCATACCATCCACAGACGTCGGGCCAAGCTAAGACAAGCAATAAACAAGTCAAGAATATCTTGGAGAAAACAGTTCAGCCATCTAGGAAGGATTGGGCAATCAAGTTGAACGACGCTCTTTGGGCATACCGCAAAGCATACAAAAGCGTGTTGGGGATGAGCTCGTATCATCTCGTGTACGGAAAGGCGTGCCACTTACCCGTTGAAGTGGAGCACAAAGCCTATTGGGCAATCAAAGCCTCCAATCCCGATTTGCCAAAAGTAGTGGAGCACCGTTCTCTACAAATGTCGGAGTTAGACGAGTTTCGGAACAAGGCGTATGACAACGCTCGAATTTACAAAGACAAGGTGAAGGCAATGCATGACCGAAGGATTCTACACAAAAATTTGAAGTCTGGTATGAAGGTGCTACTTTTCAATTCCCGTTTGAAGCTGTTTCCCAAAAAATTGAAGAGTAGATGGAGCGGCCCGTTCGTAGTGAAGGATGTTAAGCGTACGGGGCGATAGAGCTTAGAAAAGAAGGAGACGATGACTCTTTCGTGGTGAATGGGCATCGCGTGAAGCCGTACATCGAGGGATGGCCTACTAACTTCACGGTGGAGTCCACACCGCTTGAAGATCCACCCTCTAATTGATCACTTATTTTCGTCGAGCTAATGACGTTAAACAAGCGTTCTTTTATTTTTCCGTTGTTATTTTTATCATTTTAATTTTTGCTTTAGTTTCTTTGTTTCGTACTTAGTTAGGAGAAGGAACTTATTTTTCGTTGATTCTATGTTGCATGAGAAATCGGAGAGAATGATCGAGACGAGAGTGGAAAAAGGGACAAAAAGAGGCTATATACGAGAGTTGGGTCAGCGCTCGCTAGCCCCCAGCGAGCTCTAGCCCGGCGTTCTGTCCTATTCCATCGTAAGGGGCCAGCGCTCGCTAACCCCCCACCGAGCGCTAGCCCCTTTATCTGTTCCCTAAATCAGAACATTGGGGTAGCGAGCGCTTGCTACCCCTAGACTCAGTTCCCTAATCCAGCGCATTAGGGTAGCGCTCGCTACCCCCCCAGCGAGCGCTACCCACGCTCTCTGTCTGTGAATCATCCGCGCTAGGGTAGCGGTCGCTAGGGTCTGCCTTTTTAATCTCACGCCTCCTCCCTTCTTCACCTTCACAATTTTTTCCCCAAACTCCTTCTTCTTCTTCTTCTTCTCCATCCCAACTGGCGACCTCCTCCCAATTTTTCCCCAAATTTCAATTCCTCCATTAATTCCCTCCATCTCCTTCTCAATCTTCACACCCTTCACCATCTTCAACCTTCCTCCCACCCAATTTACCACCCAAACACCTACACTCCTCAAAATCCCCAAATTTCTTATTCCTAAATCCATAAATTCCCAATTTCCCCAATTTCTCAAACCATAATTCCTCCCACCTTCCATAAATTCACCTTATTCCTCCAAAATTCAGTCACACCATCTCGATTATCCGACACCCAGTTGCACTACTCACCACCGCCATCTTTTCCAGCAACACTTTCCGGCGACCTCCATCTTCATCCTCTCTACTCCAAATGGCGCGTTCAAAGAATCATGCCGGTGAGCAATTCCCAACCGGAGGATCCGACCACCGAAGACCTCCAACAGGCATACAACTGCCCCTTCCCCCTCCAATCACACTTGGAGGGGCAATTTTAAGAGCGTTGGACTCGTCATGAGGTAACCTCTCCTCACACACTTGACTGGAATTTATTAGAAAATTTAGGGTGTGTTAGGGAATTGGAACGTTTTTTAGATGTTTTAGGACTTCGCAAGTATGCACATATGTCATTTAAATACTCTAAAATACTTGTGCATGAATTTTTGTCCACACTGACTGTTCATGCTGATCTTACATGTTGCACATTTAGATTGCGGTGTGTGGCCCGCCGTTTTTCTATCAATGTTTTATGCAGGAAAATGGGATTTCATGGTAAGAATGGGGGGATCAAGCCCCACCATCCCACTTCAATCCAAATGCCGCGTGGAATTCCCTCACGGGTTTTCACAACTGGCAAGCCTGTGGGATGCCGACTAGCTTCATCCAGAAAAACGTGCTGATGATTCTGCACAAGTTCTTATCCTACGGCATCACCGGTAAGGAGCAAGCCAACAAGGTGAATCAGGCCGAGGTTTTTCTGCTCCAGAGCGCTGCTCAAGGATCCCGGGTGTGCGCCGAATACTATATTCTTAACACGTTTAAGAATATGCTGGCCACAGTCCGGTATCATCCCACTCTGCCTCTGGTGATCTGTGCCATTGCCTGACACTTTGAGGTTTTCGATCCGGAGAATGTTGATCCAACAGACACCATCTACGTGTTGAGGATTGACCATTCTGAGCTACGGCAGGCTCGGATATGCACTGCCGACTACACGTGGGTGTCATCCACCTCTCGTCGCTGTGTGGTTAACCACACTAATGAGTTGGCCGTCATTGCAACCAATTTGCCTGATGTTGGAGGTGATGAGGGTGTCGCTGCCCGCGCAGCTGAGGAGGAGGCCTACGAGGACGCCCCTATGCCGGATGCCTTTGCTCCCGGTCCTTCCTCTTATTCGACGGGCGCCGGCCAATATCACTACGGCGCTGGCTCGACTTCTTCTGGTGGCATGGATCACCTCACTTCCTAGTTTCAGTCCCTAAGCACTGAACTCGGCGCCCTCTATTCAAACTTCTCCTCTTTCTGGCAGGACTTCACCAATTTCTCCCAGGACTTTGGGACGCATGCCCACGAGGCTCAGTCCTTTTACCTGGAGTTCGGAGACTTCAGCTCCTCCATGTTGCGGAGTCAGGAGCGGATCGAGGAGCGGGTTACTGCTACTCACGACCTCATGTCTGAGCAGGCCCGCCAGTGGCGTTTGTCTCAAGATCAGTCGGCTCTACAGTATCAACAGATACTCGAGAACAACTGGCAGATGGCCGAGCTCAACGCCCAGTGGTCGAACTGGGCCTTGTATGATCACCCACAGCCGCCGTGGGATCAGCAGTGACTTCTCACTGCCGTTTAGTACATTTTTCATTCTTTTTATTTTTGCGTGTGTTCGGGTTTTGTCTTTTAGTTCATTCCTTTTTGTTGCTGTTTGCTTTGCTTTTTGGTGCTTCTCTTGCAGGTTTAACTCTTTCCAACTATTCGAGCTTTCACCACCGCCGCATTGCCCTATATCGGGTATTCTCGTTCCCTCTCTCTCTTGTTTTTATGTTGCAATGAGGACATTTCTATCTTTATTTCGAGGGGGGTGTGCATGTTTAATTGTAGTATGCGGCGTAAATTAGAACTATGTAGTTGTGCATACATGTTTGTCCAATCGCTTTTTGGAGCTTGATATGATTAGTGCTTGATTTTGACGAGAACTTGTTAATTATGCTTGATGACATGAATTGCCGTTGTGAGTTATCGATTGGGTATGAGCATTGTGTTTTGATCATAACTGTTGTGGGGCACTCAATTTTTGTGATGGATTGATGTGATAGCTCGTAACTTGTGAATTTCGTATAAGATTGCTTAATGGCTAGACTTGGTTGTTAATGGTGTTAATTTTGTTAAGTGTGAGATTGAGTTGGGACGCTTCTGCTCCTCTGGAAACCATGAGCATGGGAAACCACACGAGAACACTTTAGATTACCTCTAAATGTTCATATCTCGTGACTTTTGGCCATATATCCCACTCTTTCCATATCTGGCTCGAATGGCCTTAATAATCATAATTGAGTCGCTTGAACTATTTGAATAGGTGATAAGAACTCTACCCCTCTTCCTCTATGAAATCGAAGAAAATTTTGAATTCGAGGAATGGGTATGGAAAACCACATTAGGATACTCGGTTTGTCCGAAGATCACACCTAGTGACCAATATTCTATATATCACTGAAAATTCTATGCGATTTGGCTCTTAATCTATTGAGTTTATAATGATAAAAATCCAAAGTCTAGCTTGTGAGTAATTGAAAAGCCAATCTACATGTGTTATTGAGTTTGATCAGATTGAATTGCACCTTCGAGGGAAACACATAGTGTTGATTGATCTATAGCTTACGATCCGTTTTAATTGCTCATGATGAATATGATTGTCATTGCGTGATTATACTTGTCGCTTGTTTTGAAATCTCCGTATTATGTCGAGTTTAGACTTGCTTGAGGACAAGCAAGGTATTGTGCGTGGGGAGGTAATTTTATACGTTTTCGGTCTCGTTTCTAGTATGCTTTTGGTCTTCAAATGCTTATTTTTATTATTCGAGTTGATGCTTTGGTCTTCTTTATGCTTCATTGTAGGTGAAAATCGACAAAAATGATTAACGAGGACTTGACAAGAGAAACGAGACGAAAAGACAAAAAAAATGGCAAAATATGCGCCTTGGCCGAAGATGGACCTAGCGAGCGCTAGATCCTAGCGCTCACTAGGATGAAGCGCTGAAGCAGGCAGAACAGCGGCCTAGCGACCGCTACCCCCTAGCGGCCGCTGGCCCCTGGGAAACTCACCAGGACAGAGCATAGGGGTAGCGACCTCTACCCCCCAGCGGGCGCTACCCCTTGGCGCTGGAAGACAGATCAGAGAGCCAGGGTAGCGAGCGCTACCCTGGCGGAAATTCTCGCCCTTATTTAAACCAGCGTCGTCTTCTTCTACTTGACGTTTTTACTTCTAGTCTAGGGTTTAGACCACAAGAGAAAACACCATAGGTATATTTTTCATTCCGTTATTTCTCTTTCCAATTTCATTGTGGATTCGTTCGTGATTCAAACCCGGAGTATTTTAATGCATTATTTACCTTTTCAATTCGTGAGTTCTTTTACTGCTTTCTTTATTGCTTTATGATCTATTTTCTTCTTGTTCTTTTTTTTTATTAATTCACAATTCGTTAATTCAAACCTTTCGATCATGTTAATTAATCAATTCAATGCATGTTTAAATTCAATTTCTTTAATTATTCGTTCTTAGATTTAGGATTTAATTGCTTTATTAATTTTCGCCTAGGTAATTCGTATTTTAAATTCTTTAATTTAATTCGCCTAGATAGATTAATTAGATTAGTTAAAAATCAAAACCCCTTCTTTTTAATTGTTTTCTGTTCTACAACATAAATAAAGCCCTGCTTAGCCTTCCTTGAGAATACGACTTAGGGTCAACTTATTAATCTATAACGAATTCGTTCTCTTGCGAGCAATTTAATAAAATAAGTTGGAAGTATATCGGCTGGAAATATTTCTCGTGCCCGTTACTGAGTCCCTTTATCGGTGAGTGGGTTTGGTCTAAACAACGCCAAGTACCGAAGGTTTAAAATAAGTTGAAACACTAATTAAAAGACTTAAATACACTCATTTATCACCACTACACCATTGTACATTGTTCTAAAAATTGGGCTAGGAGGCCGCCTAGGTGCTAGTCGGGACCATGCCGACTCGCTTATAAGGTAGGCGGTTCTACCTAGGTGGGCTGGGCGGGCGGGACATTTTTTGGGTTTTTAGTATTTTTTTTAGTGTGTTAAAAAAAGCAATTATCTCACATCTCATTTTACGATAACATCTCATTTCTTTCCAGCAGCCGTCTTGTGCATCACCTCATATTCCTCTTCGAAGTTCAACCAAAAGCGTAGTCAAGAAAGGAGAAACTTCATTTTCTGGGTCTGTGAGAGAGGTTCAAAGTAGTGATGGGAGAGTGCTAAAGACCCAAAACTTCTATTTATGTTCAGAAGGTAAGAAATTCTTCATATGTCATTTTTTTCCCGTTGATTGGTTATTATAAAGAGAGTTAAAGCTCGCATTGTCAGTTGACAATTTTAATTACATGACTTTTTGTTTTAATTTTTTCGAATTTTTTGTTTAAGTTTCTTATCTGGTTGTGTTTTGCTCCATTTCTTTTAATTGAGGAATACATGAAATTTTAAATGTTCAAATTGATCTCGTTTGGGCTTTGATGAATCGGCCATGACTCTGTTAATTAACTTCAAGACTTGATTAAATTCAATATTTCTAATTGAAGGTTTTCTTATAAAAAATTATGAAATATGCAATTAATATGCTTTCTTTATTGAACTAAACCCATAAATATGAGACTTTAATTTGTTCAAGTTTGAAATAAAGGAAATTAATTAAATATGGGAAATTAACCAAATAGGGAAAAATAAGGGAAATTAACCAAATATGATAAATAATTTGAAATAGTGTTGGTGACTGATAAGGATAATATTTTCTAAATAATTTATACTTTAGTCAACATGGCTATTAATTTGTTTTTATAGCAATCGACTTTGCATTCCTTTGTTTGTATATAAATGATGCATAAATAGTATAGATATGCATTGAATTTAATTTGAGAAGATAAATAGCATAACTAGAGTTTACATATTTTATTTTTTATTTTATTTTTTACTTTTGTTCAATGTTCTAAAAACTTATCATTTTGTATATCATGTCTCAAGAACTACCAACAAATCAAAATGCTTCTTCCACGACTTCTAATTATGATTCTATATCAAAGAGAGGTAGTGGTGATGTTGGATGGGATTATGCCTCTTTTTGTGATTCTAAAAATCGATAAATGGAAATGTCTCAAATGTGGGGGAATATACAATGGAGGCATAGACCGAGCTATGCAACATATTGATGACATTCAAGGAAATGTTGCACCATGTCCAGATCATCAAATGAAGATAAGAAACGATGCAAAGACGCAATTGAAACATCAAAAAGGAAAAGGATGGTGAAGACACAGACAATGAAAATCTTAGGAGTTAAGTTGAAGTTAGTGAGATGGAAATTAGTGAAGTGATTGAAAAAATGGGAGGCAGAGGGACCCAAAAGGCACCTCATACTCTTCGGGTGATGGATAAATTCGTTTCAAGCATCAAGGTTGATGACAACACTTTAAGTGAAAGCAAAAAAAGGAAACAACAAACTATCAATGAGACTATTTTCAAACAACAGACTATTGAAGTTGATCAATACTTGGCTAGGTGGGTGTATGGTTCTGGCATTCCTTTTTCATGCAGTGGACAATGATGACTTCAAAAAATTTGTTGAAGTGGTTGGACAATTTGGTTCAGGTTACCAACCACCAAGTCAATATCTTCTCCTAGAGCCACTCTTAAAGGGTGAAGTGGAAAAAATGAAGACATCACTCAAGGCTCAAGAGGAAGAATGAGAGATGAATGGTTGCTCTATCATGACATATGCTTGGAGTGATAGGAATAGGAAAAGCATTATGAACTTGTGTGTGAATTATAGGTTTGGAACTACTTTTCTTTGCTCCAAAGAGGCTTCATGAGATGCACATACAAGTACATACATATTTGAGTATGTGGATGATTGTATTGAAAAGTTTGGTGAAGAAAAAGTGATTCAAGTGGTGACCGATAATGCTTCAAACAATATGGCAGAGTCAAACATGTTGCTTGCAAAGGGAGCTTGTATTTTTGGACCTCGTGTGCTACTCACTCTATCAAACTAATGCTTCAAGTCATTGGTAAGCTCTCTATTTTCAAGAATATAATTATGAAAGCTAAGACTTTTACCATTTTTATTTATTTTCATCACAAGACTTTGGCATTGATGAGGAAACTTACACGAATAAATATAATTCGACCCGTGATTACTAGATTTGCTACAAATTTATTAACATTGCTAAGTTTAATTGAAAAGAAAGAGGAGTTGAGGCAAATGGTGAACTCTGAGGAGTGAGAAGATACGAAATGGTCAAGAGCACAAAGGGGGAAAATGCTTATGCAATCATAGTCTCTCAAAGCTTTTGGAATGGTGTGGTTATGTGTTTGAAGGTATTCACACCATTAGTCAAAGTACTTAGACTTGTTGATATGATTGAGATGTAAATCCAACCATGGGTTTTCTATTTGGTGAGATGAAAAAGGCAAAAGAAGAAATTAAAGAGGTCTTGAAGAATAACGAGGAGAGCTACAAGTCTATACTTGGCATAGTGGATACAAAAGGAAATGAGCGTATTGATAGTCCACTTCACTTGATCGTTTACTTATTGAATCCATATTACTATTATAACAATCGGTCTGCATGGTCCAACGAAGAGAATGCATTTGTAATGGAAGGTGTCTTCTCATGTATAGAACGGTTTTATCCGTACATTGATAGACATAGTAAAGTGGTAAATGTGGAGTTATGAAAGTACAAAAACAAGAAAGGTGCATCCGGAAGAAACTTGGCAACCAAAGGATGTGAGAAAAATGATGATAATTGTGATTCGGGTACGAGTATGCTCTTTTCATAGTCTTTTTAAATCTTTTAGTTAGTTTTATATGCATAATATTTAATGTCTATGAAATTGATATCTTCTTTAAATGTATAGTTTCTTGGTGGTCTAACTATGGCATCACCATACCCCATCTCCAAAAATTTGCACAAAATATTCTTTCTTTGGCAATTAGCTTATCGAGATGTGAAAGAAATTGGAGTGTTTTTGAAGGGGTAATTAATCTTTATGTATAAATTTATAATATCTATATTATGTTGTCATGTTGATAGTAATATTCTAAATGTATCTACTTTATGATTATAGATTCATAAAAAGAAGAAGAATAGTTGGATACCGATCGGATGAATAAGCTATTGTGTTCAATTCAATGCAAGATTGATGAACAAGAAAAAGAAGAGTAAGAACATGGATGTGCTTCTAGCAAACGAGACTACTTATCCACAATTGTGGATGATTGATGAAGTAGGTGACGATGAAGATGAGGAGTTTACACCCATGTTGGCTAATGAATCATTAAGTGAACCAAGAAGGACTATTCCTTTGGAGTAAGTGAGAGAGGTGGATGAAGATGATTTTGTATCAGATGGAACAGAGGATGAGGAAGATCATGTTGGTGATGATTTCGAGTTTGAAGATTCAAACAAAGAGCATGAAGTTGATTTTCAAGACTATGGCAATGAAGATATTGAAGATTAAATTACAAATATATTTGAACTCATTATAAATCATTTAATCTAAATTCTAATATATGTATTTCACTTTAAATTTATGGATAATATATTCTACTTAGCATATTATGTGATTTTAACTTTTTATTATGATTTAGAAAATGAAATTATAAATAATGTGTTTATATAATTTATACTATAGAATATGATGCAACAATATAAAAAAAATAAGTATTATAATTTGATCCGCCTAGGCCCGCCTAGGCTTCCGTCTAGCCGCCTAGGTGCTAGTCCCCCCTCCACCGTCCGACTAACTCCTAGCGACTTTTAGAATATTATCACTGTATAATAATTAATATCACAAAAGTAACTTATTTAACTCAAAATAACATAAGTAACAATCTCTCTAATTGGTCTCTCCTTTATGCACGAAAAATAAGACATTTTATTCTCCTATTGGGCTCTTGAAGTATAATTGTTAATGAGACCCATACTCCAAGTATAATTCAGCCCATTACTTGAATAATATTAACCGATTGGCCTATTGTGAATTGGTCTTGAACTTGTGCTTTTATTTCAACTAGCAAAAACATTATAAACTCCTTTATCTTTTTAACTCTAACCCTTGTAATCGGTCCACTTTGAATATTCAAATAATCCAACTCATTTTTCTTGGATAGCTTGGATGCGTCCTCCACCAACCTCTTATTTTTTCTCATTGAGTACAAGTTATCTTTGCGGTTTATAGAGTCGTTCTTCCTCATTTCTTCTCTATTACAGAGCTTAGAACACGAATGACTATTGTGGAATATATATAAATAATGGCTTGAAGGCTCTTAAAAAATATTTAGTTATAGATTATCTCTAGAACATAGATATATCTCAAATATACAATACAATATCTCAAATATACAATACAATATCTCAAATATACAATACAATAAATATATCTGATTTAATCGAGTGCAGTTTCCTAGAATAATCTAGAGAAATTCTTACAATATTTTGACTCTATGAAATCTCTCGGAATATGCTCTCTTCATTATGAAGAATGACTTGAAATACTTATAGGCATAACATTTGAAAACTAGCCGTTGCAGCAACATTAATGCGAATATGACCATTGATGCTGACTTACTTATAACCGTTGGAGTTTTTCCTACATGTCATCTGACGTGACATGTTGGACAAGTGAGTTGTGATACATTTATGCATATCGTTAGTTTCCTCCAATCTGTATGTTAACAACTCATTGGACACATATATCAAATCATCTTTTGATTTGTGCTTTGAGCTATGTCCTGACGATCTGCTCTCCTGGCAGGTCTTCTGCTCTCTATCGATCTGTCCATGTCGATCTGCACACCTAGCAGGTGGAGTCACGTGTTCTTTTGTTGATGCTACACTTAGTTTATAAATCAGATTGATCATATTACCAGATCGATACAACGATTTGTCCTTATCAATCTGCTAAAAAACATTAAGGTTGATCATATGATACATATTGTTTTAGTTATGTCCTTATAGTGATCTCCCTTCTAACACTTAGACTAAAATAAGATTATCTCTATTGACCAAATCGTTAACTTGATATGTCATTAAATTGTAGATGATCTGCTACAAAAATCATATTATAAAGTTGATATCAATCTTCTATGGACTAGATCGTTAACTCGATTTGTTCCTTATCATTATGTTGATTTGTAACTATGAAAACACGAAACATCTAAGCATCAATATAATAAAATAAACACATGCACATATAATTTCGAATAAAATCATCAAAATCAATAAAAATTTTAACATCATAAAAAAGATTTCCAACACAAACAATTGAATATTGTTATGCACGTAATATTTATACAATAAAGAAAATAAATATTAATATAAAAATATAATTGTTATGATGTTACAAAAAATGAATATTCTATATAATTATAATTGTGAAAAAAAATAATCACTCACTTCCCTCTTTTAAAATCAAATCATTTAATTATTTGTTGAGATCGAAACAAAAACCAGATTATAGTCATCTTAAAGCATATTGCATATTGTGAACTTTAGTATGAAAATGATACAATTCTTCATGAAAGTGAAGAAAGATTAAAGAGTCTCTAATTTTGAAATTGAGTAATTTATATTTTCTGTAGAGACATTTTATTTAAAAATTGTCCTTGTTTAGTTCTTAAAGCGTTTATTTCACATGTTTGAGAGATCTCAAAATATTATCCCACTTTTTAGTATAATTTTTCATACATTATTTTGAGTTTTCAAATAAAATTTATGTAATTAAATTTAATTGTAAATAAAAATAATCTTAATTTCCATAAGTTTGTTATCTATTATAAGGTCTTTTATATTTTATTTTATACTAGGGATAATGATTTTAAAATACACATTTTTCACGTTTTATTAATTTTAACACGAATTGTAAAACATTATTTAAAATACACGAACTTTAGTAATTACTCAATTTTTGATATAACGTTGACTTTACACAAAAATCGAAACTGGCATGGCACAACTTATCTGACGTGAACTTATGATGTTGATTTTAAAATATTTAAAATACATGAACTTTTCATGTTTTATTAATTTAAACAGTATTTTTAAAAAATTGTTTAAAATACATGAACTTTAGTATTTACTCAATTTTTGACATAAAGTTGACTTTACACAAAATTGAGACTTATGACATGAATTTTAAATTATTAATATATTTTTCTTCAATTCAATTATTAATTATTTAGCATTTAAAAATATATCATATTCACAATTATTAAATACAAAATATTATCTAAATATTCATTTTCCTAAATATAATTCTTTTGAATATATATATATATATATATATACCTGGAAATATTCAAATTAAATTTCATAGCTACTCAAGCTAAAGTTAAGCAATCAACTTCATCAAGAAACTAAATTTAATCACAAACGAGCATCATAATCCATTCAGATTACACGCTATTTGCATATTGAGAGGTGATGCGGTGACACTATACATAAGGACATGCTCAGGGAAGTTGATATGGGCGGTGGGGCCACAGAGGTGGAATACGGCGGTGTCGTTGTCACGCGTCGCTGCGAGGTGGGAGGAGTAGGAGCTGAGTTAGATTCTATAGCTCTTGTTCGACTCCCTGACCTCCGCCACCCATTTCTCTCACTTCCTGACTTTTGGAGCCAAGCACTCAATCTTAAATTCTAAATAGTTAATAATTGAAGTGAAGAAAAATATTAATAATTTAAAATTCACGTCCTATGTCCCGATTTCGTGTAAAGTCAACTTTATGTCAAAAATTGAGTAAGTACTAAAGTTCATGTATTTTAAACAATGTATTAAAATTCGTGTTAAAATTAATAAAACGTGAAAAATCCATGTGTTTTAAAATCATTATCCCTTTATACTATTGCATAATTTGTATTTTTGTATCATCACGCCCGCTTTTCACTAAGTTTAGTAAAGTCGGGAAACGTGACTAATGAAAGGATTACCCGACGAGTGTGATAATGAATAACGCAAATGAGTATTTCTTCCATAACATAAGTCAAGAATTGAATTCGGAATTAGAGTTTGAATCTCAATCTATTACATAATGGTCTAGCAGCGGAAATGTAGGATCGAAATGACGAAATCCTACGTGTATGAAAACACGTAGGACCCCCAAGAGTTAGCTATTAGGAGACCGACAAAAAGCCCAACGTAGCACCCATATCTTCTTCGTTCTCAACCTGCACGTTTAGAAATACATGCAGGGCTGAGTACAAATTGTACTCAGTAGACACATGCCGAAATTGCACACGTACACATATAAATGTCATGTCATTCAAGTGAATCATAGAGATTTTTGTCTCTAAAGGACCTATGTTCACAAAAATATTTCTTTGAGAAAGTTTTAAGTTTAACCGCGGTCCTAGTTCTTTGTAATCAACCATATCTGAAGCTTCTTTGAGCCGGGGAAGTGGCCACTTCCCACAGACACTCGACCGTTCAACATCTGGATGACTCACGGTCATGTGTAGACTAGTTCGAGTAGTATATCTAATCTACTAGGACTCGAATTCGATTATAAATAAACAGATAGACATCCTACATAAATCAAAATATTTATGGCAAAACAATGCTTTGAAAACAACATATTTTCTTCTGAAGTCATGCACACATATTTTATATATTAAGAAAGCCTACTTGAATAGTCCCGACTGACGACTGCTTCGTCCTCGAACTGCGGTTCCGACCTTTCGTCGCAACCTTTAAATAAATCTTGAGTTAGATATATTGATCAAGTATATCAATTTCTTCTAAGTGTAAGGAATATTATCCTTAGCTATTTTGAGAATTTTCTCGGGTCTTTTAGCTCGACTATTGTACGAGTCTAGGAGTTGTATTTTTAGAGGCGTCATTTGATGATTTCTAAATCATGTTATGATTTGGAAATTTACTATACCCAAGTAGCTAATTATTGGGAAAAAGTAATAAAATGATTTCTAATTTAATATTTTGATCCTTAAATCAAGATAAATAGTTCCTAATAGGCTAAGTAAATTTCACTTATCATACTCTAAGCATGATTTATAATTTAATCATTTCTTATGATTAAATTCTAATTAGTAAAAGAAATTTTTATTAGTAAATTAAATTTTCTAAATTTAATTATTGGATTTCTCATTCTTAGTGTTTTATCCGTTTTTGGTCTCGTTTCTCTCGCATTTTAGATTCATAATGTTGATTATTGTTGTTCGGATTGATGCTTTGGTCTTCTATATGATGCATTGTAGGTTATGATCGACAAAAACGGAGTAGCAAGACTCGAAAAGAGAAACGAGTCGAAAAAGCGTGAAAAAGAAGGAGTGAAGATATTCCATAGGGGTAGTGATCACTACCCCCTAGTGATCACTAGGTCTCTTAAGAAGAACAAGGGGGTAGCAGTCACTACCCCCTAGTGCTCACTACCCCCATGGACTTTCTCAAAACAGAGCGTGGGGGTAGCTAGGGCTCGCGAGCGCTACCCCTTGGCGCTGGATGACTTATCAGAGAGCCAAGCTAGCGAGCGCTACCCCCTAGCGCTCGCTAGCCCGACGGATTTTCTTCTCCTATTTAAACCTCCACGCGTGATTTTTCAAGGACCTCTTCCTTCACGTTTTTATTTTCTAGTCTAGGGTTTAGACCACGAGAGAAAACACTTTAGTCTATATCTTTATTTCTTGTTCGTTCTTCAGTTTTGTTATGGATTGGTTCGTGATTCAAAACCGGAGTTTTTAATGCATTATTTTTCCTTTCAATCAGTGAGTTCTTTTAATGCTTTCTTTCCTGCTTTATGATTTATTTCCTTTCTGCTTTGCTATTGTTTAATTTCCAACTCAGTAATATAAATCTTCAATCATGTTAATTAATCAAATTAAGGAATGTTTAAATTCAGTTTCTTTAATTCTTCGTTCTTAGATTTAGGATTTAATTGCTTATTTAATTTTCGCCTAGATAGATTAATTAGATTAAAAATCCAAAACTCCATTCTTTTTAATTGCTTTATGTTCTGCAACATAGATAAAGCCCTGTTTAGCCTTCCTTGAGAATACGACTTAGGGTTAACTTACTAGTATACATCGAACTCGTTCTCTTGCGAGCTATTTAATAATAAACTGGAAGTATATTGGCTGGAAAAATTCCTCGTGCCCGATACTGAGTCCCTTTATCGGAAAGTGGGTCTGGTCTAAACAACGCCACGTACTACAGTTAAAAATAAGTAGGAACACTTAGACTTAGTCCTCTTAGATTAAGACTTGATTTTAAAGTGTTAACTAGCCCATGTAAATTTATTTGCTCTAATTAATTCAATTAACTTTCTGGGCCCAGGTTTAATATATTAATTAGCCCATTCAAAGTCTTACTTAGGTTGACCCAACATTTCGTTACATTTAGGTCCAGTAACATAAGGGACTCGGCCCATGCGAATCCTCATATTTAGGCCCGTCAGTCCTATATGTTTAGGCCCAGGAAAAAAATAATGCCAGCCCGTAAATTAAATCTTCGGCCCAGGAACCCGGCCTGGGTTCTAGATACTTCTACCCTAGAGTTCTACCCATTCATGCAGACTCTCCTCTCCCAACTGAGACCTCCGTCTCTCTCCCTCTCTGTCTCCTTCCTCTCCTAGCATCATCATCGCTCTTTCTTTCTCTGTATCTCCTTCTACCTCCAGCGACGCAACTCCCTTCCACCCCAACATGTCTCTCCTGCTCTCTCTCCCTAGCTCGCGACCGCTCACGGTGGAAGCAGCAGCGTCGGCTCTCGACAGAGCCTCCTCATGAAGTTGTCTCCGTCTACTCTAAGGTAAGAATTAAATCTTTTTTTCATTGCATGCTTTAGATTTTTGAATCTTTGTTTTTAGTAAGGGTTCTTGGATTAGAGTTCTAACTGGTTTTCAATTTCAGATTCCTTTACTCCCTATTCTATAAGTTTTATTTTGTAAGTGACAAAATTTCTTTTCTTTCTCTCAGAACTTTACTTTCTTAGTTCCAACGATCCAGCCTTTCGATCGAACGGTGAGATGTTTGCTGGAGCTCCTCCCGTAGCTGTTGGAACGCGGGGCTGTGCTTACCAGCGGGGTGTTCCTCCTGTAGCTCCTCCCGTCGCCGCTGCCTCAGGTAAGGTAGCATTCTTCCTTTAATTCTCCTCTACATATTTCATTGTTATATTCTTTTAAAGTTTTGGTGTTCTTCTTCGTTTAATTATGGATTTGTTATTTAGAGGAGCTGTGGAAGAGTTTTGTTTTCGGTTTTGGTTTAATGATTTATTGATTCCTTAGCTTGTGTCTTAAGATTGATTTGCATGTATATACATATATCGGTTGAGGTCAGTCCATATGGAGTTCGAAATTATCTAGTGTGTTCTTGACAGCATGCTAAACTCTAATTCCTTCTAAGTAGGAGGCATAGACAGTGTCGCAATAGCTACTAAGCATGTTAACACTTCAATTTTTTTTTTTAAAAAGGGCATGTTTATATATTGAAGTTCATAATAATACGATTTACAGATGCAATATGCTACTGAGTTTGTGCAAGGCAGATTTTTTTGTATCCTTGCAATTTCTAAGACAACATATGAAAGGGAAAATCTATGTTGCTGGCCTGCATGTGTCTTGTTCTTATTATGTCCCAATAAATACTTAATCTGAGCATAACATGGGTTGCATTAACTGTGCAGTAATTAACCTAGTCCTAGGAGGTTATAATACTATCAAAGTTAAGTTTTTCAGTCTTGTTACCTTATGAAAACTTTTTATTCTGGCTGGAAAGCTTCTGACCTCGACTTGGGGAGGGTCTCCTTCACGTAGTTCTTTCTTAGCAGTTTGATGTTTTCCTTAGGAAGGTTTCTACGTAGATGAGAGTTGGGCAAACAGAACTCTTCTAGGCTAGGTAGCACCAATACTCCAAAATGGCTCACGTACTCGTATTCGTATCGTATTAATACCAATACGTCAAAATACGCCTAAAATACGTATTAAATACGCATTTTTTTATTAAAAATAAAAAAAATATACGTTCTAAATACGTATTTGATGTATGTCAAATACGTATTCATAATTTCCAATATGTATTTTAGAAAGCCTAGTACGTATTTACAAATTTAAAGACGTATTTTTTAAAAAAAAAATACCTTTGAAGATGTCTTACTTCTCCCCACTTACGCTGAACCCTAATTTTAAGAAGGAAAATACCCTATCGCTGAAGCTGTCATATTTTCAACATCCAGACCACACCGCTGCTCACACCCAGACCGCGCCGCTGCTCCCGGCGCTGCTGCTCTCCCTCGCCGCGCTGCTGCTATCCGCTCTGCTACTCGCCGCTGCTCGCCACTTTAGGAATTAGGTTTGTATGTTAGTGATTTATGTTGAATGTTGTGATTTAGGAATTAGGTTAGTATATTTGATATTAGGAATTTAAAATTATATGCTCTTGTAATCTTGTTTTATGAAATAATATCTCTATTTAATTTCATAATATGTGCTTGGTATTCATAAATAGAAGTATGGAGTGGGTCAGTGGGTGGGGCCGGATTTTAGATGGTGGATTAATTTTTTTTAAGCAAAACATTGTTATGGCTGAAGTTATGTGAAGCAAAACAAGATATGCATGTTTATACATTGATAAAAGTTATTAAACAGAAGATGAATTATAGTCACTTAGTACTCAAAATTCATGATATGCAATGTTTATTTTTTTCAGCTTCTCAATTGCAAATTACATTGTTATGGCCGCCCAAAGTTCTTCTGGATCAGCTTCTCTTACATCACCGGTAGGTTCTAGTACGAGTGTGGAATCCCGCAAACCTTTGTGGAAGTATGTTACCATATTTTTGACAGAGGGAGGAGGTGCAAGTGGAGCTGTGTCTTGGCGATGTAGCTTTTGCCATATTGAAAAGAATAATACTTATACTCGAGTAGTAAACCATTTACTGAAGCGCGGTGGAGGGATTAAAGCTTGTCCTAAAGTTACCGATCAAGATAAAGCAGATATGTTGAAACTGATTGAGGAGGAGGAAAGAAAACAAATAGCTAACACTCCTAGGATAGTGCCATTGCCACCTTCAACAAACATTACGAGCGAAATCTATAGGAGCTATGGTGATTCAAAGAAACGAAAGGGGAATGATCGTAGTTCGTCGGCTCTTGGCAAAGCATTTAATACTCAAGGTCGCAATACTTTGAATGCTTTGATTGCACGGTTTTTCTATGCATCAGGCTTGCCATTTCATTTGGCAAAGAGTCCCTACTATGCTGCTTGCTTCTCTTATGCTGCCAACAACAACTTGGCAGGTTATGTACCGCCGGGTTACAATATGTTGAGGACTTCTCTTCTCCAGCAAGAAAAGGCGAATGTTGAGCGCTTGCTGATTCCTGTTAAAAGCACATGGCGTGAAAAAGGAGTTAGTATTGTGAGTGATGGATGGAGCGACTCACAGAGAAGGCAAGGCCACTAATCAATTTCATGGCAGTGACAGAAAGCGGGCCGATGTTTTTGAAAGTTGTTGACTGTTCGGGAGAAATTAAAGATAAATTCTTTATCTTTAATTTGATGAAAGAAGTTATTGAACAAGTTAGCCCACAACATGTGGTTCAAGTGATTATGGACAATGCTAAGAATTGTGCGGTTGCGGGAGGACTTGTGGAGGCGACATTTCCTAGCATCGTGTGGACACCTTGTGTTGTTCACACACTGAATTTAGCCTTGCAAAATATTTGTGCAGCCAAGGATATGGAGAGCAATCAAGAGACATTTCAGTTATGTTCGTGGATAATCGACGTGGTAGGGGATGCTATGATGATAAAGAATTTCATAATGAATCATGGGATGAGGTTAGCCATTTTTAACAAGTTTGCTCCTTTGAAGCTATTATCTGTTGCTGCTACTCGATTTGCTTCAGTTGTAGTGATGTTGAAACGTTTCAAACTTCTAAAGAGAAGCTTCAGTAACATGGTGATAAGTGAGGAATGAAATACTTATAGGGAGGATGACTTTGAGAAGGCTAGTTTTGTTAAATTGAAAGTCTTAGATGATCTTTGGTGGGACAAGGTTGACTATATTCTATCATTTACCTCTCCTATATATGAGATGATTCGCACTTGTGATACTGATAGGCCATGCCTTCACTTGGTATATGACATGTGGGATACCATGATAGAGAAGGTGAAGAAGGTTATCTTCAAGCATGAACGTATAGAACTACATGAGTCTTTTGCCTTCTATGATGTAGTTCATGCCATTTTAGTAAGTCGTTGGAACAAGAACAACACCCCACTCCATTGCTTGGCACATTCACTAAATCCAAGGTAAAATAAAATTACTAATAGTTAAATCTATTATATTTTATAATTAGTTAACTATATGTTTGATTTAAATGTTGAATATTCTATTTTATTTATGTTTAGATACTATAGCGACAAGTGGCTAAGTGAAGACCCCTCTCGAGTCCCTCCTCATATGGATAATGAAGTTGCCAAAGAATGGATGAAGTGCTTGAAGAAATATTTTCCTGATAGTGCAGCTCGGACGGCTGTGATAATTGAGTATGCAAGCTTTTCAAGTATGTCTGAAGACTTCGCTGATGTTGACTCAATTGAGCAGCGTTATGACTTGGATCCTAAGATTTGGTGGCTTACCTATGGTCCAAGTGCACCTAATCTTCAGAAGTTAGCACTCAAGCTACTTGTTCAGCCTTCATTTTCATCATGTGCAGAGAGAAATTGAAGTACATACTCCTTCGTTCACTCGGTGCGAAGAAACAAGATGACACCCACACATGCTGAAGATTTGGTGTTTATTCATAGTAACCTTCGTTTGCTATCTAGAAAGACACCTGAATATCTTAAAGGAGAGACAAAATTGTGGGACATTGGAGGTGATAATTTTGGCACATTCGAGGATGTTGGAGATTTAGAGATTGCACAGTTATCACTTGATGAGCCGGAGTTAGAGCGTGTTGTTTTTGATGAAGATAGAAATGCGGATGCTGTGGATGATGATGCACAAGAGGATGATGAATTGATGGATGATTATTGATTAATATTCATATGTAATCATATTTTGATGGATGATTAGTTATTTTATCTATATTTTGCATTAAAAATATTATTAATATGTAAACGTATTTTGGACGTATTCGTATCTTATATTTTTGGAAATTGACGTATTTTCGTATTCGTATTCGTATTGGTGCTTCTTAGCTTCTAGGTCCCTTCTTCTCCTCCCAACGTGCTAAGTGTTGAGTGTGTGAATTTGTGACTAGCTTGTAAGGAGTAAAATTTTATTCAAGGCAGAAAATGGTGGTATTTATAGGGGATTTCCTATTGAGGGTTGGGGTTTGACTATGTTTGCCACCCCATCAAATCTCCCTTAATCTCATCTTTTGTTTTATCTGTGCAGGCTGCAGGAGGAAGGAGACATGCTATGGATGGAGGCTGGGTAGTATACAGGAGGGAAGAAGACTGTACCGAGCAGGTCAGCCTCATTCTCTTTCCTTCCGTTTCTCTCTTACACCATAGTGTCCTCTTATTTCCTTCCACTTCTTTTACTTTGTTTCTTTTACTTGGTTTGGTCTGATTCTAAAATGGGAAGATTCTCATATCTCCTCTTACTGCCTTCACTTTCTTTCTCTCTTGTTGCACACATACTAACATATATATTTTATTGTTTCTCTAGGTCCAAATGTTGGATGACACCGCTGGAGAGAGAGAAGATATCATCTCTCTATTCTAGATTACTGACACCTCTTTCTTCATCCCTTCTTCCTTCTCTAGTGTCATTCTCATATAGTAGCCTCTTTCCTAGATTGTATTCTATTTATAGAATTGTCAGGTTGATTTCTTTACAGCCCTTTTTGCAGTTTGCTCTCTCCTAGGATTTGTCTTATTGCAGAGTCTTCCTCCTTTAAACTTATACGAATGTTTCACATTTCTATAGAAGTTTGGAACATCTTATTTGAGGCAAAAATGCCTGCACTAATTTACTGTTCGTGTCACTCTTACATTTCACAATTACATGTTTTTATCATAGTTCTTCATTGCAATGTTTCTCCCATTTATTTCAGATTTTAAATCGAAATTTGTACTTATTTAATTAGAGGCATCATTATGCCCACCTTCTTAAATGGTGGCATTTACGAATAACATTAATCCCCATTATTTCTTAAAAGACATTACTCCCTCCGTTTTTTAATAAGTGTCCAATTTTACTAAATTACACATATTAATAAAATGAAAATTTTACTTATATACCTTTTATTGAATAATATAATAAATACATTCATACAAATAATATCAAATTCCAATAAGTATTAAATAAGGACAAAATTGAAAGATTATCATAAATATACTCTAGAATTTTGAAATAGGACACTTATTTAGAAACAAGAAAAAAAGTGAAATAGGACACTTAAAAAAATCGGAGGGAGTATATTAGAATCATATAAATCACTAGTAATGATTCAATTGGCTATGAATTTAATTTATTTTCTAATAATGCTAATCATGTTGAATGATGACACTAAACATCATAATTCACACTAATTCATCATCTCCTTAATGGCATTGATCCCATTAGATAATTATTGTCACTAATGGCTCTATCAACATAAGTTCTCAAGACTTGGTCTCGTAAGTTTGTTGAGTACAAGTTAGTAGAATTTGAGAGTTTTGCTAATTTATTCGGGAGTAAAAAATCGGGACTTTACGATTCATGTATTTTAAATAATATTTTAAAATTCATGTTAAAATTAATAAAACGTGAAAAGTTCATGTGTTTTAAAATCATTATCCCTTTATACTATTGCATAATTTGTATTTTTGTATCAATTTTTCATATTTGCCTAATTCATCATTCCCAATACAAGGTTACATATATTTTTCTCTTTAAAAAACTCTACCAACTGTTTTTACAAAAAAGAAAAAAAAACTGTATTAATATACTTTCATGCAATAATCATATTGTATACATAATAACATTTTTATTATAATAAATTGTTTGTATTTTTTGTGTTGATGTTATTTTATTTCCTTATCTAACTTGGTTATATTAATCTTTTGTTGTAAATAAAGGGATGCTGATAAAATAAAGATTGTACAAACTCTTAAGATAATAATTATATACTAACAATAATCGAATTTACGTAGATAATATAGTTAATCATGACTTCGACAAACTACGTTTTATTTTAGCTCAAAACGATTAAAAAATACTCCTATTTAACAACTAATTAGCAATTAATATAATTCAAATATCTAGCGAAATTTGAGTGGACACAATATTTTGGACAACAAGATTATAGAAAAATGGGGTTTCCATCAAATTAATTTTTTTATATATCTAACTTTAATATTATATGCGAACTAATGTGCTTCAAAGATATACAATAAATGATGTAAAAGATTATGTGTAGTGCAAATGTCTGTTGTGTATTAGGATCCCTAGATAATGATGTATAATATGTTTATTACATTAACGATATGAGTTAATGAAGTTATATGTTATTAATTATGATCATTTAAGTTCACACATTCATGTGGTAATAACATAATTAATGACTATTGAGTTAAACATGATTTTGTCTATATGTTTGAGCAATTGTTGGACGCGTGTGAGGTATAGGGCCCCCAATTTTCGAGGGCCTAAAAAAAAAAATTTAGGTCTATAGATACTCCATCTGTCCACCAAGTACGTTCCCACTTTGATCGGGCACGAATTTTAATGTATTGTTTGACTTTAGTAGATAGTGTGTAAGTGTATTGAGTATTGTGTAGATAGTGGAGAATGAGGTCCACTTAATTGATAATGTATAAAGTGTATTGAGTAGTTAGTGGAGTAAGAAGCCCACATTAATGATGATATATATTGAGTAGTGTGTAGTTAGTGGAGAATGAGGCTCACATTATTAATTATGTATTCAGTAGTGAGTGGAGTAAAGGTTGTCAAAAATAGAAAAAAAAAAAGTGGGAACGTACTTGATGGACGGAGGGAGTATTGTACAAAAATATTTCGTGGACGGATCGATAAAGAAATGTGGGAACGTGATCGATGTTTGTACAAAAATATTTTTGCTCGACAAGTGCGTGCATGTTTATTATATTATGTGGTGTGAGTTTGAATCCTTTTGATAACATATTTTAATTTTTATTACAACATGCAGAATTTTATTTAAGGCATAAATGATTTTTAGGTTTAATAAAAGGGCCTCAAAATCAATTTTTAACATTATGCAACAATTTATTTAAGACAAAAACAAAATTATATGATTAATTATAGGCTTCAACCAACAAAATATTATCTAAGACATTAACAAATTATATGATTAATCGAAAACAAAATTATATAATAATTATTTGTAACATACTTTATATTGTTATTTGTTACATCGAAAATATGTCATCTGAATCTTCATATGTGAAAAAATATATTAAGAGTCTAATATATATATATATATATTAAAAAATATGTCGATGACATCATGATTTAGGTTTAGGCCTATATCTTAAACTCGATCTGGATTTAAGTCTTGGACCAATTTTTAAGCTTGACTGAATTGATTCAGACGTGCTTAAATTCGACCAGAATATTTATATATTTAATATTTAAGTTATAATTTAATGCTATAAGTTAATTTGGGCCTGATTTTCAAGGCCAATCGAATTATGGGTGAGTTTGTGCACAAGGAAGTTTGATCCTTCCTTTTTACTTAAAACGTTAGAAATAAATTTTATAGAATATAATTTTATATTTTTAGTGGGAAATAATTATAATTTCTTAATAAATAATTATATATTAAAAATTCCTAAAATAACTAAATATTAAAAAATTTTCTACATAAATATATTATTTATATTATTTTGATTATATAAGAAATAATGTTCATGCAATAAATGAAAAAGTATCTCAATTATTCATTTTATTAAATCAACTATTTTAATTTCATTCAATAATTAAATTATATATTTTTGAAATAATAAAATATTATTCTAATTTCTCTCGCATAATTTATTTCTTACATAATCTAATACGTGCATTGTAAGTGTTCTACTACAAGTATTTAAAACATATAGTACCGCACCGCCAAACGTCCCCACTCTTCCGGCGGATGAATGGATTACAAGCAAAGGCTTATTGCGGCGGCAAAGTGTGTCTACGACGGAGAATCACGCGCCGATGATGAAGCGCTCATCGATTATTCCGATTATGGAATACAGGCGACACTCAAACCGCACCAAGTCGAAGGTGTGTCGTGGCTCATCCGGCGGTACCACCTCGGCGTCAACGTCATACTCGGTATTGCTAACTTTTTTTTTGTTTTTTTTTGTTTTTTTTTTTTTTTTAATCTTTGCGTATGGAAAATATTACTTCTTCCGAAGTTGAGACATTTGTTTTGGGCACCAAATCAAGGAGCGTACGTGTATAGTTGAAAATTGTAAAAAGTGATAGAAATATATATTATTTAAATTTATGTGCGATAAAAATATCCAAAAAAGTAAACGCTCCAACTTAGTTGGGACGATCCAAAATGGCATACGCCCGAACTTAGTTGGGACGGAGGGAGCACTATTCTTTGCTGGAATTTGGAAAGGTTTACTTGGATATGTAAATTGTATTTGTGTGTGTATCCGCCTCCTTATAATGGCTGCATTATTGGGCTCCTTTTATTTTGCAGGGGACGAGGTGAGACTAGTAAACTTGCTCAACTGGAAATGTCAACATTGTACTAATAATTGATGTATCCATCTTGTCGAAATGTGTTTGGGTTCTCAAAGTGGGACTTGATATTTTTCGGTGTGCAATGCGTTGGTTTATTTTATTTCAAGTGGTAAATTTGGCAGCAGCGGTATCGATGTTGTTTTTCCCAATCGTGATTATAGGCTCTAACGCTATCTGGTGCATTTGGAAAATGTATTCCGCAGTCCAAATCTTCAGCATTCAATTCTGTTTCGAATGTTGGAAAAGGGAGTAACTTTGTCCAATGTTATAGTCATGAATCATGATGGTTAACTATTGGAAGTTTGCCTTCTATGAGTGTGCGTATTCATATTTGCCTTGGTGTTTCGATATCTACGAATAGAGTTGATTTTCACCCTTTTTAGTTCAGAATTTCATACATATCAGGGAAATGTTATCCTCATGTTGGATTCAATGATTTAAATTTTGTGGCGATCAAACTTATGCAGCTTGCATCCTTAGGAATTGCATCTTCTGTGGCATGTTAGAAGCTGTCAAGATGGACCTCTAGAGGATATATTGGCAACTCCTAGCATGAATTTTCAGATACTGTAGTTTTCTTTATTTCAACACACACTACTAAAGCATAGTTTGAGAAGCCCCTCCAAAATATCTTTAAGAAAAACTATTCTGGATAGTTGGCAAACTACAAAGATTTTCATTGGGATAATATATGTGCTGTAGATGGGACTGGGGAAGACTTTGCAGGCCATCACACTTTTGAGTTACCTGAAAGTACGTCAGAAGTCTCCTGGGCCATTCCGTGAGTAAATAGACTTTACTTTTATCATCTGTAAATACGGGGATTGCGTGTTCTTTAAATGCTTCAGTCTTCATTTCAAAGTAAGATGTTGAATTCAATCTGCAGTGGTCTTATGCCCTCTTAGTGTGACTGATGGTTGGGTCTCGGAAGTGGCCAATTTTGCCCCAGAGTTAAGATTGCTCCGTTATGTTGGGGAAAAAGAGTATAGATGCAAATTACGTTTGGAAATGAGTGAGTATGTAAAAGAAAAATCATTATCATCTCACGTAAGTAATAGTGTGATTGTTTTATGTCTTGATGTAAAACTATATGTATCCACTCCAGTTGCGACAGTTGATGTAATATATTATAATGCTGCCATCGTTTTCTGTTTCTTGTTGCAGGTTCCATCATTGCCATTTGATGTGTTATTGACAACTTATAACACAGCCTTGACTGATCAGGACTTTCTGTCTCAATTCCCTTGGCATTATACCATAATTGATGAAGCACAGAGACTCAAAAACCCTTCCAGTGTATGCTCAAAATTTCAATATATCTATCTATAGGATTAAGTTAAGTCCTGCTATGCATCATGGTCCTTGCAGCAGTCAATTCTTGCAAATTATAACCTGTTTTCTATGTTTATATTTTTAGAAATATTTCTCCATAAAATATGCCAATTATCTTTGAACAATGCATGATAGCCAACTATTTATTTCTCCTTGTTGTGCTGTTTTGATTTTATAAACAATCTCCCAGAACATAAAGGTTTTGTCATATGCCACTCTATGTTGGTACCTTGAGCTAAAGTGATATATTTCCCTGTCAGCATGGTTTCTTGGATACATGGTTCGGCTCTTTTATACTTAAGAATTGGTTGCAAGAGTTACTTTACTGCGGTGAATTGACCCTAGTCGAATCTTAAGGATGACTTAGCAGGGCATGTTTATGCTACATACATAAAAACTGATACAACCTAAACACTCTTTCCAGGAAGTTGTGTCTTTAACACTACAAAACCAGCAAATAAAATAATTAAAGATTCTACTGTTAAATGGTTCTAGGTTTTAGGATCATGTCCTTAATAAGCAAGCGAGACAAATGCTCAATTGATAAAAAATAAAACCCGAACTATCTTACTAGCAAAGATACTTAGACCCATGCTCTTGCATTCAAGTTTGAGTCTACGCTCATTTAATTGCAAGACTCAACCAATTCATTAGGATACACGTTTTTTCGATTAATTCTCTTATTTAACCACAAACATGCAACAAGATCATCTCTCAATCTCACCCTTGTAAGACACAATCAAACAATGATCAATTGTATAGATAAATAAACACATTGAATTAGATAAATGAGCATCTATTTTCACAAGATGGTCCCCTCTAGAGCGTGCAGAATAGATCTTTTTAAAACCAATCTTCCTCTAAAATTTCGCTCCAAACAAAATAAATAAAATATGATCCAGCTTCGGCGGGAATCTCACGCCGGCGAAATCCATAAACCAAACCAGTACCGGCGGGATCCCTACTCCTATGGCCTTTTCCACCTGATTCAGTCACCCACTCCGGGAAATTTTCCTCCTATTTCAGTTTCCCACTCCAGTTGCAAACCCGGTCCAGCTGGTTTTCTCTCCCACAGGTTTTGCAAGCTTCCTCCATAATTTTTCCATCAAAATTCATCCCTTTTAACTGAGAAACCTAGAAAAACAACCACAAACAAATATGAAAATGAAACAACCCAAAAAATACAAACTGTACAACACAAATACTGCGAACAAGAACAAACTAACACGCAAAATATGATGCGCAAAATGACTAAATAATACTTGTTTGATAAAATGCAGTCATTATATTTTATTGAGAAGTTACGACTTTTCCCATAGTATGAGCAAATTATCTCTGCAAATGCAAAACAGTCAACTATTTTTCTCTCTGTGATATGTTGTGTTGTGAACTACCTTTCGCAACTTAGTCTCTTTGATGCATGCTTTGTTAAGCTTGAGCGAGTTAAACAGCCATGTGGGATTTTTAAATACTAGGTTGATAGTTGATACTGAGGATATAACTTTATAGACTAATTGATTTTTCTTGAGAATATTGTAATTTTCTTTCTTAATGTTGCATGCAGTCCTAGTCAGCCTGGTTGTCAGGCACATAAATTTATGGCAGTTATTGAATAGAATTGAATTGAATACTTACAGATCGAGTTTGACTTGTTTAAAAATTTCAAATTTCAAGTTCATCTTGATAAATAAACTTGAGCTTGAGTTCAGTTCATGTATTATTCAATCTGATAGTGTATTTGAACCTGCGTTAAAACTCGGTTCGGGTTCTCCAAATATTCGAGTTCTAGCTTGTTAAAAAGCTCATTTATGAAATTATTTGAGGTAATATATAATTATATATTTTTATACTCCCTCCGAACCAATAAGCATGACACAATTTTTTGGGTACGTTTATTAAAGGATAGTGTATAAAGTAATGTAGAAATAATAAAAGTGGTAGGACCTACACTTTTTGAAGGAGATAACTTTTGCTATTTTTATAATGTGTCAAGTTTATTGGGACAACCAAAAAAGGAAAATGTGACAAGCTTAGTGGGATGAATTGTTTGGTTTGTTTACACCCCCTACATTTATGTATATAAGCTAGCTGGTACTTCTGATTGCTTTATCTGAAATTAATTCTTTAACCTTTTCATTTCTGCTATATCTTTGTTGGAAAACTTATAACAGGTCTTATATACTGTCCTGAGAGAGCAGTTTGTCATGCCAAGAAAATTGCTTATGACTGGAACGCCAATTCAAAATAATCTAACTGAACTTTGGGCTCTGATGCACTTCTGCATACCTTCAATTTTTGGAACGCTGAAGCAGTTTCTTTCTGGTTTCAAGGAAGCTGGAGATTCTTCATGTAAATTTTCTGCCTAGTCTTTGTAGTATGTCCATATTTTTCTAGGTACATGTCTCTGCTTTTCTTATGCTAATTAACAGTATATTGGAGTTTGCTAAAATCTTGTCCGTGGTTCTAGAAGAATGAACCACATTCTTTCAATGAAGTATAAGTAGAATAAAGTATTTCCATCAAGTTATTTGTTGACACTTCATTCATATCTTTAGCAGGTGTATGTGCACAAGAAGTGAAGGAACAGTTTAAGATCATAAAATATGTGCTGGGTGCATTTATGCTCCGAAGGACCAAATCTACACTTATGAAGGCTGGAACTCTATGTCTGCCTCCTGTTACTGAAATAACTGTGTTAGTTTCTTAATGAAGCTAGTGTACCTTTTCCACATACTAAAAGTTACTATCTATACAATTCAATAGCGGTAGTCACTGGTGGAGTTTGCATCTAAGTTGTCCTACTATATCATTGATAGTTTTTGTGTGCCTTTCTGTTAAATATCATAGTATCATGTAGTGGTGGGTGATTTGATGTTCTGTGGCAGGATGGCACCTTTGTCTCTTCTGCAGAAAAAGGTTTACATGTCAATACTCCGAAAGGAATTTCCAAAGCTTCTTACACTTGCTTCTGGAGGAACAAGTGCTGCAACTTTGCATAATATTGTGAGAAACTGAGCATATTTTCTTTTATATGAGTTTAAATTGTTTGAATGTTATTTATTCATGACACTATTTGTACTTATCAGTATTAAAAAGACATTGATGATGAATGTCTTAACAGCAATTCTGGTTCTCCTTCAGGTAATGCAGCTGCGGAAAGCATGTAGCCACCCGTATCTTTTCCCCGGTATGGAGCCCGAACCCTATCAAGAGGGGGAGCACCTGGTTCAGGTGAAATTACTTATGCAGATTCTAGGGTTAAAGATGAAGTTTTAAATCATTGCCTGTTGATAGTGGTTATGCTGATTCTAGAGTTAAGATAAGTTTTAAATCATAGCCAGTTGATAGTGGTAACACAATGAAATAGTAAAAGAAATACAACAATCCATTCCTTTTAATCTTCACGAGCATAAAAGAAATACAATTTTTATTCTTTCCAATCATATAAACATTTGGTGTTTTCACATTTTTCTCACTCTTCCTAATTGTTGTATTTGATAAATCTATTTTCATAATCAAATTTTGTGGCATCAGGCTAGTGGTAAACTTCTAATTTTAGACCAGCTACTTCAGAAGCTGCACGACTCTGGGCACCGTATTCTGTTGTTCGCTCAACTGACTCATTCGCTTGATGTATTACAGGTGAACTGTCTTATTATTAGTTATGGTAAGCCGCTCGTGAAAAATGCGGAGCTCGGCTCGGAAAAAGCACTTTCGAAATTTGTTCGTTTTCTAAACGAGCCGATCTCGAGCCTCAAATCAAGCTCGTTTAGATTTTCGAGTCGAGCTCGAGCTTGCTGATGTTCGGCTCACGAGCTCGCGAACATGTTCGGCTCGGTTCTAAACAAGCCATTCGCGAACATGTTCATGAACGTGTTAGTGATATTATTGTTTATATAAAAAATTTCCAATAATTTAATCAATAATATATTATAAACTTTGTGTTTATTTATTATTAACCTAAGTATAAAATTTGTTAATAATAATCATAATTAAAAATAAATTACATCTACTTATTGTAATTATAAGACTATGACTATTGATTACATCCAACTTATTGATTACAAACTTATGTACCAAGTTATTTGAATACAACATTTATGTGAATCATAATCCATATTCATAAATTGAATAATTTATAATATTATATAAAAATACTAGTATAACTATGAGCATAATTAGTATTATAAATGTAACATATTTTTAAAAAGTGTCAACATGATTTGTTGAGTAATTTCAATCAAACCTTAATATATATATTTTAATGTACATTAGAATACAATTTCATAAATTATTTAATTTACAATATAAAATAAGTTGCATAACTCACATCTAACATATTACATGCATATATTTAAGTTTCTAACGTAATATTACATAAACAATATGGATATAACTATAAATATATAGTTATCATTATAAGAATATTTTAATGGAACGATATATTAAGTTATTTAAATCAAATATAATATATATTATAATGCAGATTCATAAGTTGAATAAGAATCGAAATTTTTTTTCGAAGCGTATTTGAAATATGATTCGAATAACCAAATAATTTAAAGTATACAAACCGAAATTGTGATATTCGATTCGTTTATTTATATCAAACCTTAATATGTATTGTTCATGTATATTATAGAGTATTACAAATGTATAAAAACAATAATTTATAATATAAAATAAATTAGATAACTACAACTACAAGTAGGGGTGTACACGAGCCGAGAAGAGGCATATACTACCAGTAGGATCGAGCTTAATATCATACTTTAATACATGTATTAAAGAAATAATTTATAATATATACTCCCTCCGCCCCACTAATCATGGCACATTGTATATTCGATTGAATGCATTATAATAATGAAACGTGCCATAAATAATGGGACACAGGGAGTATATTTTTCCAACATAATTATATATTTTTTCTGTATATTATATGTATAAAATAAATATTACAAATGTTGTGTAAAAGAAATAATTTATAATATGTATAAAATAAGTTAGAATATCTTTATTGTGTCTGGAGCTCGAACTCGATCTAGAAATTAAAAAAAAAATGGAGTCAAAATTCGAGCTCGAGCTCGGGCTCGGGTAAACGAATACATATTGAGCCGAACTCGAGCTCTATATAAAAATTACGAGCCGAACTCGAGCTCAATTTAAAGCTCGAATCGAGCTTCGAGCCGAGCTCAAGCCCATCTAAATCTTAACGAGCCGAGCTCGAGCCCTTCTAAATCTTAACGAGCCAAGCTCGAGCCTGCAGGTATTTGGCTCGGTCGGTTCGGCTCGGCTCGTATACACCCCTACCTATACCATATAATTAACTTTACACAAGTCCTTATTCTTTTGTTATACATGTGTATACCATGCAGGACTTCATGGAAATGAGAAATTATACTTATGAGCGTCTTGATGGTTCAATTCGAGGAGAAGAGCGTTTTGCCACAATTAGAAATTTCAGCATAAACTCCGTTGCTAACAATAACAGTTATCAGAGCACACCATTTATCTTTTTGATATCCACACGAGCTGGAGGAGTGGGATTAAATCTTATGGCTGCTGATACAGTAAGTACGCTGTTAGATTCTGAGAATTTCCTGTTTCCTGGCCCTAAATTTTCTCGTAATTTGACAGTTTACTTTGGATTATGAATTGTTAAGCTTTTGATTGATGCTTGGGGCTTTGTAACCTTAACATTGATCCATAATATTTTGATAATTATTTCCCTTTTTAGCGCACCATCCTTCAATGAATTAGTAAAGGATGATTTAGAGTGCCATTTTAACCTTGCGAGTTTCAAGTTTGTTTTGAAGGCTGTTGAGGAACTTATTTCTCTGAAGGCTTGTCATGCGTGAATTTGCTAGTTTTGCTGTTATAGAATATGAATTTTCAATGTTTTGTAGGTCATATTTTATGAGCAAGACTGGAATCCCCAAGTAGATAAACAGGCTTTGCAGCGTGCACATAGAATTGGCCAGAATAATCATGTATTATGTATTAATTTGGTTACTGGACGTACCATTGAGGAGGTAAGATAATATCTTTTTTCCTGTAATCACTAATCCCCGTTGCTGATGAAGAATGCTGCAGGTTATTATGCGGAGAGCAAGAAGGAAGTTACAACTCAGTCATAATGTTATAGGAGATGAAATGCTAGATGATGAGGAAAGTAAAGGAGTTGAAGTTGGTAGTTTGAAATCTATTATATTTGGTTTGCATGTCTTTGACCCCATGGAGATTAACACAGAAAAATCGGATAGCCAATTAGATAAGAGAGAACTGGCTGTAATAGCTGAAAAGATAATTGGTTCCCGCAATGAGTTACAATCAGATGTGGGTGGTAGAAAGCTTGAGATCAATTCAATGGACCGGGTGAATGATCAAGATCTAGTCAAGCAAGATGATTCTGAGTCAATTTACTTTGATCCCGGCCTTGATGAAGCTTCATATATGTCATGGGTTGAGAAATTTAAGCTACCATCGTCAGAACAAGACAGTGACATACTGGAATTAGGAAGCAGTAGACGCTTACCTGATGAGAATCACCTAAAAGCTGAAGCTGCTCGAAGGAAAGCAGAGGAGAGAAAAAAGTCCAAATGGGAAGCACTTGGATATCACTCGCTATCTGTCAGCAATCCTGTTTGTCCAGCCAATAGTCATGAGATGTCAGATGCTGGCTCAGTTCATTTTGTTTATGGAGACTGCACAACAACTGCAGCTGTTACCACTTCTGGGTCTACAATTATTTTCAGGTATAAATCATTCTTAGTAATTCTTACAATTTATTGTCATTGGTGCATGCTTGACTGGAGATACGTCTCTATGGGATTCTCAAACTGGTGAGATTTGTGTCCAGATTTTTTTTTTCTGTTATTAAATATGTCTATCCTGGTTATTGTTGCTTACTTCTATGGCCAATGTGGTTTTTCACGAATTTCTATTAGTATGTTGAATCTAAAAACTTTCAGATACCACTTTGCTGAATGTTAATCAATATACTTGTATTTTGGCTTGATTTATGTTCTCCGTGAAGAATTCACCCAATGTGAAGAGCTTATCAGATGCATAGTGCATGAGTAGATGTTTTAAATTTCAGAGGATTCAAAATACTACTGAACTTGATTAAAGTAGAAGATTTATATGATTCAACACATCAGTCGATTTAGGACTTATATATGTACACTATACATATACTCCCTCCATCTACCAAAAACATGCATTTTTTATTTTGGGACTGGATGCCACGTAATTCCTTTAATTTTCATCCCTTAAAACACTTTACATTGTGGGTCTCAATCTCCACTATATCTTCAGTCTTAAAATCCGTGCCACCAAAAGCTAAGAACCAGGGGTATGCCAAAATGGTTGTTGTCCCTGTTTTGAGATGTAATCCCTCCGTCCACTAAACATGTTCTCACTTTGACCCGTCATGAGTTTTAATGTAGTTCTTTTGACTTTAATGATAGATATGTAGTAAGTGGAATATGGGTCCCACTTAATGTATTGTTTTGAATTGAGATGTTTGTAATGAGTGTGGTAGGTCCACTTACTATAAATGAAAAATTTAAAGTGGGAAGAAGTTTTGTGGACAGACTAAAATGGCAAAATGAGAACATGTTTTGTGGATGGAGGGAGTATTAAATATGAATATGAAAAAATACGCCTAAAATATATATTTAATACTCCCTCCGTCCCACTTTAGTTGTCCAGTATACCATATTGGGATGTCCCACTTTAGTTGTCCAATTTCCTATTTGGTCTCACTTATGAATAAAATAATAATGAAGAGAAAGTGAATAGATAGGTGTTAATTGATGGTTTATTGGTATGCGGTCCGAAAAGAAATTGGACAACTAAAGGGGGACGGAGAGAGTACGTTTTTTTATTAAAAAATTAAATAATATGGCTTGAAATACGTAGTCTGACGTAGACAATATGTTTTGGGCTTTTTGGATACGTTTTTATTACGCCCAAAACATTTTGGGCATTTTTGTATATGTTTTTTTTAGTTAAAAATACATCAACCTAAATCTAGATAAACCATTCGACAACTCAACCTTCCAAACCCTACTTTCATGCAACTCCTTGCCGCTCTCACCTCCGCGTTCGAAACTCTACTGCTGCTGGAACCCTGCTTTGCTCTGAACCGGCTCTGCCCCTCCCTGCGCACTATACAGGTCATCCTGCTTTCGCCTTGTATTCTGCTTCCTTTCTTTAGTGTGTTGTCTTCAATGAAGAGGGAAATTCAGATGCTATGGATGATGATGCACTGGAGGAGGATGAGGATTTGATGGATGATAATAGTAATTTAGTACTCTCTCCGTCCCATTATTCATGACACATTTACTATATTGGGAGTGTCCCAATAACAATGGCTCGTTTCCAAAAAATGAAATATTTTACCCTTGAAAAGATAGTCAACTGTATTGGGCTCCCAAAACTTTACACACAAAAATCACTTTCTTAATACCCGTGCCCAAAAGCAACGTGCCATGAATAATGAGACTGATGGAGTAGTTATTTTATCTATGTTTTGTATTAAAATTAAATAGTACTTACTCCCTCCATTCCGCTAAAAGCGGTTTGTGTTTTTTTGCACGTAAAATAAGGAATAATGTAATATATGAAAAGGTGGAGTCAGGGTCGGTCTTGACGATTCCGAGGTCCTAGGAAAAAATTAAAAAAGATGCCCCTTATACGATGATATAATAAAAATTATATTTTCATATATATTTTAAACAAAATTCATGTTCTCGATTGAACTAATATAAAAATAATGGAACGTATACTAAAATTTCAAACAACAAATAAAGCTTGAATATTTTTTTAGAAATGGAAATAACACATCTTACACACTTTTAATAGTTAACTATTAATTATAATAAATTATAATAGAGAGAACAAATATCAAATAACAATATATAATTTAGATTTTCTTATTATTTTGAGAAACAAAATTATTTATAATATTATCAAAATAAAAAAATTCAATACATCATGTTCAATACATAACATTGCTAATAATATTTAATGTTTATTGAGACATAATAAAATACAAATATTGAGAGTAAAATAATTTTTTTTCAAGTATACAACACACACACATATATATAATATTTTTTTTAAAAAATTTGGGTGCCCTAGGCCTTTGCCCCACTTTTAGTACATAAGGGCCGGGCCTGGATGAAGTCCATACATTTTAAAGAGATAGTAGTACCGAGATGAACTCGATCGCGGAAATCAATATAAATGGAGGACTCACCAATTCGATTGAAGTTTCATTTAGGGCAAAAGATCTCTGTAGGTTGATGGGTCGCATGCCCGGCACACATGTTTTGGCCTTGTGTGTCCATAACTAAAAAAAATAGGTGACCTAACGGCCGCCGCCCGACTAAACATACCAATAGTCACCATATTCATATGAGCTACTGAGGAGTAAGCTATGATCTTCTTAAGATCGATCTGTCTTAAAGTGGTCGAGGAAGTATTTTTTATCATTTTAAGGAACAAATCAATAGTAGTGTGACAGTTCAAAAAGGAAACCTAGCTGCTTTTAGCGGGACGGATAGAGTATTAAAATATTATTAATATGTAAACGTATTTTGGACGCATTCATATCCTACATTTTTAGAAATTGATATATTTTCGTCCCTGTATCGTATTCATCCCCGTGCCAATGCTTCTTAAAAACCGAAAGTGATGCACTCTTTTGGTGGACGGAGGGAGTATATATTTGTATATGTATCAGCTGCTCTCAACGAATATGATGTAAACACAAGCTTTTCAAAGGAACAACAACAATGGCTTACTCATATTTAACATTAAACGGTTTCTGATTATTAAAGTCCTGTTTCAAATATGAGACTTTTATAGCGTGTTGCATCTCATAAGTGTTTGAATTGAATGTACTTGTGTTTGTCAAGTTTTTTGACTGTTTGAAATCCTTCTTCCAGCTGTGTTGATGATTCTGGAAACTGGGGGCATGGGGGCCTCTTTGATGCCCTGGCTAGGTTGTCAGCATCTATTCCCAGTGCATATCAGCAGGCTTCAGAATTTGGAGATCTTCATCTAGGTGATTTACATCTCATCGAAATAACTGGTGAGCTCATCTCATTATACTAATCAAAAGGTTCTTTTTAGTGCTCGAGTGCTGTTTATATGACTAAGAGATTGGTTAAGATATATGAATATGTTTCTCAATTTTTTCTATATATACTTCTAAATGGCAATCATATATTGTTATCCCATGTTATAGCCTTACTTTTTAAATATTTCACCACTTTTTTTTTATCATCTTCTCTTTTTCATATTTAGGGTCTTCCTTGTAGCACTTCCAATCGTCAATCAAATCTTTGTTTATCTCCTTTAGGCTTCACATAGTAAATTTTAGCTTCTGACTGATTTTATGCAGACGACCATGGAGAGCTGAATGCTGATACTGATTCTCGTCAATGGGTTGGTTTAGCTGTTGTGCAATCATATAATCAGAGGCGTAAAGTCCCTCGTAGTGATGTCTCTATGGCTGATTTGGAAGTTTGCCTTGCAAAAGCATCATTTTCAGCTGCTCAATATTCAGGTAGAGTGCTTGGTTGCTTTCCGAATCATTGTTTGTAGTTGGGATCTTTATGAGCTGATGTTTGAGGTAACACTCCAAGCAACTCAATTTGAAATTCAGCTTCTAATTTTCTTGGATTGGAGAACAAGTAAAAATATCATGGTAACGATACTCCCACATTATAGACATTCTATAATAAGTGGTGTCGAGCTGCATTTGCATAGATAAGCTCCTATGTTATCCTTATGTAGATATGCAAATTCTCAATTCAACAGGCAGGTTCCTTAATTTTCTAACGAGTAGGCAAAGATCTAAAACAAAAAGCATGCACACAAAGACAAAGGCACACTAGTCAAGAAAGAGGATAAAGTGATTTTTTTCTCCTGACATGTTACCTATAACTTTTTCTGTGTTTCCATTGGTACTTAGATAAAAACCAATTAATAATGGAAAATTAGGATAAGTTGATCAGGATAATTTCTAAAACTAGTCATATTTGAATAGAAATCAGAAACTACTCATGGAAATTATGCTTGCTATCTCAGACACTCCAGTGGCCCTTACATTAAACAGTAATTTGTTTGATATATCACATCTTCAGTGCCACTGCTGCTAGGTTTGTTATGTTATAACTATATTGATTGGTGTCTCTCGCTCTCTCTCTTTCTCACGTACACATTACTCAAAGAAATCCTCATATGTCAGAGTCAAATATTGCTAACAGCTCATCATGTATTTCTGTTTTCTTTAGCTCTATAGATGTTCCATTTTATTTGGGTTCAATTTTCAGCTAATCAATCTGCATGATATCCATAAATGTGTGGTCACAATGTCTTCTTTTTCATTTGAAAACATGACAGCTTCAATCCACATGCCCCGGATTAATTATCAGCATGGTACTGATCACTCAGAGTGGTATACTGTTGAGCGCCTATTACGAAAATATGCAGCCATTTATGGCATAAATATTTATGTGTAAGTTTCTCTGTTTGCAAGTTTGTGTTTCTTGTTATTATTCTCTCTGCTTGTTTGGAGCACGGTCTGAGGATTGCAGCAATCAAATTTTCTTTAAAGTTCCTGTTTTGTCAATGATGACGTCTCAAGTAAGGCTGTCAAAATTTACCGAAAAAACGGTATACCGTACATACCATTCCGAAAAATACCGTAAAATACCGAATATAAGATATACCGAAATTTTTGGTAAGGTATCATACCATACCGAACTTTTCGGTAAAGTAAAAGTATAAGTTTTTCAAATATCGAGATATACCGTCATATACCGTACCGTAGTATAGAACAGAAAAAAATAGTATATACCGTTGTTTTCGTATATTATATATATATATATATATACACTCAATTTTAATTATAACAAATTAATTTATTATTAATTATGAATTATAGTTAATAAATATTAGTAACAAATTACAAAATATATGAGTTTATTGATAATTGAAAAGATTGAACAAGACATATTTTTTATTACATAACTATATAGTTATGATATAATTTATTTCCTAAAACTAGTATATCAATCTAAATAATTATATAACTAATTATAATAAAATAAAGATAATAATAATAATCTAAATTGTGCTTTAAAAATATAAATGTTTTATATGATCATACGACTATGTCTAATTGATTTTAAATATAATATAAGTTGTAATATATAAGCAATGAAAATATACTTAATTTGTTATAATATATCATGCATATATGACCAAATTAATAAGATTATTATTGATATATTTAAATCTAGTACATATATAACAATATAATATAATAAGTTAATTTTTGTATATGTTGGATGTTAGTTAATGTGTCGTTCATTATGTTTTATGTACATATTTTAAATAAATAATTTTTTAGTATATTGTGAAAGAAAAGTATACCAAAAATAAGATAAAGAATAAGTATGTAAAAATATCATACCGAAAGTAAGATATACTGAACTAAGGTCTAACGAAAATTATGGTAAGGTAACAATATGAGATTTTTCATACCGAAGGTAAAGGTAAAGGTAAGACATAAGGTATGATGATTTTAGTAAGGTATACCGTATTGTTACACCCGTAGACTCAAGCCTCCCAATTCAGTACACATTTTTATCCCCACAATCATCAAACTAAAAACCTTCCCGTATTGGCATGGCTATACAAGAAATGAGTCTCTCATTTACATGATTTGCTGAGCCTACACATGCTAACCTCTCAGTTTTTATCAATGTTCACTGAAGCAATATATCTCTTTGTGCAGATATTATTACCGGCGTGCTGAATGAAACATCCAATATTATGGTACTATCCAGCACTCACCCTTTGAAATATTATATTTAACTTGATCTGATGCTTACCATGCTGTGCATTTTTCGCTGGTGGATTATAGTGCTGTAATAGAATATAGGAGGGGTTAAAAACATTTAATATGTGATTTTATGTCCATGTCATTTTTACATTCAGTAATTCAGCTGTATATATTGCAGTTACATTGTAAACCTTGTAATATTCATGAAGATAACATATAATTTAGTATTATTCCAAAGCTTTAAATATAAACACTCACACGCACACTCAGTCACACTCTCATCATCACCAGGCACACGACACACAGTTCTCTTACTGGCCTATTTTTTATGCAATAACACCACAGTATGCCTTAGCTGTGCTCTCAGTCATCTGGGTAGCACCACTAAGGTAGAACCGAGCCAACCCAAAATTATCAAAAGGCTTAAATTGCAAAGGATGTTCAACATCCACCAGCTCCTCAGGTATTTCTGTAGTCCCATGGTTGAATGAAAATAGCGCCAGGCAGTATCTAGGCTTATTGGCTTTCATTATGACTTGATGCTTGGCTGCATATATCCTTCCATTGCTCCATGCCTGTTTTCAATTATACAAATATCAAATCTGGGATAAGTCATGAATAGCAATGCTTTTATGGTACTATAAATTATAAAATTTAAATTAAGCATAGTACTTCATAAGCGTCGCCTGCCATGATGACAAATAATCCAGTTGGGACATTGAGATCAAACCATTCCCCATTCCTCAGCTGTATCTGCAGTCCGTTAACCTGGTTCTGGTGAAGTATGGACAAGAAGCTCTTATCAGTGTGGGGATTTGTTCCAACATTATTGCTGTTTTCTGCATCAAGGTCGGGAACTGAGTATTTTATGACTCTGAGCAGGTATGTTGTTGATCCAACATGAAAGTCATAGTGTTTTTCTGCCCCAAAACTTTCAAATACCATTCTGTCTACTAATTGCTCCATCTCCGAGACTAGCCTTGCATATGATAGTATGTTTTTGCTGGAAGAACACACACACACATCCACAACAAATATATAGTGCATAGTAAGATATAACTTGAAGTAAAGTGGAGTTTAAAGTTCCATATTCATGTGCATGTTTGAGATACCAGAATTTGTTGTTTCCTGAGGGCCACATTAGATTTGTGAAGCTTTGGACAGCATCTAGAGTAGTTGCTTCTGGGATTCCCATGCTTTCATGGAGGGGAGCATGAGGTAGTTGTCCCACATAACCATAGAAAACCAAGTCAGATGTGTTTCTAGATTTGGTTTCAAGTGGCAGATCAAAAACTTCTTCCAAGTCATTGAAGACTTTCTTGTCTAATTCAGGCGAAACGTTTTCGTATTTTGCCATGAAAAATCCAAACTCTTCAAGAGCTTGTCGCAAGTTCTTGCAAGTTGGAAGCCATGAACTTGAACTTGGTTTCAAGTTTTTTGTCGAAAGATCAAAGATTGGAATATCTGGAAGTTCTTTAGAACTAGCCATTAAAAAGGGATTTTGGTGGATTGCCTTTTTGTTTCAGTGCTTTGAAAATAATGTGGTGAAATTTTTGTACTGAGTAGTCTGACATTTATATTAGATTTTTGCTTGGTTACATCATGTTCTTGAGTAACATCGATATGTACAAGTTGTTGGACTTATTAATGTAGTTGGAGGGTTTATGAGTGATTTGTGACATTTGTACGAATATTACTATAATCCTTATTGACTCATAGTCTATTAGGCGATCATCCATGGACTATCTTGATAATTAGACTATAGGGGTGAGCAAAAATCAAATCGGCCGATGAATTAAACCGAACTATTTGATGTATGGCCGGTTTGAATTAATTTTAATATATTTGGATTTGGTTCGGTTCTAATTTTTTGAAATTACTCCCTCTGTCCCACTAAAAGTGGCCACGTTTGACCGAAAAGCTCTCACAGATTTGGTCAAACGTGGCCACTTTTAGTGAGACGGAGGGAGTAATTTTTATTGTTCAGATTAGTTTTTTGTAAAAATGTTTGATGAACCGGCTGAATTTTTATTAAATATTATTTAACATATTATAAATGATAACAAATAAGTTTTGAAATATACTTTTATATTTAAATGAGTGTATTATTATAATAAAATGAGACAATTAAAGTGGGACATAGGGATTAATATTTAATTTGTATTTATAACAAAATCTTAATTATAGATTAATTTTTACAATCCTAACTAAAATATGTAAATTATCATATATAATATTGACCATATTTTGTTTATCGAAATAAGTAAAGTATCAAATTTTTAGTTCAAATTGCAATAGATTTATTATGAAAAAGAGCATATGTGAAGCTTTTGGATGACAATAAATCGAGCCGAAATCGTTGTTTAAACTTTGGTTTGAATCGGTTTGGTTTTATAAAATTTTTGGTCAGATTGGTTTTGATTTTAATAAGATTCAGTTTAGTTGGTTTAAAATTTTAATCCGGTTCTCAATTGAACCAAACCATTGTTAACCCCTATGTATAGATATGGTCGTTCAAAGTAAATAATGATATTTAAGTGGGAAGACTAAGACTGATGTATCAATTAATTGTAATTTTGAGTGTAAGATTTGATCAACCGTATCTATTTTATTTATTTTTGAGAGGTGGTCATACATGTTGATGTGCCAAGTTCAAATATTCTAATAATTTGAGTGCTCTTGTTGATTGTTGTATACTATGGTTATGGTACTTCAAAATAAATAAATGTTGGGTACATCATAGCAAAATTGGCGTGATATGCGATACCAAGATGTGAAGTGTGAATTAATTAAAACTAGTACGTGGTCCAACAATGCAAGAAAAATTAAAAGATAATCAATACTTTTTTCGATCATAAAAACTATATTGTGATTCAGGATTTATACATATCTAAAATATAATTTTTAGCGTAACATGACCAAATTGCATTGAGCCATGCATCACGCTTGAAGTCATTTTGGATCGGATCGAACCAACTTGAAAATCAATCACTTTATCTTCACAATCATAACTGTCAATTTTTAAGTCGCCCGAGTCTTTTTGGATGGCCAGAGGCATAATTTTTAATGGATGAGCTGAGTTGTTAGTGGAATAAAAATTGTATACTATATCTGTCCCACCACTATTGTCCTATTTTGACTAAAATAGTCTTTCTTTAAACAAAAAATCCTCACATTTTTTGTCAAAATAGGACAATAATAGTGAGACAAATGAAATAATATTTATTAATTAAATATATGTATTGTGAATAAAATTAATAATTAATTAATAAATATTTTAAAATATGGTGAAATTAATAGATTAATAAATGAATTAATTATGGTGATAGTTTAATAAAATTTACATTATTTATAATTAAATATATTGTTAATCATAGAATAATTAGTGGTAGATCACATAATGAGGATTTAAGTAAATAAAAGAAATGTATATATTTAAAAGCATATTGGAAACAAGACATTATTATTGAGACACCCCGATATAGTAAATTTGTTACAAATAATGAGATTGAGGGAGTAATATTGATATATTTGCGGGTCATAATTTTCATAAGAATTGCACTATTATGGAGAGAAAAAATGTATTAAAAGCAAGGGTTATTTATGAAAATTACTCTATATTGTAATTCCAAAATGCAAATGCCATATTTGTAACTTTTATATGAAAATACCTATAAGTTTAAAAATAATCATAAATTTACTATTAAATTCAAAAAATTAAAATGTTTCAATGCTGCAATTATTTATGTATAATATGTTCTTTAATATTTGATTTAATTGAATTTGATTTAATCAATACATGATTTTGGCATATTATTTAATTCAAAAAAATATTATGTATATTTCTAATGCAAAACATGAGTTCAAAGTATTATTTAAGTAAACAAAAAATAGTAATATACATATGCATAAACCTATCAGGTTTTGTTTAAATTTGGCCGAATTTTTTTAACCGATCATATTTTCATTTTTATGTATATTTTTAATTTCTTTTAATTAATTAATAAGTACGTGGAGTGTCGAGTGCAAATATGATGCATCGATTGTAATGTAATATTGTAATGATAATTAATATCTCGATTGTTGAAGGTTCTTAAAAATAATTTTGAATTAATTTGGAATATTAAATATAATGAATTCTATATTATAAGCTATGCTGCTATTTATCCATATCAGTATGATTTCTTTCTTATATGTAATACCCAGTATTTTAATTCGGAATAATTATTGAATTTTACTATTTAATAGGGTATCATATCTGTAGGACATTTTTTAAAACTCTGTTGTTGAGTTTAATTTCAAGCTTAATGAAATTACGACGAGTTCAAATTTAATCTCGATATTTAATTTCAATCGAAATATATTTTATTTATATGATTTAGACCTTATTATTTATATAAAAAAAGTACTTGTGAAATAATGCAATTAGAAAATATATTATGTTGGTCCCGAAACGAGTTTAACTGAGTGTATGGGGAGGGGATACACCAGTCAGTTTTGATAGTTAAAAACTTTTGTGCTCCTG
>JAPKLX010000105.1:43003-143475 GCA_026898415.1 Leonotis leonurus | reverse complement strand
GGAGGTATTGGGATCTGAATCAAAACACTTATAAATATTTCCCAACATATTATTAGACAATATAATTTAATAAAAATCCAATTATATTAAAAGTTTAAAATACATTTATATGGATCAAATTTCAATATTTAAATAATACAATATACAAATAGTACTACATGTTGAATTACAAAATAAATAGAATACTCTATAGCTTATTCTATATATTAACATCATGCACATCGTACCCTATCCACCTACATCACCATGCAGCTGCAAACTCCGTACTTCATGCTTTCTCCTAGCAAAAGTTATTCTTCAATCTTCTTTGGAGTTCATCGACACACCCACACTGCCACTATGCTACCAACTCCATGTCTTTCATAACTCAAAGTCTTTCACCACACATCTTTTTCAATTGGCAACTCCTCTTGTTGTCATTATTTTATACGCTACTCTCCCAACTATTATGGTTGAATTGCAAAGAAGGCAAGCAAGGAAAACACAGAGAGAGAAAGAGAGAGAGAGGCTGGAGAGGAATCAACAAACCCAAGAAAAAAACCATTCAAACCTATTTTCCATTTCACATTCTCCTTCAAGTATGTTTCAAATACATTTTAGTTTCTCTAGCATGCTATTAGTCATATTCTGCTAGAAAATATTTATTCTAGTTTGTTAACAAGAACATATCTTCAATTTTATGTTTAATCCTGTTGGGAACCTTTTTGATGATTGTGGAAATCATTATTTATATATTTTGATGATGCGAAACCATAATGCAAATCCTTAATATATATGCATGATATTAAACGGTGATTACATTTTAATGTATATTGATGCTTAGATATTTATGCTTTATTTGTGTCTAGATTAGATAAACAACAGATGGTTAAGTGTAAGGACCGATCGATGAAAGACAGATGGTTAAGTGTAAGGACAGATCGATGAAAGACAGATCGTGTCCATATGAACTATCTGTATTCTCAATAGTAGATCAGCTAACTTGTAAGATCAGGTTGAGTTAACAACCTGTGTCATAGAGCTTGATCTTATTTTGTCTATCTATTAGAAGGGAGATCAACCTGTAAGGACAGATTAAATAAACGATTTGTTCTATAAAGATCGACCTTGTCATATAGCAGGTTAAGTCAAAATGTGAGAACAGATTGATGTAACGATCTATTCATAGGACTAACCTGATCTATCTAGACTTAGTTTTTATTGCATCTATTTTATTGAACAAGAGGTCAACATTCTTACCAAAGACAGATTATAAAACCAAACCCATATCTCGTACTCGACGAGTTTAAATAAGAGAGTTGTAATCTCGTACTCAGCGTGAATAAATAAGCGAGTTTTGACTCATACTCAACGAGGATAAATAAGCGAGGGATCCAAGGTTAAGGGATTCATCGATCTAGCTTTGATCGATCGTAGACGTAGGGGATTTCCCGAACCACGTTAAATATTGTGTGTTCTTTTATGTTTTGCATTGCATTGTTTTGATTCTTTGTTTATCACTCACCAACGAGCTTATCTAATTAAGTGAGTTGTGCATCTTGAATCAATCTCTTAAAGATCACTTGGTATAAACAAAATATATTTTCTAAGTGTAAGAGCAGCCGACAACATATACACAGCTTCCGCACACGATCTGTAGTTGGACAGATCGTCTGGTATGCTCCAGCTAGCTGTCAGTCTATCTGCTCATTGCCAGATTATTCACGCTCTGTGTTGAGAACTTATTTGAGCAGCTGGATCTCTCTCTACATTAGAGGAGATCGATTGATACACCCAGCGAGCTATTGTGATATAAACAGCGAGCTGCATCTCAACCTGCTGTTCACAGCCACACGCGAGAAAGTTGGACTTTGGTGTATTCCCCCTCCCCTAAATACACACACCACACCTGCCTTCCCGGGACCTAACAAATCCTATAACAGCATAGCATGTTTCACAATAAAAAAAATCGAAACTTCATAACTTTGAAATGACTTCTACTTGCCAACCCAAACACCAAACTCAGATTTCATTTGCAATGTAAAATTCATAAGTTCATATTTGTAATCCAAGTACATCTCTGTAATCAGGGGCGGATCTACATATTGGCTGCACTGGGCTTCGGCCCAGTGCAAGCCCAAAATTATCAGTTATGTCTATGCATATTTTTAAGGTCCAATACAACATTAGTCTACCCCAAAAAAATTGTGCATATTATAAAATATAGTGCTTTGATTTTTTTTTTGCCCACCCCAAATGTTAATCCTGGATCTGCCCCTGTCTGTAATCACACAAAATTAATTTGAAATAAGTAAACAATACAAAATTTTGAACTATAGGAAGAATCAAGACTTTACAGTAGGAAATAATTTTCTACTCTTAAACCGAACTTCATATAATGTAATACCCTATTCGTTTTCGTAAAAGTTAATGAATTTTGATAAAATATTTTAAGTAGAAATTTTTTTTCTTGTAGGATTTACCAATAAACTAATCGAAAAAAAGAAGAAAATCTATAAGGATTAAGTTGAAAACTTAATTTTGTAAAGAATATTTGTATCACGAGAATAGGTAAAAAAGATTTTATAAGAAGACAACATGCAATTGAAATATACTATTCATTAACTATAATACTTAAGATAAGTGATGATTATTAGTTAATTAACCTTTGGATTAAGTTAATTATTAAGATTTAATATATAAATATATGTTACACAGGAAATAAAGAGTAAGAAATAATATGTAATATAAGAATAAAAGTTGAGTAATATATATTGTATACTCATGAATATCTATATTTAGTATATAGTTAGAGTATAAGAGATACTTATCACATGTGATATCAGTACATGGAGTTCAAATAGGAGAATAAAAGAAAAGCAAAAAGAGTATCAATCTCAACTTATACATCAACTTTTACATGCCCAAATCTAGAACTTAAGCAATAAGAAATGATAAAATAACACAAAAATATGAGTTTCAAGACTAACATGCAAACATAAACTAATAAATCTTAAGTCTCTAAACTCCATAACACATAAGTATCAAACACAAATCCTCAAAAATATAAGCATAAATATAAAATATGTCTATTAAGAAATGATAAAATAACACAAACTATGAGTCTCAAGACTAACATGCAAACACAAACTCATAAATTTTAATCTCTAAACTCCATAACACATAAGTATCAAACATAAATCCTCAAAAACATAAGCATAAATATAAAATATGTCTATTAAACAGGTCTACTTCTCCTCATCAATCTAATGAAGCAAATCCCTCTCCTTCTTTCCAGTTGGACGACTCATCAATTAAATGGCGGGGTACTTCTTCTTTCATAAAATCATCTATGTTAAAATCTTCAAGTTCTTCATTTTCTAACATTGGCCCCTTCGATCTTGAAGTAGTAGGCGTGCTTCTATGTTTCTTAGCTCTAGCACAACTAGCTCCACTTGGCACCTCTTTCCTTTTCTCCGAGTTTTTCCTTGTGTATGTTCTAAGCTCTCCAATACCCGAAGCTTCATAAACTGTGTTCCAGTCAAGTGTATTATCGTCAAATACACGATACTCATCCACCTCTCCTATCAACCACTCATTGTAGTGATCAATTTCTTCTAAGTGAAATTGAGTCAATTTCACCGCTACGCTTGTACTTCTCATGCAACTTTTGGTTGTATTTAACATATACCAAATCATGTAGCTTCTTGTGCTCGAGCCTATTTCTTTTTTTTTGAATGCATCAGCCACATATATATTACATAATAAATTATAACCATTTAATACTATATGAATGTTAATAAAAAAAATAATAAGATGTATAATAATTATAATTTTATCTACTTGTTCGAATACACTCCAATTACGCTCACATCCCGAAACACTACATGTTAAACTCAAAATCCTAATGGCAATGCCTTGCAAATTTGGAGCAGAGTGATCATACATCGACCACCATTCAACTATAAAATCAATAGTTATTTAATAATAGTTTGAAAATTGAATACTCAAATGTAGATGCTAATTTCGAAGTATATTACCAGGAGCTAATTTCTTTCATTGTCGTTCGACAAAGTTGGTTCAAACAATGCAAAGTCGGTTCAAAATAATCTTTTCTTCTTATAATCACTCAATTCAATAAGAATATTGTCTTCTTCAGCTTTGTCGGGTACTATCCGTTGTATGCATGCATACAATCCATTTGAAACTTTCAAATCGTACTCCAACTGTTGTTTCCTGTCATAAAATATCTATGAATTCAAAAAATGACTAGCTGCATGCAATGGTTGATGGAGTTGGCAATTCCATCTACGACCAATGATTTCGAACATTTTTTTGTAATTGTCCGCATTCTTTTGGAAAGAATTTTCGATGGTCTTTTTGGTCTGATCCATTGCTTCATATATGTAGCCCATTGCCGACTTCTTATCACCATCCACAAGTCGAAGCACTCGTACAAGATGAGCCATTACTTTAAGCATGAATACAACATTCTTCCAAAATCAAGGCATGAGAACCGTTTTCGTTGCTTCTTGCAATGATAGAAAAGAAGTAAACATCTTTTTAAGGTTTGCTTTCTCCTCATACAGCCTTTGCAATGATAGAAAAGAAGTAGCAAATCTTGTAACCGCACACCTCACCAATTCTTTTTTGTTTGTAAATCCCCTCAACAAACTCAAAGTAAATGAATGGTTATAAATAACCCAACGAGACTAACCCCTTTTTGAATTGTCTTCTTGATTAAAGGAATCTTCCCATTATCTTCTAGCATCAACTCAGTAGAGATGCTTCCTCTTCTCCATCAACATTTTTCCTGGAGCAACATAATTGCTGTTGTTTAGCCTCTTTTTGGTTGTCTAAACCTGTATATTCATCATCTTTATTCTTATAGTCTTTCTCATTTTGCATGATGTTTTGGGCTCGATTTACGTTTCATTTTATATTTCAGGATCACGAGCTCAAACGAGTGCTAAAGTTGGAAATGGGATGAGAAAAGACCGATAAATGACGAGAAAATAAAGAAGGAAGCCGAGAGAGCATGTCAGCAGCCGCGGGACACATAGGGATCGCTGACATAGGCCTACATTGACCCATGAGTGAGGCGCGCGTGAGAAGAAGAAGGTCGGGGTCAGCGACCGCTTGCACCTCAGCGGCTGACTCGGGAAGGTTAGCTCAATGGCCGCGCGTGGAACACAGTATTGGCCAAGTCTGCAGTCGCTGACATGTAGGGGACCGCTGACTCTTTAGATATCTATAAAAAGACGACGCGTTTTCTCATTCTAGGACTGACCTTTTCCCGATTCTAGATATTTATATTCCGAGTACCTCTCGACTCATCTTTCTAGGGTCGAGATTCATGATTCTTAGTTAGTTATTTTCATTAAGTTCGTGTTTAGTTTAGTATTTGATTACAAAGGAGAGCTTCATTGTTCTTATTTCCGTTCATCGTTGTGGATTCAAGTTTATGAACTACGTTTTCTTTCGCTTTCAATTCCGGGTTTGATTTTATTATTAAGCTCATTTATTTATTTACGCTTTCATATTTGTATTTCGTTTCTCTATTCTACATTCTTCGCAATTTTGAATTCCAAGTCACTTTTACTTTTAAAATCATTTCGTAGTGATTTCAATCTAGTTTTGATTTAGATTGGAGTTAATTGTCTTTTTTTTTTAATTCACTAGCCTAGAATTTATTTTCTTTCGTAATCTATATTTTCCGCCTAGCTTTAAAATCTCCAAACAATCTTTTCTTTACTTTATTGTTCAAACAAAGAATTAAATTGCTTTGCTACGTCTTCCTTGAGAAAACGACTTGAGTTGACTTATCATTGCTAGACGACCTCGTTAGATTGCGAGCGACTCGAAATAATTTTAGTCGATACAAATTTTGGCACCGTTGCTGGAGAACATTTTCTTCTCCAATTTCTTCAACTACAGAATCAAGCAATTCAAATATTTTTTTCCCCGTCTTCACAAAATTAGAAGCATCAATGGACTTCGAAAAGACAGATCCAGAAGGAGAATTAACTAAAAAGTTAATAATAGTCCTTTGTCGCCTATCAGTTATCGAGCAACCATGCATGCTTCATCCTTCCTTGTTATCTTTTATCAACGCATTAGTATATTCCAACTCTTTATTTAAGAGTGGAACTCTAATGGAATGGTAGGTTGGAGCAGGCAAGTATCGGCCGCAGGTACCAATTGCTTCAACCATATCTTCAAAGTTGTGCTACATGATCGCATTGAATGAGATGCCGGCTTGGTACCAATATCAAGCAATATATTGATGAACTCTAGCTACAACTTCTTTGTCAACAACTTCTTTAATGTTCAACTGCCTCATTTTCTCCTTCTTTCTTTTCTCAATTGTCGTTTTGGGCTTCTTGCAGAACAAATCCATTGGTCTTTTGACTTCGGATCGCGATGAATTAGAGCATTGCAAGTGCGACTGATGAGAGGAGTTAGAAGCTGCAATTCCATCTTCTTCATCACTAAATCTTGATCCACTAAAATCAATGCCGCTCGATTTTTGCCTATTAGAAAGTTGGCATTTTCCTTCTCATATTTCTCTTTGAATAGAGTCCAAAGCTCTTCTCTAACTTCTTTTGGACACTGTGTACAAGGTGCAATCTTCCCCTTCTTTCCCATCAAGTGTTCTTTCGCTCGAGTGATCCCTCTGTCATAATTTTGTTGCAAAACTTGCACTGCACCTTGTTTGTTCCACCCTCCAAAACAATGCAATACTTCCACCCCACATCAGTCCTAGAATTAATATTTTCCTCTGAAGATGTTTCACAATTCACCGACATCCTCAATTGTTTCTCTAACTACCTAAAATTAGATAAGACCTAGAATTAATAAATAAATAAAGCAAAAAAAAAAATTGTATGGTGACCTATATATTAAATAGCATGTATTGTTGTATATTAAAAGGCAGTACTGATGTATATGCTGTATATTTTTCTTCATAAAAGTTTGTACTGCTGTATATTTTTCTTTTGAAATTTCCCTCATTTAATTTAAAAAAATATATACACTTCTCATATGAATAAAGTCAAAAAAAAAAATCAACCATTTGCTGTAAATTTAAAATTTGGCAATAGTTCATATTAACCATTCTATAAAAAAAATGAAATTTTTTGAATGTGCAATTATTTACCTAAGGAAAATGAATTAATATGCTAAATTTAATTAAAAAGAAAAAAAACATTAGAAAAGGCAAAAAATTCATACTTGGTGAATCTGCCACCGGTCGCCGTGGCTGGAGGGAAGTCGTCATCCCCTGAGGGAGGTCGCCGGTGGTCTGCTGTTGCCAGAAGTCACAGTGGTTGGTGGATGTGGGCAGCCGCTTGATGGGAGAGAGAAAGGAGAAATAAAAAACCCTAAATCCTAATTTTACTATAATGTGGGTCAAATGGGTCGGGTCAATGGGTCTTGACCCGGGTTTGATTGCCATTTCCATATAACCTGCCATGGAAGGGTTATATGCCATGCCCATGGAGGGCGCCATACAATGTCATGCCATGACAATGGTGTGGCGGAAACCCTAAAAAGCGCCACCGCCATTCGCTATGGCGGATATTTAATAACACTGCTCCATCCTAATAAACCTCTCTACACTATTCCTCCTCGCATATTTGGGTGTGTTTGTTTTGTTCATGATCTTACCAAATTCTCTCCTCGTGCTATAAAGTGTGTTTTCATTGGTTATTCTACACCCAAAAGGGATACCGGTGTTTAGACCTTCTTACGAAACGTCATTATATCTGTACTGATGTTACTTTCTTTGAGTCTCAACCTTACTTCTCTCCCACTCAAGCTACACCTATCAAGGTGGTTGTTCCTACACCTTTACCTATCCTGATGCCAATATCCCTTAGTCCTCCTACACTACCGTTGCATGTATATAGTCGACGTCATCGGGCCCCCATAGACCCAGATATAGTCACCAACACTACTCCTGAAATCGTCCGTGACATGGCTCCAAATACAATCTCATGTCTACTACCAGAGTCATCTTCCCTCCAGTTACTAAAAGCCCACCTGAAAATGATGAATTACCTGCAGCACTTCCACAAATGTAAACGTACTTGTACCACTAAGCACTTTATCTTTAATCATATTTCATTTGCTCGATTGAGTCCCCTGTTTCGGGCATTTTCTCTTTCTCTTGAGTCTCCAGTTATTCCAACTTCTTACTACAAGGTACTCAAACACCCTCTTTGGCGGGCTGCTAAATGCTCTTCTAAGTCATGGTACATGGGATCTAGTGCCAGCTCCTTCTGCAGATATTGTGGCTTGTCGATGGTGTTCACTATCAAGTTTCTTGCTGATGGCACTATTGATCGCTACAAATCTCGTCTTGTGGCTAAGGATACACCCAAACTTATGGTATTGACTAATTTGAGACATTCTCGCCCACTGCTCGTCTGAATTCTATTCGGATTTTATTCTCATTTGTTGTTAATCTTTCTTGGTCTATTTATCAGTTTGATGCGAATAACACTTTTTTCTATGGTAATGTGACTCCTACTGTCTTTATGGAGCAACCTCTAGGGTATGTTTCTTAGGGGGAGGATGCTACTATGGTGTGTGTTTCAACTTATTTTGAACTTTGTTTCAACTTATTTTGAACTTTCATAGAAACAAAGGAAACAAAATTCCTGCCCAAGGCCAACAACCCCATCAAGTGCAAGCCGTGTCCGTTCTAAGGGATGGTAAGGTGGTGGACAAGAAGATGGAGATGAGATCTTGTTATAAGATCGACACGATGGACAAATTACCACCCGAAGTGAAAAAAAAGCACTCTTACGAGGAGCTCCATAAGGCGGTCGACCCATACGTTCCGCCTATTCCTTATCCTAGCAGGCTAAAGGACGTTAAAAGCGAGCAGCAGTTTGCGGATCTTTACAAGATGCTATCCAAAGTAACAGTGAACGTTCCACTCCTCAAAGCGATCAAGAATATTCCATCGTACGTCAAATTTTTCAAAGAAGTAACATCAACGAAGAAGAGACTTGATGATCAAGAGTTGGTGACTATGCAGCGTAACAAATTTTAAACAATGCAACGGCGCCAAAATTTATTTCAACTTATTTTGAACTTTCAGTACGTGGCATTGTTTAGACCAGACCCACTGTCCGATAAAGGGACTCAGTAACGGGCACGAGGAATATTTCCAGCCGATATACTTCCAAGTTATTTTATTAAGTCGCTCGCAAGAGAACGAGTTCGTTATAGACTAATAAGTTGACCCTAGTCGTATTCTCAAGGAATGCTTAGTAGGGCGATTATATTCTTTGTTCGTAAAAACAAAAAGCAATTAAAAAGAGTTTGACTTGGATTTCTATAGCTAGGCGAAGAAAGTAAATAAGAAAGCAATTAAAGTTTAAACTAAGAACGAAAATTAAATCTAATCTAGAAAAGTAAAGAACTTGAAGTTTGAAGACGAAAGAAAAACGGAAAGAAATCTACAAATTGAAAGCGATAAAAGGAATTGAAAGCATAAAACGAAACAAACGATAAAAGTAAATAAACAAAGAAATAATTAAAAGGAAAGAACGAACTTGAATTAATACTTGAAGTACGTCTGGAAACGACAATGAAAATCTGGAAATAACGGTGTTCGAATGTTGTAAACGGCTAACTCTAAAATGAAGAATGGAACGAAAAACCCTATCTATAATGCTAAGTCTCGACCCTTGATTACGGGATCGAGATGAACTAAACATAATGGAAATATGCTGGAAAACTAGTCTAGGAATTTGTGCCAAAAGGAATCGGGACGAAGTGTGGAGAATTGTGATGTATCGAATGAATGGCACGACATGTCTTTTTATAACGAGAGGAAGGTCAGCGGTCTCTGGAAGTCATCGAGCACTGACTAGGTTTGTTCCGAGTGGCGCTAGGGTTCGTTGCAACGGCCTGCGCGAAAAACTTGGAGTCAGCGACCGCTTAGATATGTCAGCGGCCGCTGACTCGTGTGGCGCGGCTTGGTACGGCTGCTAGCGCGCGGCTAGCGCGGGCGCTGGCTCAGCCTGGCTAGTCAGCGACTGCTGATCATGGGTCAGCGGCCGCTGACACGCTCTGTCGCGTGTCCTTCGGCACACTTCTTCGTTTTCTCGTCTTTTTTCGTTTCTTTTCCACTTTCAACGCTCGTTTAGGCCAATGATCCTGAAACATAAAATGAAACATAAATCGGGCCAAAATATCACGGAACGAGGGAAAATAATACGAATAAAGCTACGAAAAACCTAAGTTTAGACGAACAAAATGAGACTAAACAGTGTGCTGCTTAAAGAAGACAATTTATGGTTTTAAATTCCAAAAGCTTGGTCTGATAAATTCAGCAGTGTTCTTGGAAATATTGGTTTAAATAATGCAAGTCAGATCACTCCGTTTTTGTGCGACGTTGAACATCTAGAATTGTTATTCTCATTGTATATATTGATGATATACTTGTATCTGACAGTGATGTGCAAGGAATTGATGAGACTAACAAATACTTGCAACAACATTTTTTTATTATGGATATGGGATATCCAAAGTATTTCTTGGGAATTGAAATTGCTCGCGACAAGTTTGGACTTTTTCTAACTCAACAGAAGTATGCTACAGATTTGCTCAAAAAAACCGGATTGATTGGAACGAAACCAGCTGACACTCCCGTGGATGTTGATCCAAGTTTTTGAGATGATAGTAGAGATTACTTAGAGGACAAAGCTAAGTATAGACAACTTGTAGGGAAACTAATTTACTTGACAACACAACCTGATATTTCCTCCATTGTGGGTTTAGTGAGTTGTTTATTGGATAAGCCCAAAAAAGTTCATTGGGATGCTGCTATTCGTATTCTTCAATATATCAAGAAATATCTAGGAAAAATGATTGTTGTTTAAGAAAAATGGTCATCTAAATATTGAAGGATACTCTGATGCTGATTATGCAGGCTCAAAGACTGATAGGAAGTCTATTTCTGGATAATGCACTTATTTGGGAAGAAATTTGGTAACTTGGAGATACAAGAAACAACATGTAGTTGCTAGATCTTCTGCCGAGGCTGAGTATAGAGCTATGGTTTACGCTGCTACTGAATTAATGGGAGTAAAGAATTGACTAGGAGAGTTGGAGTTCACTTACAATGAAGCTTTAACTATGCATTGTGATAATCATGCAGCTATCTACATTGCCATTAATCCAGTATTTCATGAGAGAATTAAACATATTGAAGTTAATTGCCACTTCATTTGCGAGTGTGTATTGAATCAGACTATTGTTACTCCTTTTACTTCTACCAATTGCTGATATCTTCCCTAAACCGTTGGGCGGGAAGCGTTTCTCGGAACTTTGTGTCCAAATGGAAACGATCGATATACATGCTCCAACTTGAGGAGGAGTGTTATAGTATTAGAATATTTTAGTATTATTATAATATTTTTACTTTCCTTATATTCAATAACCCTAGTTTTACCTATAAATAGATGCAGACTCTCTTGTATAAACACATTTAATAATTTTCTATTTTTCTATTATCATTATTCTCTATATTTTACTATTCTACCGTGTACACTAGTACACTATACATATACTCCCCCCATTTGCAAAAAGCATGCATTTTTGATTTGGGACTGGATGCCACTTAATTGCTTTAATTTTCATCATGTTAAAACATAGAATTGGAGAATAATTTTCATATATCAACAATGGGAAGGAATACATATTTATATACAAACTATGCTATGCTATACAAGGTAATAGGATCCCCTAATAATAATAGTCATATATACTACGTTTTATAACTCTCCCCCTCAAGATGGAGCATAAACATTGATTATGCCAAGCTTGTTACATAAATAATGAATCCAAACCCCATTGAGAGCCTTCGTGAATAAATCTCCTAATTGATCTTCAGTCTTCATTTATCCTTTGAATCGTCTCACGAACAAAATGACAGTCGATTTCAATGTGTTTGGTTCACTCGTGAAATTCTAAATTTGAGGCATTATTAGAGGGCAGCCTGATTGTCACATCAGAAAAACACACAATATCCTAAAGTAGATTTTCGATCATCCTTTGACCCTGCCCAATCTGCATCAGAAAGCCCCTCTATACGATCATGACCATGATCACCATAAACAATTCCACGACTCGGTGCTCCTTTTAAATAACATAAAATTTGTTACACTGCCTTCCAATGGTCGACAGTTGGTGATGACATATATTGGCTTACCACACTGACCAGAAAGGCGATATCAGGACGTGCAACTCTCAAATAGTTCATCTTGCCAACCAATCTTAGATATCTCTCTGGATCTTCGAATGATATACCCTCATTAGTAAGTCGTAAATTCAGAATCATTGGAGTGCTGCATGGTTTGACACCCAAATTTCCAGTTTCAGATAGCAGGTCGAGTATATACTTTCGTTGAGACAAGAAAATTCCTTTCTTGCTCCTCGACACCTCACTGCCAAGAAAGTACTTAAGTTCACCCAAATCTTTGGTCTGAAACTTAGTAGGAAGAAAAGCTCGCAAGGCTGAAATCCCGATAGAATCATTACCGATAATCACAATATCATCCACGTATACGACCAACAGAATAAGACCATTATTAGATCGCTTGTGAAAAACAGAATAATCTGAGATTGACAGCTTCAACCCAAATTCATCGGCAACACGTGTAAACGTACTAAACAATTACCGAGGACTTTATTTCAAGCCATACAACGACTTACGAAGATGACACACTTTACGAGGATCCCCCTGAGCAACAAATCTGGGCAGTTGCTCCATATAAATTGTGTCACGAAGGTCGCCATGGAGAAAAAAATTCTCGGCATTCTCAGAGTAATCAATGCCATAAATTTGAGCATATCCTTTGGCAACCAGACGAGCTTTCAGGCGAGCAACAGAGCCATCAGGATTGACCTTAACAGTAAACACCCATTTTCACCCAATTGGACGTTTACCAGCAGGAAGGTCGACCAAAGCGCAAGTACCATTAACCTCTAGAGTATTCATCTCCTCTATCATAGCAGCCTTCCAACCAGAGTGGGCATGCGCTTCGAGGACAGATTTAGGGACAGAGGCAAGAGTGCAGACAAAAGCGTTGGAGGAAGAATATAAGTGATTATATGACACAAATGAAGAAATATGATAAGTGCATGAATGTTTACCTTTGAGAAGAGCAATAGCAAGATCATCGGTCGGTGCAAGATTAGACGACGGAGCTATTGGGTCATCAGGACAAGAATCAGATGGAGTAGGGACCACATTGTCAGGAGCCGGAGCGGATGGACAACAAGTATATTGATGAAAAATAGGAGGACGAGGCATATTAGAGAGAGATGAAGGCTCAAGGGACGAGGTAACGGTGTAGATTAGGAAGTCACAACTCTCAGGCTCAGGTGGAGGAGTGGAACCTAAAGTGAATGATGTATGTTCAAGGTGATGGAACCCGTATGAGGGGATCACGAAAACACATGATCCATAGATTAATTAATCACACAAATAATTAATTTTTAAAACCACATAGGAGAAAATAATGCGGAAAAACATAAATTATATCTTCTCCTACGCAACCTAAATTTGAATTTGAATTATATTTAAAATTAATATGGGCTTGGACAAATCCATATTTAAATTAAATTAATTTCCAAGTCTCCTTTTGGGCCCAATTGAATTTAATTAATTGGCTGACCAACATTTAGACTATATTTATTAATTTAAATTAAATTGTCCCCCAATTAATTACTCCATGTAAATGAAATAAAGAGTTGTTACATTATAAATATTTATTGACTTCACTATAGGATAAATATTGAACTCATCTTGATTCAATCGAATTACGGACGTAACCCTTTTGTCATTAATTATTTCCCGCGTTTAAGATTTTCTAAATACATTAATTAATTGAGTTTGTTGACAACTCACAATTAATTAATATATTTATTCGTGACTGATCCGGTTCAGACCTTTAATATTACATATGGAATAAATTTCCAACCGGCCGGGTTTCTTATGTAATAAACCTTTCTGAACGCCTCACGTGGATTTATCAACTCGTGTCACCGAGACGCGATTCTGTACGACTGACAATCGAGTACTTCTGGCTAAGCCGACGACTACTACCCAAAACATCACTATTTAGAGTTACGAAAAACTCGCAAGTGTAGATGAATCAAAGCAGCGTATAATCAACCGCCTATACTAATGTCATCGTCACAGATTAAGAAATGAATTAATTTCTGAGACTTGGTTCTAAGTATCATCACGTTAGCACTTATCTCATTGTGAAACCACTCAATATGTATACGCAAAGCATGTGTAACCGCTTATACATACTGACATCATTCTGCGAACTAAGGTCAGCCGCATCGAAATGATATCACAGCCTTTATCGACTAGACTGTCCAAGTCTGTCTAGACTGTGACTTTATACAGTAAAACCTCTATAAATTAATAGCATTGGGACCATGAGATTTTATTAATTTAGAGAGATATTAATACATCGATAAATTAATATTTTATTAATTAAAAGAGTGACTTTTTAAATTCAACAAATTTAGTTCATATTTATTGAAAATAAATAAATTAATATATGTTTCATTTATTATATTCATGCATCACCAAATTCTTTGTAACTAATTAAATATAATCATATACAAAATTCATTCAAATGAAGCAATCTCAAGCGACTCAAGTGAGACGATCTTTGAAGAGAGCCTCCATGAGCTAGAGGATATGATTAAGGATGTTGGTTATCGCAATGAAATGGACATCAACAAATTGGTAGACTATCCAGGTGAAAATGATGAATGTTTAATTGTTCAAATTTTTGGAGGAAATTGTTGCTGACATTATTGGAAATCCTACTAATGATGAAGTTGAAGATGATTCAATACTATTGGAACCAGCCACGCGAAAGAAGGCTTTGAGGACGGAAACAACTCTTCACAATTTTTTGTTGCAGCTAGAAAACTCGACACCGAAAGTTTTGGGTGCAATTAGAAAAGTTAAAGATGAAATACAATTAGATTTAAATTTTAATAAAAAGCAATTAACAATAAATTCATATTTTAGCAAATTATCATAGTAATTATAATTGTAATTTTTATGAATTATTAATTTAGAGTTATAATGGGACCTATATTTTATAAAGGGATTTTCCGAAAAATTATTATCTTATTATCTTATCGAATTTTTGATGATTTTTTATAAAGGCCCAAGTCGGGACCGGAAGATTTTATTATTTTAGAGATTTTATTAATTTATAGAATATTAATTTATAGAGGTTTTACTGTATTACAAAGGAGCCGACTGTGTTACCTTCCGCGATCATCGATCCACCACAGTTTACAATTGTAACAAATAGACTTGTTTGCTATTCAATATATATATATATATATATATATATGACAAACCAATGATAGAAACATTTATTCTCATTAAAGTGCAATTGAAAACAAGTTTGATACATCGTCTAAGCATAAAGCATGCTTTGAGGTATACAAACCCTAACACAAGGAACGTGACACCTGCTGACATAAGGTATTTTTTCAAACTGGGACATTAACATCGATACCCTTTCTGGACACAAGAATACCCTAAAAAGATACACTTAACAGATCTGGGATCGAGTTTAGTAACATGAGGACGAACATCCCGCACAAAATAGGTGCATCCAAAGACCTTAGGGTCAATAGGGTATAAAGACCTAGATGGAAAGAGAACATGAAAGGGAGACAAACCAGATAGAACAAACAATGGCATACACTTAATAAGAAAGCAAGCAGTAGACACAACATCAGATGGGAGACTAGCCAAGAAGCTCATAACTGCCATCTTCTCCCTCTGGTCCCGTTGAACAGTAATGTCTGATTTGAAAGGAAGCAGTTCATTCAGTTCTTCATAAATCTTCTTGAAATCCATAAAATAATCTGTGAGGGACCTCTCGCCTTTCTCAGGCCTATAAAACGCCTGACACACCTCATACATGCGATTCACATTCTTCTTGCCAGAGTAAAGTAAATCAAGGTAGGTCATGAGGTTCTTAACAGTCTTGTAGTGAGTAACAAGACAGATAATTGAGCTATTGATTGAGTTGCGTATTTACAAAAATAAACGAGCATCTTCTTGAAGCCAAACATTTAGTTTAGTTTCATCAGATGGAGTGTTGTCAGTTATATGATGATCCATAGAAATACTGAGCAAATAAAGCTCAATAGTTTGACGCCAATCCATATAATTATGGGCAGATAGCTTATGTTTTGTAATTCTAGACACCATAGATACCATATCACTAGATCGAACTTCTATAGACTTAGTTGATTTATCCATATTTAAAATTAATCAAAGCTGAGACCTAAATATACAAAATAACTCCACAAATCTCACACCGAACCACGATGTAGATCGAAAATAGATCAAAGAAATACCAAGAATACGAGTGAAGCCAACGATGGAGAGGGGGCAGCGGCGGCAGACAACGCGGGCTGGATGGCGGCGGTGCATAGGATCCGCACACACAGAATTTACACCGAGGGTGCGTGGGAGGGTGGCGCACATCCTTGGGCCGGCAGTGTCACTCGTCGTTGACTGGAGGTGGAGAAATCGACGGCGCCGTGAGATCTGGAGCAGAACAGGTGGCACAAACTTCGTGCCTCTTCTCCACCGTTCACGCGCCAGTGACTAGCGCCAGACCGGTGGCCGTAGGTGCGCCGGGAGTTGGCGCTTCGGGTGGGGTAGGGGGTGACGACTAATTCGACTCCTACACGGAATAGGTGACTACACACTCCAACTGTGCAAACCCTAATTCCTCTTCAATTCTGAAACCCTAATTTCAAAAATTGGGAACCCGAACCATAATTTTCGTACCAACCTAGAACCTAGGCTCTTGATACCATCTTAAAACATAGAATTGGAGAATAAATTTCATATATCAACAATGGGAAGGAGTACATATTTATATTTCTATTCCAATTGTTCCTTTTTTACATTTGACAGGAATCAATAAGAAATAGTCCAACCCGATTCGATTTCATCCTAATGTAGTAGTATACCAACGAAGCGAACTACAAACTATGCTATGCTATACAAGGTAATAGGATCCTCTAATAATGATAGCCATATATACTAGTACATACTATAACACATCGCATAAAACACTTTACATTGTGGTTCTCAATCTCCACTATATGTCCAGTTTTGAAATCCATGCCACCAAAAGCTAAGAATCACGGCTATGCCGAAATGAATACTGTCCCTGTTTTGAGATGTATTAAATATGAATATTAAAAAATGCACCCAAAATACATATTTAATATGTTTATTAAAATAAATAAATAATACGGTTGAAATACGTAGCCTGACCTAGACAATATGTTTTGGGCTTTTTAGATACGTTTTTATTAAGCCCAAAACATTTTGGGCATTTTCGGATATGCTTTTTTAATACATCAACCTAAATCTAGATTAGCCATTCAACAACTTAACCTTCCAATCCGTACTTTCACGCAACTTTTTTCCACTCGCACCTCCGCGCTTGAACCACCACTGCTGCTCGAACCTTGCTTTGCTCGTTCATCTGCCCTGTACCGGCTATGCACCTCCACTATGCGCTATACTTCGCCTTGCATTCTGCTTCCTTTCTTTAGTGTGTTGTCTTCAATGAGGATGTGGATTTGATGGATGACATTAGTAATTTAGTACTCTCTCCGTCCCATTATTCATGAAACATTTACTATATTGAGAGTGTCCTAATAATAATGGCTCGTTTCTGAAAAAAGAAAAAAACATTTACCCTTGAAAAGATAGTCAAATTTATTGGGTTCCATCACTTTACACACAAAAAATCACTTTATTTATACCCGTGCCCAAAAAACACAAGCCATGAATAATGGTACGGATGGAGTAGTTATTGTATCTATGTTTTGTATTAAAATTAAATAGTACTTACTCCCTACGTCCCGCTAAAAGCGGTTTATTTCTTTTTTGCATGTAAAATAAAGAATAATGTAATATATAAAAGGTAATATGGTCCATACATGAAGTGTTTTGGACCATTCATATCCAATATTTTTAGAAATTGATGTATTTTCGTCCCTGTATCGTATTCGTCACCGTCCCCATGCTTCTTAAACCAAAAGTGATGCAGTCTTTTGGTGGAAAGAGGGCGTATATATTTGTATATGTATCTTCTACTCTCAATGAATATGATGTAAGCACAAGCTTTTCAAAGGAAAAACATCATTGGCTTGCTCATCATTAACATTAAACGGTTTCTGATTATTAAAGTCCTATTTCAAATATGAAACTTTTATAGTGTGTTGCGTCTCATAAATGTTAGAATTGAATGTACTTGTGTTTGTCAAGTTTTTTGACTGTTTGAAATCCTTCTTTCAGCTGTATTTATGATTTTGGAAACTGGGGACATGGGGGCATGGGGAACTCTTTGATGCCCTGGCTAGGTTGTCAGCATCTATTCCTAGTGCAAATCAGCAGGCTTCAGAATTTGGAGATCTTCATCTGGCCGATTTACATCTCATAGAAATAACTGGTGAGCTCATCTCATTATACTAATCAAAAGTTTCTTTTAAGTGCTCGAGTGTTGTTTATGCGACTAAGGAGGTGATTGGTTGGTTGTAATGGAATAAAGTATGAATGGAATGAAGTGTGGAATGGAACGAAGGAGAGAATGAAATGGAAATGATAATTCATTCACATGCTTGGTGTGTACAAGGAATAAAGATGGAATGAAATGACAATTTGTTAATTTCATTCTTATAATAATTGATAACTGCAAATAAAGTGAATGAATAAATCATATTTATATTGTAATACGAAATCATACTTTTATATTCCATATAAGCTTGTTATTCATATTTTTTTTTTGTTTTGATTATCGAATTTCTCTATTTTTCCTTTATTTTTGATGGACCAAAATAATTCAAATCAAAATGATTCAAGATAAAATTATAAAATGTACGAGTGGATATTCATATATATGGTTCAATTGTTGTCCATAAAATCGAATGAAATTAAATTAAAAAATTAGATTGAAAAAAATAATTCAACTAAACAAAAAATTAATTGGACCAAACTAACCAAATTTATTTTGATGTCGTTCAATTTATTCGAATATTCAATAATTCTCATGTACTAATAAAATTTAAAATCTAAAATTTAAAATTATAATCACAACATTTAAGTTATTAAATCATTCACATATATCTTCAATAGTTTTAAATTTTCAAATGATAATAAACTTTACAAATTTATTGAATTTCATAATTTTAATTTTTGTAATGCTAGAATAAATAAAATAAAAATAAAGTAAATAATTTATCACACTTAATTTATTACATAATTTTAAAGTTAATAATATACGAAAAATAAAATAAAAACAATAAAAATATATGTTGAAATAATTTTATTTAATAAAAAAGAATTTGGTTTTTGAATATTATATCATTTGGTTTTGTCTAAATTCAAGTCAAATCGAATTAAAATTTAATTTAAAAATAAAATCGAATCAATGAAATATTTGAATTTGGTTATTTGAATTCAGTTAATTTTGCTCACACTTACTAAAACGTGTATACTCAATTCTAATGATCATAATTATAATTTATAAGTAATAAAATCTAAATTAGATTGAAAATTTTAAATTATAAAATAATTTATTTTTCATAATAAATAGAGAATATTTGCAAGTTTAAAATATATAATTTATAGCATTCAATGAATATATATAATAATATTTTTTTTATTAAAAAATGATGTAAATATTATAATTAAAAAATTTAAGATTTTTTTTTGTAGGGTGGAAGTGTGGTTCATAGAGATATTAACAAATCAACAAATATTTTAATTAATTTTGTCCAAATGAAAAATAGCAAAAAAATTATAAAATGGTTAGGAATGACTAATACCTTATGATGAGTGATGAATGACTAATTCCACTCCTAATGGATTGGTGATTCCAAATGTAATGTCGATTCCTAATTATTAAACGAGCCAAACAAATGAATGGAATGAAGTAAGGAATGTGATAGCATTCGACCTTGGGCCGTCTACAAGCATGGACCGAGAAATGTCGTTAAATATTAGATTTGTCTTTCAGTAATGTAATTATGTTTTATTAATTAGCATAAGTTATTTATTTATTAATTAGCATAAGTTGTATGTAGCTGTCAAGCCCACATTTGTTGGGCCTAAGGCTATGGTTTATTCTTTATTATAGCTTGTTGTTGTTCTATCAATTGTCGCGGTCGCCGAAGCAGTCTTGACTTCAAGGCTAAAAAGATGTTGCTCACGTAAGACTTCGATGTTTTCCCAAAAACTAAAATGTTGTCTCTTCCACGCAACAAATCAGTCAGGTCTTGGACTCGAATTTCTCCAGACAGAAATGGAACGATCGGTGGCGGTTCAGGTTCAATGAATGGTAAGGCATCCGCATTCACCATCAACGACCAATTCCTTGTGGAGGTATGAACAAAGCTTATACGGTTGTTCGCAATGGGTATTCCACCCTTGGCGTTGAGGTATGTCGCAAATTGGAATTGAAACCGAGCTTGAGGTGGACCAGGAGCTTGGTGGTGAGACCTTTGATAAACCCGTGGTGTATGAAGTTGTTGGTGCAGTGGAGATTGTGTCGGGCTGAGGGGAAGCGAGGCGGCAGACAACCCTGCCGAGAACACGCTGGGCATGGTGCCGGTGGCTGGTGTGACGGGGTCTGAGGCAGCGTTGCTGCCTACGGCATCCAAGGAATTGCCGCCTCTTGCGGCACCCGAGGAGGGATGATCGCCGGCAAGGGCATCCAGTTTGGCGAGGACGGTGGCCATTTTTTTCTCCAGCTCTTCGACTATGGATTTGAGACTCCTTGCAGACCTCTCTACCTCTGCAATATGTTTGGTATACGTTCATTTATTGGCCGGGCATGATGCGCCATGTTGCTCAGTTTTTGGCAGCTTGCGCAATTTGCTAAAAGAACAAAAATGACACTAAGTCCCCAGCAAGTTTAATATCTCCATTGCCAATTCCTTCACGGACATGGGAAGATATTAGCATGAATTTTATATCTGGATTACCACATTCAGGGGGAGTTGACTATGTACTTGTCTTGGTAGATCGATTATCTAAGTATGACCAATTTCTTGCTTTGCGTCATCCTTTCACAGCTTGAACAGTAGCAGAAATCTTCATTCGAGAGGTGGTTAGGTTGCATGGTATTCCCAGCTCTATTGTATCAGATTGTGATCCAATTTTTCTCAGTTCCTTTTGGCGCAAATTATTTCGTTTGGCAGGAACGACATTGAAGATGAGCTCGGCATATCATCCGAAAACGGATGGCCAAATAGAGGTACTCAATCATTGTTTGGAAACTTATCTTCGATGTTTCTCCTCTGAATGTCCCAAACAATGGTCCAAATAGCTCTCTTGGGCAGAATATTGCTACAACACGGGCTTCCAATCTGCAGCAGGAACAACTCCTTTAGAGGTGGTGTATGGGCGCCCACCCCTGGTGCTAACCCAATTTCTTCCCGGTGAAGTACGAGTGCAAGCTTTGGCTGAGGCATTACGCACCCGAGATGAAGTATTAACCCATCTCAAAGTGCACCTTGAGCGGGCCCAGCAGCGGATGACACGTGAGGCGAATAAGCATCGACGGGATGTGGAGTTGCAGGTGGGGGACTTGGTTTACGTGAAGTTCCGTCCTTACAGCTAGAAGACTATTTAATGCTTCCAACCGTAAGCTTGCTCCAAGATACTTTGGACCATTTGAAGTGGAGGCTCGGGTGGGTACGATTGCATACCGCATTAAGATTCCCCCTGGCTCCCACCTGCATCTTGTTTCCCATATTTCCTTGCTCAAGAAAGCTATCAGTGCAGCAAGTGCAGAGACAGAATTGCCAGACGAGCTATTATTGGGGGATTCGTCACTTTTACCATAATCTGTTTTGGAGCGACGCACTATCAATCGGGATGGGGTGCAGGTGGAGCAGATTTTGATCAAGTGGACTTTGTTATCGGAAGACGAAGCCACATGGTTGGATGTTGGTATATGTGTGGACAATTTCCTTACTTCCGCATTGAGGACAAGGCTGTTTCGCCCGGAGAAGATATTTATATCAATCGACCTTGGGCGGTCTACAAGCGTGGACCAAGAAATGTTGTTAAATATGAGATTGGACCAAGAAATGTTGTTAAATATTAGATTTGTCTTTTAGTAATTTAAGTATGTTTTATTAATTAGCATAAGTTATTTATTTATTAATTAGCGTGGGCTAGGGTTTATGCTTTATTTATAGTTTCTTGCTATCCAGTTAGAATTTATTTTTGAGACTTCAATATCAATAGGGGATCAAGTCTTTTGAGGAGTTTCAATATTCAATTTATTTTCCCAATTCAATCGCCTTAACTCTATCAGAATGTTTATTCCATTTCATTCTCCATTTATCCGTACCCATCATATATTGTTATCCCATGTTGATAGCCTTACTTTTTAAATATTTCACCACTTTTTTTATTTAGGCTCTTCCTTGTTGCACGCCCAATCGTCAATCAAATCTTTGTTTCTCTCCTTTAGGCTTCACATAGTAAATTTTTTAGCTTCTGACTGATTTTATGCAGACGACCATGGAGAGCTGAATGCTGATACTGATTCTCGTCAATGGGTTGGTTTAGCTGTTGTGCAATCATATAATCAGAGGCGTAAAGTCCCTCGTAGTGACGTCTCTATGGCTGATTTGGAAGTTTGCCTTGCAAAAGCATCATTTTCAGCTGCTCAATAGTCAGGTAGAGTGCTTGGTTGCTTTCCGAATCATTGTTTGTAGTTGGGATCTTTATGAGCTGATGTTTGAGGTAACACTCCAAGCAACTCAATTTGAAATTCAGCTTCTAATTTTCTTGGATTGGAGTACAAGTAAAAATATCAGGGGAACGATACTACATTCTTGACATTCTATAATAAGCGAGTGTCCAGCTGCATTTGCATTGATAAGCTCCTATGTTATCCTTACAATGTAGAATTGCAAATTCTCAATCCAACAAGCAGGTTCCTTAATTTTCTAACGAATAGGCAAAGATCTAAAACAAAAAGAATGCACACAAAGATAAAGGCACACTAGAATGTCAACAAAGAGGATAAAGTGATTTTTTTCTCCTGACATGTTACCTATAACTTTTTCTGTGTTTCCATTGGTACTTAGATAAAAACCAATTAATAATGGAAAATTAGGATAAGTTGATCAGGGTAATTTCTAAAACTAGTCATATTTGACTAGAACTCAGAAACTACTCATGGAAATTATGCTTGCTATCTCAGACACTCCAAGTGGCCCTTACATTAAACGTAATTTGTTTGATATATCACATCTTCAGTGCCACTGCTGCTAGGTTTGTTATGTTATAACTATATTAATTGGAGTCTCTCGCTCTCTCTCTTTCCCACATACACATTACTCATAGAAATCCTCAAATGTCAGAGTCAAATATTGCTAACAGCTCATCATGTATTTCTGTTTTCTTTAGCTCTACAGAAGTTCCATTTTATTTGGGTTCAATTTTAAGCTAATCGATCTCCATGATATCCATAAATGTGTGGTCACAATGTCTTATTTTTCATTTGAAAACATGGCAGCTTCAATCCACATGCCCCGGATTAATTATCATCATGGTATTGATCACTCAGAGTGGTATACTGTTGAGCGCCTATTACGAAAATATGCAGCCATTTATGGCATAAATATTTATGTGTAAGTTTCTCTGTTTGCAAGTTTGTGTTTCTTGTTATTATTCTCTCTGCTTGTTTGGAGCACGGTCTGAGGATTGCAGCAATCAAAGTTTCTTTAAAGTTCCTGTTTTGTCAATGATTATGTCTCAAGTCTCCCAATTCAGTAGACAATTTTTTCTCCAAAATCATCAAACTGAAAACCTTCCCGTATTGGCATGGCTATACAAGAAATGAGTCCCTCATTTACATGATTTGCTGAGCCTACACATGCTAACCTCTCAGTTTTTATCAATGTTCACTGAAGTAATCTATCACTTTGTGCAGATATTATTACCGGCGTGCTGAATGAAACATCCAATATTATGGTACTATCCAGCACTCACCCTTTGAAATATTATATTTAACTTGATCTGATGCTTACCATGCTGTGCATTTTTCGCTGGTGGATTATAGTGCAGTAATAGAATCTAGGAGGGGTTAAAAACACTTAAGATGTAATTTAGTGTCCAGTTCATGTTATTTGTACATTTGGTAATTCTGCAGTATATATTGCTGTTACCTTGTAAACCATGTAATATTCATGAAGATAATATATCATTTAGTATTATTCCAAAGCTTTAAATGTAAACACTCACGCGCACACTCAGTCACACTCTCATCATCACCAGGCATACGACACACAGTTCTCTTACTGGCCTATTTTTTATGCAATAACACCACAGTATGCCTTAGCTGTGCTCTCAGTCATCTGGGTAGCACCACTAAGGTAGAACCGAGCCAACCCAAAATTATCAAAAGGCTTAAACTGCAAAGGATGTTCAACATCCACCAGCTCCTCAGGTATTTCTGTAGTCCCATGGTTGAATGAAAATAGCGCCAGGGAGTATCTAGGCTTATTGGCTTTCATTATGACTTGATGCTTGGCTGCATATATCCTTCCATTGCTCCATGCCTGTTTTCAATTATACAAATATAATATCTTGGATAAATCATGAACATCAATGCTTTTATGGTACTATAAAATTTAAATTAAGCATAGTACTTCATAAGCGTCGCCTGCCATGACGATAAATGATCCAGTGGGACATCAAGATCAAACCATTCCCCATTCCTCAGCTGTATCTTCAGTCCGTTAACCTGGTTCTGGTGAAGTATGGTCAAGAAGCTCTTATCAGTGTGGGCATTTGTTCCAACATTATTGTTGTTTTCTGCATCAAGGTTAGGAACTGAGTATTTGAAGACTCTGAGCAGGTATGTTGTTGATCCAACATGAAAGTCATAGTGTTTGTCTGCCCCAAAACTTTCAAATACCATTCTGTCTACTAATTGCTCCATTTCCGAGACTAGCCTTGCATATGATAGTATGTTTTCGCTGCAAGAACGCACAGACACATCCACAAAAAATATATAATGCATAGTAAGATATAACTTTAAGTAAAGTGGAGATTGAAGTTACATATTCATCTGCATGTGTGAGATACCAGAATTTGTTGTTTCCTGAGGGCCACATTAGATTTGTGAAGCTCTGGACAGCATCTAGAGTAGTTGCTTCTGGGATTCCCATGCTTTCATGGAGGGGAGCATCAGGTAGTTGTCCCACATAACCATAGAAAAGCAAGTCAGATGTGTTTCTAGATTTGGTTTCAAGTGGCAGATCAAACACTTCTTCCAAGTCATTGAAGACTTTCTTGTCTAATTCAGGCGAAACGTTTTCGTATTTTGCCATGAAAAATCCAAACTCTTCAAGAGCTTGTCGCAAGTTGGAAGCCATGAACTTGAGCTTGGTTTCAAGTTTTTTGTCGAAAGATCAAAGATTAGAATATTGGGAAGTTCTGTAGAACTAGCCATTGAAAAGGGATTTTGGTGGATTGCCTTTTTGTTTCAATCCTTTGAAGATAATGTGGTGTGAAATTTTTGTACAAGTGGTCTGACATTTATATTATATTTTTGCTTGGTTACACCATGTGTTTGAGTAACATGGATATGTACAAGTTGTTCAACTTATTAATGAAGTTGGAGTGACTTGTGATATTGGTCTGAGTATTAATATAATCCTTAGACTCATGTGTTTAGACTATATATATGTGGTCCTTCAAAGTAAATAATGTTATTTAAGTGGGAAAGCTAAGACGTGTTGTATCAATTAATTGTAATTTTGAGTGTAAGATTCCATTTACATTATTACTCTCTCCATCCATTAAGTTTCTTTCCCATCAAGTTTCTTTCCGCTTTGTCATTTTAGTCCGTCTACCAAGTTTATTTTCATTTTTTTTAGCAACCCCGTCTCCATTCACTACACTTTAATGTGGATCCCGTCATCCACTCATAATACATTACTCATCATCTAACTTTTTGTGGGTATCATTCTACACTCATTACATTTTACCCTCGTTTTACCTTTTACCAACTAAAGTCAACTTATTTTATTAAAACGTGTGCCGAGTCAAAATGAGAAGAACATTGGTGGACGGAGGAAGTATTATATTATATTTATTTTTGACAGGTGGTTATTGATGTTGATCTGCCAATTTCAGATATTATAATAAGATCAATTTCAGATATTATAATAATTTGAGTGCTCTTGTTGATTGTTGTATACTATGGTTATGGTCCTTCAAAATAAATAAATGTTGGGTACATATCATAGCAAAATTGGCGTGATATGAGATACCAAGATGTGAAGTGTGAATTAATTAAAATGGCAAGTGTAGGAATGCATCACATACACACACATATAGGTACTATTTCATATTTGAACCAAAACTATTATAAGAACTAGAAGTTAATCTATAACAGTAAATTATTTATGATATATAATTATTATTGATTAAATTATAATTTAGTTTATATAAAAAGCATGATTGTAAAAAAAATATGATTATGATATAAATGTAAAAAAGGCACAATTATGTATAATAAAAGATTGTTTTATATATAAAAAATAAGTTCTCAAGTTCTCACCTAAATATTAGCAAAAAGCATTCAATATATATAGGAGGGCACAAATGTTAAATATGTCATTATGTGTTAATTAATATTTAAGCATAATTGTTGATTTTTTGATCAAGAATTATAATTTATTTAACTATTTTTATTGTATTATTTGTATTTTAAAAGTTATAAAAGTAATTTTGTTATTATTATAATCATAATATATCTAATATATCTATTTTTCAATAATAATATGTAAACTAATATATACTCATTTCTATGTTATCCACCATATCTTTGCAGCGCAAATTATCTACCATTTGTTATGTTTACTCATATTAGTAAGAAATTACACAAAAATATTTCAATTAAATAAAAATATCACTTGCCTTCGACGGACATTGTTAAAATGCCCACGAATGATGTGATGTGTCATGTAAATAAATAATAAATATTTGATAACAAAATTATTAATTTTTACTTTTCAATTATAATTTATTAATTAAAATATAATTGAATATTTATTACATAAAAATAATAAAAATAAAAATATATTATGGTTCATATGCTTTTGTAACATTACGTAATATTGACTCATTAGTTGTAAACATAAATTTAAAAAATTATGAAATTATATAAATTTATTAGTTTGCGCTTTGTATCTTATCCAAAAGTATGCAAATAATCACCCATTATAGTTTAATCAACGAATTATATTACATCATAATTAATATATAAGAATGGATTCATATTTAATACTATAAATTTAATACGAGTAAAGTGGGTGGTCTTTGTTAAGGACGTGGAAATAATTTTATTAATTACATAAGAATTGATAACGTTGTTAATTGAGAAATTCTTTTAGAGTAATTTAATACGAAAGTCATGATTGCCGTCTAATTAAGAATACATAAGTAATTAATTAGATTAACTATTAAAAATTCTTAATGAACGAACAATAGGATAGATTTAGAAGCACGATTTAATTGATTTTAGATTTTCTTAACTTTAGGCCATTGAATTTGGAATCTCACCTTTATATGATTTTGTTTATTTATTCATTTCTTATTTTCTCATGCTTATTATTGATTAGAGTGTTTATGATTTCTATTTATTTGTTTTTGATAACACTTAGGATTAGAATCGTCCTGCTAAACTTTCCGTTGAGATTCGACCAAGTTAACTTGCCACGTGCAATTGACCTCGTATATTCTAGGTTCTCGCAAATATACGAGGTCAATTGTACGTGATAAGTTAACTCCGGTCGAATCTCGATGGAAAGCTTAACAAGACGATTTAATCATAAATGCTATTTAAAACAAATAAATGGAAAATCCTAAACACTCTAAATCAAGATAAAGCTGGAGAATCAAAAAATAAAATAAATAAACAAAAATAATAAAAAAGTGAGATTCTGGATTTAAGGTCCTAGAGTTAAGAAAATCTAAAATCAATTAATCATGCTCTTGTATTCACGCGATTATTCATTAATTAAGGGCTTCCTAATAGTTAGTCTATTTATTAACTTACATATTCATAAACAGACGACAATCATGACTCGAGTATTAGATCACCCTAGAAAAAATTCCTTAATTATAAACAATGATTCAAAGTTAATAAATGATTTCCTAGAGAGTTGCTTAATCACTTAACTTTCGTATTCGATAAATAAGCCGTAACTCTAACTTACCTATTCGAATCACACAATAGGAAAATCACAAATAAACAACGAATTACAATTCCTACGTTTTCCGATTTAGAATTGTTGTTGATTAAACCCTAAGTTCAATCCTAGAATTATTTCTCAATCTCATCTAGAATTTGTGGGAATTAAATGATGATCAAGCATTCAATTAAATTAAGCACAAGTTTAGTCAAGAACATGAATCGAAGAACAATCAATATTTAATCAAATAAATTCTAACCCTAGGTAGAGAATGACAATCAATTCATAAAATAATTAATAATAAGAATTAAAACATACTTAATAAGATATAATCTTGGATTAAGCGTCAAACTCCCCTCAATCCTTCGTCCCGATGCAAAATTATAATGAAAATAAGATAATCTAAGTGTTCTAGAGTTTGAAAGAGAGAAAAATATCAAAGAGGGATGAAAAATATGCCCAAAATAGGGGTTTAAATAACATAAAACACGTCCAAAAATCGTGCCCAGCGGCGGCTGGGACAGAGCTCGTCCCAGCCGAGAGGCGCGCCCAGCGGGCGCTGGACCCCCGCCTCTGTCCTTCCTGAGCCACATGCCCAGCGGACGCTGGCCCCCAAGGGCTGCCTTGCATGCGCTGTCCACCCCTGCGGGCACTGCTCGCACGACACTCGCGGGATGGCTCGTGCCGCGTCCTGGGCCTGCTTCGTACCCCCGACTCATCCTCGGCTTATCCGTTATGCTTCCTCGCGCCAAACTTCATCTCCACGACTTATTTCGTGCCATTTTTCACATCATGCAACCTACACATATTATTCGACACTCTGCATAATAACGAACAAAATATTAAATAAAATGAACTAAAATACTACGAAACGAGACTCGAAAACACCTGTAAAAACACGACAAAAACGTACCGAACACCATGCTGCTAGATGAAGGCAGTTTCAACTTTATATTAACAAAATATATATACCTATCATATATAACATGATCGATCAAAATCGAAAACCTACTTAAAAAATGATGAAGTGCTTCAAAGAAAGAAAGGACAATATATTATTGGACTAAAAGTATCTTACATCACATGGTACTTTTAGGACATGGTGTGGTTAATCAACCACCTTCGATAATCTCTATACGGTCAATTTAAAATAATTAATATATACTATATATAAATAAAAGTATACAGACTTAAGATGTCAACTTCTTGCCATTGGCTATTGATGCTTGTTGAATTTCGTTATCTTTGCAGTGATTTCGGAATTTTTTAAATTAAAGATTGAGGAAGAAAATGACTTTAATCTAAAGTCTTTAAGCCAATAATTTTTTATAATTAATTAATGTCAAAAAACCCTAAACATTTATACAAAGTATAAAAAGAAGAAATATGTAGGTGAAGGAGGAATCTATTAATTTAAAGGCATGGTTAAATAATGAAGAGTTTGAATGTAATTAATGGCCACTAACCTTACACATGATGCTAGTCGTAGATAGTGCCGACCAATCATGTAGATTTTGTCTCCCCCTAATTGGTTTTATTTTATATAATGTGTATCAAATTTCCTAATCACGAGCAAAATTTAATTATAGTGATTTATTACTTACACCGTTTTGTTTGTTTTGTTCTTTTTTTTTAATTATATAGAATATGCTCTTTGATTCTTCTCCAAGATACTGTTTTGCAGTTTTAATTTGGTAATCAAGCAATGAAGATGCTTTTCTTTCATATTATGGAGCATTCTGCTTTAATCTGCAACCCAATTTAGTTTGAATGGTAATTCAGTAGACATTCTTGAGCTATATACCAATAACTTGGCTTTTTTAATCTAAAGTACTATTTAATTTATCAAAATATAAAATGTTACGTTGACATTTGGACAACTAAATTGTACTCTCTCTATCCCAATAAACATGACATAATTTATATTTAAATGAGAGTATTAAAATAATAAAGCATATCAAACAGACAAGCATAGTAATATATACAATTTTCAGTACTTATATAATATTGTAGGTCAACTTTTGCCTGAACATATATGACTTTCTTGAATTAAATACTGTACGATCTTGAAAAGAACAAATATAGAACTATTTTAGGGTTTTCTACCCACAATTAGGCTTAAAAGTTGAAGATATGTAAGGAATGCTCCAGAAATCCGAGAGAGATTTCAATTTTTGGAACACAATAGAGTTGTCTATTAATATACACTACGAGATTTGACAAGTAAGAATCAATTAAGTTGGTACTCTAATCGATTTAAATTTTCACTTAATTTTCTTTGGACTAATATTCTTTAGCTATATATATGTACATGTAGAGGACCAATCATATGGAAATTCATTTTAAACGTAAAGTGAGAATTATTCTCTCTATCTCATTAAATATGTCTTGTTTTAATTAAAAACTCTTATAATTTTAATCAAAATAAAATATATTTAATGGAAGGAGAAGTATAATTCTAGAATCTGGACAGTTAAAAGTTAGTTATGAAAAATGGACCCTCAACATATAGTAAGAGTACGACCCAAAAAATACGGCACAATTTCAAGAACTATTTTATTGAGTATTTCAAAGGAATCTAATCAATTGAAAGGGGTCGGAATTTCATGTAACTATGTAATGCAATTTTAGTTTTATTTTATTTCTATTAATGGTATTATCATATCATTGAAACCAATAACACTGACTCCCGCAAAATAAAGTTGTAGTGCTAATTGGGTCCGATTTATGGTAATATATAAAGAGTAGATATGAGAAAACATTAATATATGCAAGATATGAGTGGGGTACGTCCAAAGAGATCAATATAAGGAGGCTAAGTGATTGAAATACAGATTATAAAGTTAAGAAGAAGATAGTGACTGTGAGATCACTTAAATATATTATCGGTTCACAAGAGCAAATTAAAAGTATCTCCTTGTAGCATATATTATATGTGAGTTATGTAAATTAATGATGGGAAGTGGTTGAATAAGGATCAGTGCTCAACAAAATATTTATAGAAAATGTAAGAAAACTTCAAGAGTTTGGAGTTTATATCTTGACTTAAGTTGCGTAGCTTGAATAAGTGATTATCTCGGTCTTGGAATCACAGGCGTGACCTATAAAACAAAATCGGAGGAGTGGTCGGGGGTCCTCCGGGAAGACACTCCGACCTTCAAGTCAGTTTACTTGGTTAATGAGAGTGCGTGAAAGAACAGGTGTTCGTTCTCTCTTCTATATGAAACAAATGATGAGGTATATATAGCTAGGTATATGAAGGGTAAATAAGTAATATACATCAGAAGTACTAGGTGTAAATGGTACGTGTAAATGATTCTCGTCCAATCATAGCTTACCGTGTGGTAATGGTCCCCGATTGAGTTGTTGGAGACCATCGCCGCATAACTCTGTAACTCTGACATATGTCAGATTCGAAGTGGACATATGTCGGGAAGTACAATAAACATAGTTATCTTATTTATCAGACCCCTAGAACCAGAGTTTTCAAGCCATTCTTCCAGAGGTGAGGGCTATTCAGACCCTTCCCTTTGGATAATAACCAGACCACAAAAGCCCTCTGATCCTTTTCGCTTCCGGGTGTTCTAGAGCTCAATTTATCCCGTAAAAGAGTATTTTATTTTAGTAATGAATTTCTTTTTATTCTTTACGAAGTAATGTTGATATTATTCCTTATCAGCTGCTCCTCCTTTAGCCTCAAAAGTGATCTTTGTCATCCTATGAGTCAAAACTAATTATCAAGTTCTAAATAAATCCTGCCTTTTTCGAGGAATTTTTCGTAATTTTGAAACTTGTACTCTCGGGTATCGTGTTCTGCTTTAATTATTACTTGACATAACGTGTAGGAATTTACAATTACCTTTTTGACTGTTGAGTTACTGATTCGACTAAAATTGTTCGAGTCGCTCGCAATTTAGAATGAGGTCATCTAGCAATAGTAAGCCAACCCAAGTCGTATTCTCAAGGAAAACTTAACAGGGCAATTCGAATCTTTGTTCATAAAACGAAAAGCAATAAAAAGGATTTGATTTGAAATATTATATCTAGGCAAAGAATGTAAATAAAAAACGCAATTTAAATCTAATCTAAGAAAGCGAAATAAATTTAATCTAAGGAAGAGAAATAAATCTAATCTAGGAAAAGTAATAACTTTGAAATTGAATGCAAAAGAAATACGGAATGAAATCTGGAAATTGAAAAGGGAATAAGAAATTGAAAGCATAAATAATAAAATGAATTTAAAGCAATAAACGAAACAAGAATAAGTAAAGGGAAAATAAACGAACTTGAAGTAAGAACTGGAAATAGTCTTTGAATCCACAACGAAAAAAATCTGAAAACGAACTACGAATGTTGTAATCGGCTAACTTGAAAGCGAAAAAAATAATGTAAAGAACTATCTAGGTCTCGAATCTCGGATCGAGCTCGAGACGAGCTAAACTATGAACGGAAAATATATAAAAAAGTGCTGGAAAGTAGTCTAAAGTCTCGTGTGAAAACTAGAGACGAAAGTCCGGTCGAAAGTCATGTCTACCGAATGAAAATCACGCCGAGCATATATAGGCGAGAGGCGGGTCAGCGACCGCGTAGGGGTCAGCGGCCGCTAACCCGGTGGCTCCGTGCCAATCTAGGATCGGTTGCAACGGCCTCGAGTTAGCTTCAAAGTCAGCGACCGCTGAGCATGGTCAGCGACCGCTGACTTGCTCTGGAGCGCGCTCTTCGGCTGGCTCGGGCGCTGGAGCGTATGGCCTAGTCAGCGGCCGCGGAGTGTCACATGACTGCTGACTAGTGTTTGGGCACTTATCTTCGTTTTCTCCTCGTTTCTCGATTCTTCTTCGTTTCTTTTCCAACTTCGATGCTAGTTTAGGCCAATGATCCTGAAACATAAAATGAAACATAAATCGGGCCAAAATATCACGGAATGAGGAAAAATAGTACTAATAAAGACACGAAAATTATAAGTTTAGACGAACAAAAGGAGACTAAGCAACCCCTCCACACACAAAACTTTGTTTGTCCTCAAGCATAACTTAGTCTAAACTATCGCTAGGGAAAAAAAATCTAATCACGGCATGCGTTCTTGACAAGACTTCAAATCATTCCAAAATTGATCTTTATATCACCATATCACGTCACATAGAGATCATAGAAGCAAGTAGACCATCTAGACTAGATAATAATCAATTTGAACAAAGCAAAATAATGATGCACAAGATGTTATTGAGATCACATAATCGGCTAGAGTTTTTATCCATCTTAAATAGCGTATCCTTTTCTTTTCTTTTCTTTACTTTCTTTTCAACATGAGGAATATTAAGGACAATATTCAACGGGTGAGTACTCCGAATGATCAGGTTTTCCCGGTGTGGTTTTCCATACCCATCTCTTTTATAAATCTGTATTTTTGATTTAAGAGAGCGGGGTAGAATCCTTTTGTATTCCTATTTTTCAAGAACTTTAAGAAAATTACTTAGAACAATGTCAAGTTATATGGTCATTGTCGCGAGGTGTGAACAATTAGGGGTTCCCTAATGTATCCTCACACGGTTTCCCGTGCTCATGGTTCCCATAGGAGCAGAGACCTCTCGACAAAGTTCATTTAATAAAACACGGATACGCAAGTGGTCATAAACAACTAGCCAATTGAATTAATCAATTTATATCATCATGCATCACTATTTTAATCGTTCTACTAAGATCTACAATCCGGTCATAATGTTCTACACCTTTTTAGTTCATCTACGTTTCACAACATAAATCAACTCCAATCAATCAAGGAATTCAAATCATGTCTCATCTCAAACATAAGTCATGCTTCGATTTACCCACGATGTATCAAAACCAAGTAGCTCAAAAACAATCAAGATTTTGCATGCTCACAAGACACTAAAATAAAAGGACGAATGCACGCATAAAAAGACACCCCCCCTACAAAAATAGAGCAATGCCCTCATTGCGGAAAGTAAAGATCTAGAGAGTAGGGATAGAGAAACGTCCCTGAAATGCGGCATTCGGGACAACAAACGGAAAGAAAACCTGCAAACACAAACTAAGAAACAAAGGGAAAAACAAAATTTAGCCAAAAAAACACTCACACGAAAAGGAAAGCAATAAAGGTACCTCAACAATAAGACAAAGGCTCACTGTTGGTCGGGAGGAGGAATGGAAGATTTAAGATTGAGAAGGGTTAGGGTTTGGGAGAAATTGGGAATGAAGAATGGGGGAAAAGTGGGAGAAATAAGGAGAGAGAAGGTAAAATAGGGTGGTTTCGGGTGGCCTTAGCGGCCGCTGACTAGTTAGCGGTCGTTGAGTGAGGTTTCGTAAAGAAGTATAGGCATTTTGGGAAAATTTGACGAGGGACAGGTCAGCGGCCGCTGAGGAGGTCAGCGACCGCTGACTCGGCGTGGTGCGCGTACGCGGGCGTTGGTGCGGGACGGAGAATTGCGTTCGACTCGATTTCCTCCCAACTCGTAGTTACCTACGGACATAGAAAAAGACCAAAAATAAATAAAAGACTCACAATCAAATAAAATAAAATAAAAATGAAAATGAAAAATGGGAAAAACGAGCATGGGTTGTCTCCCACGAAGCGCTTTATTTTACGTCATTAGCTCGACAGAATGGAACCAATTCAACCAAGAGTGTAAGAATGAGAACTTGACTGCGCAACTTCGAGTACGAGGTCATGTTCGAGATACGATTTAACTCGTTGCCAATTGATTCAAAATGGCATCTTCTCCCTTGTCGTATGTGGTGCATTGCCCTTTGATGACGAAAATTTCCTAAGGATGAGCAATCCTCTCTTCTGGGATTTGGCCTTGTTGAGACGTGGCTTAGATGTGGCTCTTGAGCGCATAAGAGCTTCCACATAAGTTGACGAGTATTTGTGTCGAGAAGCGGCGGTCATGATCATCGGCTTGGGTGAAAGGTGTAGTTGTTGGTTTCTCTTAGAGTTTTGCTCGCCCGTCAACATCTTCACTCGGCCGGTCTCTCTTTTCACGTCCAAAACCTTCTCTTGAGCAACATCCTTACTATGAAAAGTCTTCATTATAGATTTCTCAACCAAAGGGTTAGTAGTATCTATATAGCACGTATCAATCAAATTGACAGAATTGGCATTGTGAACTTGGTGAGCAGAAAAAGATACTTCCTTATCAAGGACCGATATTTTAATGGTACTACTTTTGACATCAATAATGGTATTAGTAGTAGCCATAAAAGGTCTCCCTAGGAGTAGTGTATGCTCGACTTCGTCCTCACGTACATCGCCTATCTCAAGAATAACAAAATCAACAGGTATGATCAATTCACCAATCTTAACAAGAACATTTTCAATTATACCTTTTGGGTGTCTCACGGATCGATCGGCTAATTGAAGGGACATGCGAGTGGGTTTTAATTTACCTAATCCTAATTGTTTAAAAATATAATAGGGCATAAGATTAATTCCCGCTCCTAGATCTAGCATGCCAGACGCTGCCTTACTGTTACCTAGAGTAATATTAATAACGAAGCTACCTGGATCGCGTCGATTAGGAGGTAAAGGTTGCTGCATGATCGTACTCTCCACTTCGGAGACTGTCACTAACTCTTGATCGTCGAGTTACTTCTTCTTTGAAATAAGCTCCTTGAAGAATTTGACATAAGATGGAATATTCTTGATCGCTTTGAAGAGTGGAACGTTCACTGTTACTTTGGATAACATCTTGTAAAGATCCGCGAACTGCTGTTCGCTTTTAACATCCTTTAGCCTGCTAGGATAAGGAATGGGCGGAACGTATGGATTTACCACCTTGTGAAGCTCCTTATTGGACTGCTCTTTCTCCTCCTTCGGTGGAACCTTATCGATTTTTCTCTGAGATCTCATCTCCATCTTGGTTTCCACTACCTTTCCATCCTTTAGAACAGACACTGCTTGCACTTGATGTGGTTGTTGTCCTTGTGCTGGAATTTTCCCCGTCTGCTGGCTTTGCTGCAACTGGTTAACAGTGCTAGAAATCTGCCCTATAGCAGTCTCGAGGCATTTGATGGTAGCGTCTTGGGCCTCTCGAGCCTTCTTGCTCTCTTGCATAAAAGTGGCTAGGCTGCACCGGTGGTGGATAAAATTGTTGCGGCTGTGGTGGAAAAAATTGTTGTTGTGGCAGTTGTGGTGGATAATACAGTTGCTGTTGATGCTGAGGGTGAAAATTCTGACACGGTGGTTGTCTATTTTGGAAATTCTGTGTTCCATGCCCTTGGAATTGGGGTTTCCACCCTGCATTTTGCTGAAGCTGAGGTTGGGGTGTGAATTCTTGTGTTGCGTACACCTCGGCTTGTCTTTCGGATGTCATCTCTCTCATTCGCGGACATCCCTCTACAACGTGGCCAAAATCGCCACAAATACCGCATGGCTCAGGTGCAACTTGTGGAACAGACGGTGATGGGGGTCGGTTCATCTTTAATTCTTGTAGCTCCCTCATCATATCCGCCATTTGTTTCTTGAGATCGGGGCTCGTAGTCACTGCGATGGCTTCCATTTGTCTCGGTCGTGTGGATTTTTGATGCGAACTCGCAGTTAGGGTCTCGAAGATCTCATTCGTCTCTTCTAGCGTCTTGACTGCAATATTTCCTCCCACCGAACTGTCCACCCTGAATTGAGTAGTTTGGAGCAAACCATCATAGAAAAATAAACAAAGCATCTCCGGTGCCATTTGATGGTGAGGGCACTATTGAAGTAGCTCTTGGAATATCTCCCACGCCTCATGGAATGGCTCGTCGTGCGCTTGCGCGAAATTCATTATTTTAGTACGTACCGCTTGAGTTTTGTGATGCGGATAGTACTTCAACATAAATTTATCACAAGCCGATCCCCAAGCGGTGAGTGTTCCGGATGGAAGAGATAAGAACCAAGATTTGACCCTATTTTTCAATGTGTAAGGAAAACACTTCAACTTGAGTTGATCCTCCATGAGCGAGTGAAGCGGGAAAGTCTGCACCACCATGATATATTCTCGGATAAATGTCAATGCATCTTCACTCGGGAGTCTATGGTGGAAATAGTGATTGATGGTGTGGCTTCAACTCATAGTTTTGGACTGCGGTATCGAGAACAATGGCTGAAGTTGCAGTTGTCTCAAACTTGGGATTAGTGAAATCACCCATATATCGCGGTCTCTCATCCCTTCTCTCATTGGCCATCTCTTTGAATAAACGCGGAAGCAAAAATTCGTCAATGTGCTCAATGTCTTCTTCTACGGTGGCTAAGATAACACGTTTTCGGATTATGTTATCAATGAAGGGCGTCAATGGCTTCTTAGCACTGCGGTGTTTATTAGATTTTTGGTTATACTTTAGTGTGTCGTTTTGTCGTGTTTTATATGTTTGTCTTTTAGTTTCGTGTCGTTTTATGCCGGTTCGTTTGTTTTATGAATTGGATGTAGGAGATGGAAATGAGATGGAAATAGAGCTAGAAGTGATGCTTTATTCATCCCATTGATGAAGCCAAGTGAAGCAGAAATGACTGAGACGAGGACGAGAAGAGAAGCCAAAACGATGAGGCCCAAGTGGGGACCAGCGCCCGCTGGGGTGCCGCTGCATAATTTTTTAGAGTGCAGGGCCCAACGACCGCTGGGAATCCAGCGGCTGTTGGCCCTACAATACAAAAGCGGTCAGAGGCACAAAGCAAGCGACCACTGGCTTCCCAGCAGCCGCTGGCTGGCAGTTCCTAGTATAGTTTTAAAACGTTTTGGCGTCATTTTGAAAGTGTGGACTATTAGACTAAGACACAAACACTTAGAAATAGTATCTTTACTTGCTTTTTAGTAGATAGGACTTGGTATTTCAAGAGATTGAAGGATATTCCAACCTTGCGTTGTGAATTCGTAGTAAGTTCATCTTTATGGAGATTTCTATAGTTTCTTTTCTATCCATGGTTGGCTAATTTCCTCTCTAGGGTTAGATTATCCTTATCTATGGTTTAATGCTTGATTTGATCTTGAATGGTTGTTTGATTGGTGCTTTATGAGTTTTGTATGCTTGATCATCATATGGAACTCTAAGATATGGAATGGATTGATATGAATTGTTCTATGTCTCATTTGTAATCAAACAACCAAACCTTATAACCGGAAACGTAAAAAGGAAATCGTGTTTTGAATTTGATATTCTTTTAAATGTGATTTGGACACGTGAGTGATAATCACTGATTAGTTTTTAAGAACACGAAAGTGATTGACTAATCAACTTAGGAGAATCTAGTTAAAAGCATGATTTGATCGAATAAGCATTGAACCTAGATTTAAGATAATCGTAACCCTAGACCTTTATTCTCTTGTTTACCTAATTTACCGTTTTCCGTTAATTAACTTTAATTCTTATCCTAATCTGATTTAGAGTGTTCTAGGACTTGTTTTATTTCATAAAAGTGCTTTTAATCATTGCCCTGGATAGCCTTCCACGAGATTCGACATTCGGGTCGACTCTTTGTGTATTACAACTTCTTAGTATACGTTTTTAGTCGAACATGCGTCGACCTTGCATAAACAACACTCAACAAAAACGTTACACGTACCACAATATAGAAGAATAAAGTAAACATAATAAATAAAATAAAATAAAAGGAAAAAGAAAAAGAAAAAGAACAATGAATTAAATCGCCTAAAGTCCTCCCCGACAACGGCGCCAAAATTTGATTCGACTAAAATTGTTCGAGTCGCTCGCAATTTAGAACGAGGTCTTCTAGCAATAGTAAGCCAACCCAAGTCGTATTCTTAAGGAAAACATAACAGGGCAATTCGAATCTTTGTTCATAAAACAAAAAGCAATAAAAAGGATTTGATTTGAAATATTATATCTAGGCGAAAAATGTAAATAAGAAACACCATTTAAATCTAATCTAAGAAAGTGAAATAAATCTAATCTAAGGAAGCGAAATAAATCTAATCTAGGAAAAGTAATAACTTTGAAATTGAATGCAAAAGAAATATGGGATGAAATCTGGAAATCGAAAAGGGAATAAGAAATTGAAAGCATAAACAATAAAACGAATTTAAATCAATAAATGAAACAAGAATAAGTAAAGGGAAAATAAACGAACTTGAAGTAAGAACTGGAAACAGTCTTTGAATCCACAACGAAAAAAATCTGAAAATGATCTACGAACTACGAATGTTGTAATCGGCTAACTTGAAAGCTAAAAAAATAATGTAAAGAACTATCTATGTCTTGACTCTCGGATCGAGGTCGAGATGAGCTAAACTATGGAAGGAAAATATATGAAAAAGTGCTGGAAAATTAGTCTAAAGTGTCATATAAAAACTGGAGTCGAAAGTCCTGTCGAAAGTCATGTCTACCGAATGAAAATCACGCCAAGTATATATAGGCGAGAGGCGGGTCAGCGGCCACTGACACGGTGGCTCCGTGCCAATCTAGGGTCGGTTGCAACGGCCCCGAGTTAGCCGCAAAGTCAGCGACCGCTGAGCATGGTCAGCGACCGCTGACTTGCTTTGGCGCGCGCTCTTCGTTTGGCTCGGGCGCTGGCGCGTATGGCCTAGTCAGCGGCCGCGGAGTGTCACGTGACCGCTGACTAGTGCCTCGGCACTTGTCTTCATTTTCTCCTCATTTCTCGATTCTTCTTCGTTTCTTTTCCAACTTCGACGCTCGTTTAGGCCAATGATCCTGAAACATAAAATGAAACATAAATCGGACCAAAATATCACGGAATGAGGGAAAATAGTACGAATAAAGATACGGAAATCATAAGTTTAGACAAACAAAAGGAGACTAAAAAGTTACTGTACCCGTCTTCACTGTCATGTCCCTGGGGACTCCATTTGTCGCTCGATCCTGGCTGTAAGATTGATAACTCCCTTTGCATCCGGACACTACACGTGTCATTTTATTTCTAGCCCTTGTAAAATGAAACTGCATGTAAATTGGAGCCTTAGTGAATTTCTTCGAAAAATTATCGACATTTCCCTCTCCATACCATCCCTAACTTTCAGTCTCCCTCTTCCCTGAAGGTATGTTTATTCATGCTCCTACTTACTTTTTCTTTTCTTTCCTCTATGCTAGCCGCTTGTATTTACTTATTTACGTAAATCCTACTAAGTTATATGTACATATTCCTGTTATCCGCTCCTTCGTTTTGACACACTGTTTACATACTTTAATTTTCTCTAAAAAATTTTTACACCATATATCATATGCCTTTCATCTTACCTGAGATGACGACAATTACTTTCTGAAATGTTTTTCTCTTTTTTCATCTCTCTACCCTAAACTAATGCAAACATCAGGCTTATATTAGTTCTTTATGATTTTCGATTGTTAACTTAGCTATTTATTTTTCAATCAAATCCTCTCTGTTTACTTTACTGCTTCTTCTCGCTCCTTTCGATTTTGGAAATAAATATTTGGTGCTTCACATTTTCTTTGTAGCATAAACATGGCCCTGTCTGACAAACACGTGAAAATTGCCGGTGAAAGGGATGTTAAGATTATGTCCGAAAGAGCCCTCGCTGATGCCGAACTGGAGCGTCAAGAAAAAGAGATGAGTTCTCTGTGCTTGGAGGTTAAGCATCTTCAAAGTCTGCTGGGTGACCTCGAGGAAGAATACCAGATGTAAGCCAGCTTCTACGAGGATAACATGCAAACCCTGGCTGACGAGCGGGTTAAGCATGGTGAAAACATTATGAATACTGCTTCAGTATCATACCGAAGGGGCTTCGAGTCGGGTAAAGCCTCTTCCGATAACAAAGCTTTCATTAGTGGAGAAAAAACAGGGGCAGAGCTGTGTCGTGATGTCATTCTCCTCTCCCCCTCTGGACAGAGGTTATTCCACCAAATAGTCTCTGATCTGACAGAGGCCTACCTTTTCTCACATCAATATCGTGCTCGATTTTCCGAGCCTCTGGCTCACTGGGCCATCGATATCATTATGGCTACCTGTGAACAGCTTGGGATGTTTGACCGCTGGAGTGAGGTTAACGTGGACAAGGTTCTGCTGAACCTTTTAAAAGGTCCTCCAACTCTCCCTAAAGACCCCAAACACGAGGAGGCCTATCTCTGGTATATGGATGTGCTGAAGCGTGGGGCCCAAGAATTTCTTCAAGTTGATCCCGCTACCTCCGAGAGTAAGCATCTCAGGGGTTCAGTTTCTTACCCGGTGCTCCCCTAAAATGCTAATCGGGTCAATAAATTGTCCCGTCTTCTGCATTCGGTATGACTTCTATCTTGATAACTCGCTTGTTCGAGTAATTTAATCTAACTTTTCGAACATCTGGTTATAAATTTCTTTATCACATAGGTTGAAGGTAAAGGTCATGCCTTAATTTAATATCTCCAGGTCTAATTTTGTTATTCCTTAACTTACATTGATTTACTTTTATCAAGAGGCGAGTGGATCCGTTCCAGCAAAGGATCGTCCATCGACCTCCATAGGAGTATCAGGGAAAATGCCAAAGGTAGCAGGTAGAGGTGAGCAACGGTTCGGTTCGGTTAAAAAGAAAACCAAAACTCTAAAACCATGTAAACCGAATTTCTTAGAAATTAAAACCAATCCGACCAAATTATTTACAAAACCAAACCGAAACTCAAAATTTGGTTTCGGTTATCCAAAAAATCTAATTATATATTTTTTCTCGACGATAAATTTATTATAATTTGCACTCGAAAATTGATGTTCAAATTATTTCAATAAAAACTTTGTTCAATTTTGCATATGATAATTTTCAGCATGAAATAAACATCGAGAAAATTAATTAATTCAAACACTTTCAATTTCTAAGTTTACTCATTCATATTTTATTATTTGTTTACTTTCCTTTTCATGATATATTTTATTTTATTTTAATTCTTTAGAACTTGGAACAGTTAATTATAAATGAGATTTTGTAACAAATACTATTTAGCTTAAGTAATTTATAAAATTATAGTTAATAAATAATAAAATTCGGTTGGTTCGGTTAATAACCAAACCGTTCTACTAAAAATCAATCTGAACCGAAAAGAAATCGGTTCCTAAAAATTAAAATTGAATCAAATCCAAATATTTTAAAACCGATCAAAACCGACCAAACATCAATGGTTTGGTTTGGTTTTTCGGTTTGGATCAGTTTTTGCTCATCCCTAGTAGCAGAGGAGATCGAAAGAAGCGAACATGCATCTGAGGAAAGCCGAAGTTGACCAGCTTCCCCCATTCTCCCGCAACTTGTTATGCCATGTGTGGGTCGGCTCCACTTACATTTTGTTTTTTGGCTGGTGTCTCTGGTCCATCGGTTTGATCTGACCATGCACCTTGAATATTTTATTAATATGCTATCTCCCCCTCCTTTACGAGGGTTCTACTTATATAATTTTGCTTGCGTTCGATTGCGTCTTTGAATTGCCATATTTGACTTGTGCTATCATATGCTCGTTTATTTGCATCTTCTTTAAACCATGCATTTTCTCTATAAAAGGATAAGGACATTATCAAACGCTTACTTCCAAAAGAAACACTGACATCTGCATATTTTCATACTTTGTCTCCTCTCAAAGGGTTAAACTAAGAGAAGTTCCTTTAAAAATCTTTCAAAGCCTCAAATTTCAAACAAAACATGCATGCAATATTTTCTCAAAAAGAAAGAAATACTACTTAAAGATCTGAGGAATCTAGATCCTCTTTGATTCCCTTTTAATTAACCTAGGCGAGACAGTTACGCCTTTCTTCAAAGTTTCCTCGGTTGTTTTCTATATCCCTATTTTGTCCTCCTCTGGTAAAATCAGTTTTTCCACATATGGAACTTCTGTTTTGCCTTCATCTGGCACATCCAATTTTTCCGCATTATGAACCTCTGTCATCGGCTTCTGATTAAATGTTGCTTCTTTTGTCATCATATGTTTCTCTTTTTGCTGTTTCCTTCTGTTCTCCGCTTCCCAGGAAGACTCCTGCATCGTAGCTACTTTCCTTCTTGCTTCCCCTTCTTTCACGGCATGTACATAACATTTACGAGATGCACTTTTGTCCCTTATAACTTGCCCTACCATATTTCCCACGGGGAATTTCATTTTCAAATAGTATGCGGACACTACCACCTGAAAAGCATTCAAAGCAGGTCTGCCCAGGATCACATTGTATGCCGATGGCATATCCACAATTAGATAGGTTATGAGTCTAGCCAATTTGACCTCACCCTCCACCAAAGAAGTCACGAGTGTAGCGGTGCCCAGAGGCACCACAACCTCCCCTGCGAATCCATGAAGCGTAGTAGCTATTGGATTTAGCTTTGCAATTTTCTGAAGTTGATTGAAACAACCAATGAACATGACATTCACCACACTTGTTGTATCTACAAAAATTCTTTTTACACCGAATTCTTTGATTTCTGCAGCAATCACCATAGCATCTCCACCCGAATCAGGTGAAGTTCTCCTATCCTCTGATCCAAAAAATATCATGGAACAAGGTTTTGTTTTCAAAACCTCCATTATCAAGGTTTCATCTTGTTTTCCATCCTTTTGGACCGGGTCATAACCCTCTAAGGTAATATCTCCATAGATCATGTTAATAATTCGCCTCTGCTAATCGTTTTCTGGCAGAACTGGTGGCTGCTCCGGAGCTTTCCCTTTATCAATTTATTCATTCCTTCTTTTATCATTTTTTCCGATTCCTTCACACATATTCTAAAAAATTATCTTCCCTTATCAGCTTTTCAATTGCCGCCTTTAAGTTACGGCAGTCGTGAGTAGTATGTCCATAATCGTTATGGAACTTGCAGAACTTGTCTGACTCGGATGTTTGGGAGGGTCCTTCGCTCTAGGCGGGAAAAACACTCCGGGCTTATTTATTACAATTTTCAAAAGGTCTGTTGGCTCCCTTGTCAGAGGTGTGAACATCCTTTCTGGACGATCAAGTATGTCGAATGGTTTGCGTGCTTCTGCATAAGGTCTCTTCATATCATTAGACCTTTTCCTTTCATCAGATCTTTCTTTCTCTTCTAGGTTCCTTTCCTTTTTGAGGTTGGCCTGTTCGGCCTTCCTAAATAACCTGGCATCCTCCACGTGGATGTACTTCCCAGTTCTGGACAACAAATCTTCGAAATCTCTTGGTGGCTTTTTCACCAGAGAGTTAAGGAATGGTCCACTACGCATTCCCTCCATGAATGTGTGCACCTTTATGGAATGATGCACCTCTGGAGTTTCCAAAACCTCGAGGTTAAATCTCGTGAGGTATTCCCTCAAAGATTCATGTTGTTGTTGCTTGATTGTGGTTAAATGCAGGGAACTTCTTGTAGTTCTCCTTGCACTTGCAAATTGATGCAACAATAATTGATTTAGATAATCAAAGTAGAAAATTTACCATGGGGGTAATTGTTTGAATCCTTGTTGAGCCAGTCCCGTGAGAGTAGTGAGGAATACCCTAAACTTTATCCCCTCTGGATCAGTATTACCCTAAACTCCAGATGTACATGATGAAAATTCCCGGGTAAGGGATCCAATTGAATATCCTCATAAAAGACTTTCCTCGGCTGCTTGAAGTGGTTGTTTACTTTGCGAGCTATTCTCAATCTTATTTGTATCGGATCTGATGATAGATTTCTCACGCGGCGTACTGTGTGCAGATGTTTCTTCTGGTTTGAATTGATTTTTTTTAAGGCTTTCAACCTCCTTCCGGAGTGCCTCCATCAAAAATTTTTGTTTTTCCATTTCCTTCTTATGTCATGCTTCCTCACTTGCTTGTGAAAAAGATAGGGGTTGGTATGATTCATCTTGTTCTTCCTCCTTTGACCCCGATGAACGTTTATCTTTGACCAGCTTATCCCCTTCTCCCAACAGAGAAAATTTCGAGGGTCTGAAGCTGTCAAGTGTGGGACTGGGTCCATCACCAGTTTTGGGTACAATTCCAATAGATAGTAGCGTTTGACTAACCATAGTCGCTATTTTTAATTCCAGAGCTACCTAAATTTCTTGAGACGCGCTAGTCTCGACACTTCCCACGATATTAATAGGGCGATTTTCACTAGCTTCTACTTGCGTGGTTGATTTATGTTAGGAGGTGGATCTACTGTACCAGAATCCACCTTTACACCCTCTACGGAGGACAATTTCATCATTCTTGCCTTTGTTCAACTTCTGCTGATAGACATTTCATTTATGAGCGATGACTGTTTGTTTCCATATTTCTCACAGCATAGAATTTTCTAAAAAATATTCGATTTTTCAATAGTTATTTGCCAGAGGTGTCTGGGATTGCCTGAACCTTTATTACAATAGTTAGACCTTGGTCTTACAGAGGTACGATCCAACAGATTTGGTTTTACCATTCTTATATTCCTTTCTTTAGCTTATCTCATTTCTTTGACTTTGCATAAGAGAGAAAAGACATTCCAAAAATTAAATGACCACATTTGCGAGATAGATAAAATTTGCCTTTATAGGAATTTCATACCAAATAAACAATAAATAGCTTTCCACTGGAAGTTTTCGTTTATGTCACTTCACTATTTCACGCTTTTACAAAAGAAATGACTTCATCGTCGATTTTTAATATTGGTGGCTTTATTGCTATTAAAACTTTCAAGGTTAAAATGACTTCAACGTCAAATTGTTATTAGGTGGTGGCTTCATCGCCCCTGATTTTCAATGGTGGCTTCGGCGCCGAATGTAAATCCATGGTTTAGCTTGAATAAGTGATTATTTCGGTCTTGGAGTCACAGGCGTGACCTGCAAAACAAAACCGGAGGAGTGGTTGGGAGTTCTCCGGGAAGAAACTCCGACACTCAAGTCAGTTTACTTGGTTAATAAGAGTGCGTGAAAGAACAGGTGTTTGTTCTCTCTTCTATATGAAACAAATGATGGGGTATATATAGCTAGATATATGAAGGGTAAATAAGTAATATACCTCAGAAGTACTAGGTGTAAATGGTGCGTGTAAATGATTCTCGTCCAATCATAGCTTACCGTGTGGTAATGGTCCCCACTTGGATTGTTAGAGACCATTGCCGCATAACTCTGTAACTCTCACATATGTCAGATTCAAAGTGGATATATGTCGAGAAGTACAATAAACGTAGCTATCTTACTTATCATACCCCTAGAACCAGAGTTTATCCCGAAAAAGAGTATTTTATTTTAGTAATGAACTAGTGGCCCAAATATAAACTTATAATATAACGATTTTGGGCCATAAATTGATAAGCTCAACCTAATGGAATTAAATTATTAATGAAAAAAAATTAACAAAAATATGGTTTACTATTTATAGTTTTTTTACAAAATGTAAAACAACCAAATAATAATATAATACTTATAATATTATTATTATTATTTATTTCATATAATAATTATAAAAATTTATACTTAAATTATTAATTTATCATTTTTCAAAAGAACAATACTTTATTTTTCTTTTTAATAAAAATATTCAATATTTTATAACTATTTTTAGAGAAACACATTGAAATTGAAGGAGGTATAAGTTAACATGTTAGGATGCAAATGAATTTATTGCACGGAGGCCTCAAAATATATTTATAATAATATACATTAATCAAAATCAAGATACAAAAACGAAAAATCCAGTTATATATAATATCGATACCGATTTGCATCAATTTAACTATACAATGCCGCTATAGACCATAATTGCTATGTATAACATTTTATAGTTTACTTGACGTCTTTTGAATATGGTAAGATGTTCCATAATCTTTTAGAAGCTTGTAAATAATGTTTCACTTTTAGAATTATCCAGAGCTTAGTAGAATTGGTGAAGGTACTAAAACATGATGGATGGATAAGGATGAGTAGGATTATGGATAAAGATGATAATGATCTAAAAGCATTCACCACTTGTATATATAGACATTTGATCATTCATTTGTAATACTCTATTCATTCTCTCCAACACTATTATTCTTATCTTATTTGCCAAGTTTATTGGTGAACATGTGGTCTAACTAGTCTTAAGACAAACTAGTATAAGAACGAATGTCGAACTTTAAGGGATTCAAGTGTCGTTACTTAACATTAACCACACAATCTTATAATAATGGGATTTTGAAAAATCAAAGGCTAAGTTGATATCTCCAATATTATTGGATACTTATTACTTAGTCATATTAATCAATTATTAATTGCTTGCTGATTGGGTTGTAAACATAAAATAATATTTGAGTCATATTGATTTATCGTAGGTGCCGTAACTTATTCCGTGATACATGAATTCTAGCAATAAGAGTACATTGCATCCATGCAATATTATGTGGTCAGCAACTCTATAATTCAGATAGTCAAGCATTTGGAACTTCAGTTTGGACCACTTAGTATCTTGTCACGACCGCATTCTACTAAGGATAGTAGAATCCGGGAAAACCGTGACTAAGGGAGGAATTTAAGAAGCGGGGATAGAAATGGAGAATGGAATCAAGATGAATTGAACAAAGTTCACATAACATAGCTTAGAATTTCATCGTACGAAGTCAACATAGGAATAACTTGAGTCATAAGCTCATACATAACCACAAATATTAAGGGAGACCGAAGTCTCGAGTTCATTACATAGAGGTTTCAACTAGCGGCGGAAACTATTCGGATCGATGAAAGTCCTACATGTATGAGGACATGTAGAACCCCCAAGAGTCAACCGCTAGGAGACCGACAAAAGCATGACGTAGCACCCCCTCCTTCATTGTTTCTTAACCTGCACGTTTAGAAATACATGCAGGGCTGAGTAAAAAGTACTCATTAGACACGTGCCGAAATCACACTCATACAATTATAATTGTCAAGTCATTATAAGTGAAACATAGGGATGTTGTCTCTAAAGCACCTATGTTCACAAATCATTTCTCGTAAAAATCCTATGTTCGACTGCAGTCTAAGTTCTTTTGTAATCTGCCATATCCAAAGTTCTATGTGCTGAGGAGGTGGCCACCTCACACGGACACTGGACCGGGCAACCCGCTAAGATGACTCACGGTCCTTTGTGTACACAAGTCTGAGTAAGATATCTAATCTATTGGGACCCGAATTCGATTATAATTAAACAGATAGACATCATACATAAATTGAAACATTTATGGCTAGACAATGCTTTGAAGATATCTCGTTTCATTTTGAAAACATGCACACATATTTTTATAGAGTGAGAAAAAGCCTACTTGGATAGTCTCGATTGGTGTTGGTTTCGCTCTTGGAATGCGGATCCGACCTCTTGTCGAAACCTTTAAATAAACCTCGAGTGAGATACAATTCTTCTAGCGCATCTAATATTTTCTAAGTGTAAGGAATATTATCCTTTATTGTTTGGAGGATTATTCTCAAATCTCTACTCGACTATTATTCGAGTATTGAATTTTATTGTCTAGGGACGTTGATTTCTCAAATCAACTACATTCCTTGGGTTCAAAATTCGTTTATTACACTAAGTAACAATTATTGAGTGTTAGTAAATAAATAAATTTCTAATTGAATATTTTGATCCTTAATTCAAAATATCTATATTTTTCTATAGGTTGGAATATCGTACTTAATATATCTAAGTATGATTTATAATTAAATCAATTATTAAGATTAAATTCCAATTAAATAATTATAAATTAATTGTCTAAATTAATTAATATCCTTATTCTTGGACTTAGTCCAAGCAAATTAAGTCTTGACCCATTGAGGCTTATACTAGCCCATGAGATGATCAAAATTAATCCCTCATTAACTTAATTGAGTAGGCCCAATCCTAGTTAATTAACTTCTCCCATTGTAGTCCATTAATATTTTATTTATTTAGCCCATTACTTGCATTATTTAGGCCTGTTAGGAATTAAATCTCGGCCCAATAATCCAATAACTCGGTTCAGTGTTTTAAATAAATTCTAAGCCCAGAAATTAATCTTCAATCCAGCCCATAAATTTTTATTACTTATTGGCCCAGTTGAATTAAATCTCAGTCCAACATTTGTTTTATCCTTGGCCCAATTATTAATTCAGATCCGGCCCAGTACCCGGCCCGTAACCCGGGTCCAATTTCTAGAGGCTTCTACTTTCCTAAACCTAGTCTTCTCTTCTCCCAACTCTAGACTCAAAATCAAATTTACACTTCTCTCTCTCCCTGGCCGATCGCGCAGCCCCCTCCCTCTTCCTCACTTCTTCCTCCGGTTCTCTCTCTGCGCCCTTCGATCTCCATGGCGCGTCACCAATCTTTGCCGACGGTTAACCTCCCAGCGAGCCTTAGTGCTCGAGCTCCTCCTCATCTTTGTCTCCCACTTCGGCCGCCCTCCTTCACAGAGGCACGACCAGTGTTCCAGCCCCTCCCGCACTCGCGAAGACTTCTTCGCCCGAGGTCAGAGGCATCAAGCTTCGACGCACGCCGATGTCCTCCCTCTCCGGCGTCACCACCTCGCCGCCGCTGCCTCGAGGTTGAAAACAATCAAGAATGCTTCTAACATTTCCATGAACAAGAAGATAAAAAGAAAGTATGCAGAGAAAGAAAATATTTTATATATCTCACGGCTTGCTAATACAGCGGATGAGCTCTCTTATATATAGCCTCATAGCAGTACATGAAAAACCTAGATGCTAGGAATATTCTCTGTGATATTTTAACTCGAGATTACTAGAATCAAAACACGTGAGTATCACGTGAATGAATGGGTTTATCCTTTGCATGCTTGCGATCAACCATGAGACATTCTCTATCAGCCCCCCTCAATTCGATCGAGCCCAAAGCAACGACACCGAGCTTGTTGGTGAGGCGAGTGAAGAATTGCAAGGCAAGAGGCTTAGTGAGAATGTCGGCGACTTGATCCAACGATGGAACGTGTTGAAGACGAATGTTATGAGCAGACATGTGTTCACGAATAAAGTGAATGTCAAGTTCAATATGCTTTGTTCTAGCATGGAGTATAGGATTGGAAGCCAAATAAATAGCACTCAAATTATCAACCCATAAGATAGGAGGTTTTGGGACAGAGATGGAGAGTTCTTGAAGAAGGGAAAGCAACCATATAATGTCACAAGTGGCATGAGCGAGGCTGCGATATTCAGCCTCGGTACTTGATCGAGAAATGACTTGTTGCTTTTTGGATGACCAGGAAATGAGGTTACCACCAAGATAAACACACATGCCGGAGGTTGAGCGACGATCATCAACGTCGGAGGCCCAATCAGAATCGGAGAAGCCCGTGATATTCAAGTGACTAGTGCGTGTTATATGAAGGCCGTGATCAAGGGTGCCGGCAACGTAGCGGAGAATACGTTTGACAGCTTTCCAATGAGTCTCCAAAGGGTTAGCCATGTATTGGCTAACTTTGTTTACTGAGAAGGCGAGGTCGGTCCTGGTGATGGTTAAGTATTGGAGAGCCCCAACAATGCTACGGTAGTCGCGAGGCTTAGAGAAAGGACTACCATCATATTTAGAAAGGCGTGAGGAAGCTATCATGGGTGTGGGGCAGGATGCAGCCGTGACCATGTTGGCTTTGGACAAGAGGTTGATAGCATACTGTTTTTGGTGGAGATGAAGGCCTGCTGTGGTTCTGGAAATTTCAATGCCTAAGAAATGGTGGACGTGACCCAAGTTCTTAAGGGGAAAGGCTTTGTTAAGACTGCAAATGATATCTTGGATGGCAGTAGGGTTGTTCCCAGTCAGTAGGATATCATCAACATATATAAGCAAATAGAGAACAGTGGTACCAGTCTTATAGAAGAGAGAGTTGTCAGCCTTTGATTGAGAGAAGCCCAGCTTGTGAAGAGCAGCACTGAAGGTGAGAAACCATGATCGAGATGCTTGCTTTAGGCCGTAGATTGCCTTATTTAATTTGCAAACAAGTGGGGGAGATGACTGAACTTCAAAACCAGGTGGTTGAAACATGAAGATATTCTTGTCAAGCTTGCCATTGAGGAAGGCATTATCAACATCAAGATGAGTTATATCCCAACCATGGTGTATAGCCAGAGTGAGGATGACCCGAATAGTAGATGGCTTAACCACAGGGCTAAAAGTATCGGTGTAGTCAAAATCGGGTTCTTGAGTGAAGCCTTGAGCAACAAGGCGAGCCTTGTAGCGAGCTATTGAACCATCAGAATTCCTTTTTATTTTAAAAACCCATTTACACCCAATGCAATGAATTGAAGAAGTGGATGGGACGAGAGTCCAAGTGGCAGACTTGAGAAGAGCTTCATACTCTTTTAACATGGCTTCCTTCCAATGTGGGCTCGATAATGCTATGGAAACAGAAGAAGGTTCTGCAAACAATAGATCATTAGTAGCAGCAACATGTAGTTTAGGCTTAAAAATCCCAGCCTTGGACCGTGTTACCATCGGATGAACAATTGGTGGAGAGACAGTGGGCTCCAGAGATGGTGAGGCATGGATATTACTCACAAGATTAGGAATAGATGTAGTAGGAGATGGTGGAGTAGGTAAGGTAGTAGGAGATGGTGGACTAGGTAAGGTAGTAGGAGATGGTGGACTAGGAGGCCTAGAAGTGGATAAAGTAGACGTAGGGTGGGAGGGTGGCAGAGATGAAATAGGAATAGAAATAGGAGGAATGTTGGGTAATGTGGTGGTAGAAGAGTCAGTCTCGGAAGATGTGGATGGAGAGTGAATGGATTGATAGGGAAAAGTTGACTCCTCAAAAAGAATGTCCCTAGTAACAATTATTTTTCCAGTGGATAATAACACTTTGTAGCCTTTGTGATGAAGGCTATAACCAAGGAACACACGTGTATCAAACCTTGCTTGAAGCTTATGTCGATTATATGGTCTCAAGAAGGGATAACAGAGACAACCAAAGGGCTTTAAGTAAGTATAGTCAGGTTTTTTACGGAAGAAAACTTCTAAAGGAGAGGCGAACCGTAGAGTCTTAGTGGGCAGACGATTAATGATGTAAACAGATGTTGTAAAAGCATCATCCCAATATGTGAGAGGTAAGCCTGATTGAAAAAGAAGAGAGAGACCCATCTCGACGATGTGTCTATGTTTTCGTTCGGTGAGACCATTTTGTTGTGGTGTATAAGGACAAGAAATTTTGTGATGGATGCCGTGTTCCAAGAAGAATGGTGTAAGACTTCTATATTCCCCTCCCCAATCGGTTTGAATGGATTTAAGTTTAGTTTGGAGTTGATTTTCAGCCAGAGCTTTAAAATGTAAAAAGACATTGTAGACTTCACTCTTGGCCTTTAATAAATATATCCAAACAAACCTACTAAAATGGTCAATAAAACTTATGTAGTAGGAATAACCATTGGTGCTAGTGAGAGGTGCGGGTCCCCATAAATCACTATGAACTAGCTCAAGTGGGGAATGATATTGAGTTGTAGAATCAGAGTAAGGTAGCCGATGCATTTTGGCTAGAATGCAAGGTTGACATAGACCATTAGATTTTATTTCATTGTGAGGAATATTACAAGATGATAAGACTTTTCTTAATATTTCCTCATTACAATGGCCTAGTCTACTATGCCAAACATCATAAGATGGGGAAGAGGTAGCGACAGACATAGTCATAGGAGTGAAGGTAGCAGGGGAAGCAACCGGTTGAGAAGGAGAGATAGGACGGATGAGAGCAGAAGCGGATGAAGTGCTGTGGAGAGTTGGAAAATGGTATAAACCTCTAACAAAAGTACCCTTGAGGAGAGTAGCCTTGGTTACCTGATCCTTCACAAGACAAAAATGAGGGTGAAACTCAAAATACACATGGTTATCCTTAGCAAACTGAGAGACACTCAAAAGGTTTTTGGTGATGTTGGGAACATGTAAGAGATTATTGAGAATAAATGGTCTAGAGGAAGAAGAAGAGGTTAAGATTCCTTTACCTATGTGAGTAATATCGATGCCTTGACCATTACCCATTTGAAGCTTGGTGTTACCATGATAATCCGAGGATGTGGTCAGGCTAGCAATATCTCCAGTAACATGGTTCGTGGCTCCGAAATCGGGGTACCAAGAAGTATCCTACCCATATTCTGAGGTTGAATAAGATGAGCCACCTGCATTAGAAGCCATTTGAGCCATGTTTGCACCAGGTGAGAAAGAGAACTGGGAGGGAGAAAGTTGTTGCTGCGTCTGCTGGTTCTGTTGAGCTTTTGGAGTGAAGTTCTGGTCATATCTATACCAGCATTTGTCAGCAGTATGGCCTGGCACATAACATACTTGACAAATCGGTTTACTGCCATTTGATCTACCTCTGCCTCGTCCTCGGTTGTTATTGTTTCTGCCACCTCTGTTGTTGCTAAAGTTGTCTCTTCCTCTAAAATTTTTGTCCACCAGAACGCCCCCCTCGCTGGTTGTTGTTTTGTGACATGAAATGTAGTAATGGTTGTGATCCATCAGAGTTTAGAGAGGTGATCTTGGATGTTTCCAACCTGCTCTCAAAGCTCAAAAGCAAAGAATGTAAATCCATAACTGTCCAGTCAGATTTGGTACTCACAGCCACCATGATTGAATCATAATCAGAATTTAGTCCATTCAAAATATGCATAATATGATCCTCATTAGTTACAGCATGCCCAATCGAGTTCAACATATCACAGCAGGTTTTTATTTTGGATAAGTATTCTGTCATGCCTAAACCATCCTTCTTTATGGTCTGAAGTTGGAGTTTGTATTGCATAACTTTGGCCCTTGATTGATTTGCAAAGTTAGTCTCAAGTGCTCCCCAGATTGAGGCAGAAGACACGAGTCCCACGACCAGTAACATAACGCTTTCAGTGAGGGAAGTTTGTATCCAAGCCGATATGACTTGATCTTGTCTCTCCCAAATAATGTGATCTGGATTAATGGAACGTGTTGTGGTTGAGCCTTCCTTTGTCTCCTTCCATCTTGGGGGTGGATGAGAGTTATTGTTTAAGAAGTCCTCTAAACCATAGCCTCGAACCATGGCCAGTACCTGTTGTTTCCACATCAGATAGTTGGTTTCTTTTAGTTTGGTTGGTATGGGGGTGTTTTGAAGAAATATGATGGAACTATTGATGTTGATGCTGGATCCATTTGTGGTGGATCCAGTAGGGATTTCACTCATTGTTTAAGAAGAATAGGATAAGAAGAAGGGGAATAGAGTCAGGCCAGATCGACTTGCTCTGATACCATGAAAACAATCAAGAATGCTTCTAACATTTCCATGAACAAGAAGATAAAAAGAAAGTATGCAGAGAAAGAAAATATTTTATATATCTCACGGCTTGCTAATACAGCGGATGAGCTCTCTTATATATAGCCTCATAGCAGTACATGAAAAACCTAGATGCTAGGAGTATTCTCTGTGATATTTTAACTCGAGATTACTAGAATCAAAACACGTGAGTATCACGTGAATGAATGGGTTTATCCTTTGCATGCTTGCGATCAACCATGAGACATTCTCTATCAGAGCTAATCTCCCTCTTGTTCTTTTATTTCTTTTATTGCATTTTATTTCTCTTCTCCTACTTTTGATTAATTGAAACTTTAGCTAGGAGTCTAGATGTTATTTTCTCGTTTTCGGTTACAATTTTGGAAGAGTTAAATTGTGACTAAAGTGCATGCTCAAAGTGATTTATAGATTAGAAGAGGGTTCTTGGAAGAAGTCCATTGGCAGATTTAATTTCCTTCCTTTTTTTTTGATATGCAGGTTTGGTTCGGGGCGATTCGGGGTTGTTCGGGACGATTCGAGGATGCTCGAAGTTGTTCGGAGCTGTTCGGAATGTTTTCAGAGCTGTTCGGGATGTTTTCGGAGCTGTTCGGAGTCGTTCGGGGTGGTTCGAAGCTATCCGAGGTCAGTCCGAGATGATTCGAAGCTGTTTGAACTGGTTTGGGGCTGTCCGGGAGGATTCGAAGCTGTTCGAAACTGGTTTGGGGCTGTCCGAGAGGATTCAGAGCTGTTTTAAGGGAAACTCACGGCTGGAGCTCTGTCCCTTTGGACAGCAGCTCGTTGCACTGTCGTCGTCCCTATTTACTAGCTAAGTTTCTCTTGTTCTTGCTCCTTTCTCCTTTGTATAATTGTTTTGAGTATTATGTTTGTGTATCTTGTTATGTTGTGAAGTTTAATGGGAGTTGAGTCATAACTCAAATTGCTATAGTTTCAGTCTAAAAAAAAGAGGAATATACGTATGTTATGGTTAAGGCACTAAGTTTACAAATAGAATTACAACCTGATTTGTGAGCTTGTCATTAGTCTATTAAACATAATACTATGCATATTGAGTTCTCTTTTCTTTGAATTCTGCCTATTGCATGATCATCCTATCGTTCTATTGTTCTAAATTCCTAGTTGCAGCACCTAAGTTCAAGTCATGTTCAGTCTTAAATCATTGTATTTATTTTAGAGGCATGAAGGGAAGTCAAGAGTCTATATATGTATCCTAAGTTAAACCTTAAAGAGGTAGAACTTTAATGCTTAGAGGTTGAGTTCTTACCTCTACTGCAATAACTCCTCTTCCTTCTCTATGTCTTCTTGTTCTTCTCCAACTTGCAGCCAATACGTGTGAATTTATGAGAGTGTAATTAAGACTCAAAATTTTACTCTTTATATAATGGTGAGAGGTGTTAGTCATAATCCAATGGATTCTAGTTTGGGTTTGTCCTTCATTTCTTTAACTCATGTTTATTTCTTAATTTGTACTTGTCACTCATTTGTTTTGCAGGGTGTAGAAGATTGGACAGCTCTGCCAACTTCTCCTTTCCACTTAGCCGTCCTCTACATCAAGCCCTGCTGCCTCCCAGATTTAAACCTCTAATTTAATTTCCTAAATCTGTACTATTTAGATTTCATTCTCTTACAATTAGGATTTTTTTTTTCAATTTGCTGACCTGTATTGCACAGTAGGTTCTATTGCCAGTTAATAGAACACAGTAGGTTCTATTGCAAAGTTAATTCTATTGTGTAAGGACTTTCCCTTCTCAATATGTACTAATATTCTGATTGTACTATTCCTATAACCTGATTTTATTTTCATAATATCTGTCTTATGGGTTATGATGTTTAGTTGGCAGAACACATCTCTTCCCACATCACTTCAGTGTGGTATCCCAAGGGAAGATGGGCTAATTTACATTATGGACTGTGCATTTTATTCCCATTTGCACATAATATATCAATATCGTCACATATTGATAGCAATAATAAGAATAGTATTTTTTAATGACTCATAATTATAATAATAAGGGTAATTATAATAAATAGTAATATTAAGCCCAATTATTTCTTCTCATTTAAGCTCTTGTTTAAAACGAGATTTAAATTGAAACGAGTTCAATTTAAACAATATAGGACTTTAACACGATCAATATGCTAATTGATTTTCTATTCATAAGTAGAACTTTAGTAACCATTATATATTTGATAGAAAATAGTTCTAACGAAAAAAGCGGGCCATTACATATCTACTCTATATTGTACAACGGATTTGAATAATGTCATCAGATCCAAGTAGTGGCTACTTCTACTTTGATATAAGTAAAAACGAGATGAAAAAGTTGTCTTATTCTTAGTTATAAATACAACCTTTGTTGTCCGGAATTCTAAGAATCAAACGACAATTTCTATCATTTTGAATTGGTGTAAGATGATGGAAGTGATGGCATTTTGGAAATTGTAATATGATAATCAATCACATTGTCTCTTCAAGACGGAGACGGCCCATGCATTTTGCTGACTTATCGAATTGGGATAGTGAAGGCTTACAACTTTATTGCAAAACCATGTAGATCTTGTTGACTTGACAACCAAAATGAATTACATTGATAAATATTTCATCTAAAATGATAGAAGTTAAAATAAATTTAAAAAAAGAATAATTATAATTAATTATATGTTTACCCGAGATATGATATGACATTATGAGACTCAATAGAGCATTTTGTCTGTATTGAGTGGAACTCTCCATATCATAAAATTCTACTCCTTCCGTTCCAACTAGCTTGAGTCATTTCCTTTTTAGAATATCTTTATTACACAAACAAATTTAAATACTCCATCCGTCCATGATAAGTGTATCATGGATGAGTGGGCACAGGTTTTAAGAAAAACTATGATGTTATGTAGTAATTTTGTAAATATTGAGATGTGATGTGATGCATTGGGTTGGAAATTGTGTGAGTCCATGTACTAAAAAGGAAACAATACACTCTTTGTGGACAACCCGTTTAGGTAATAATGATGCACTTATCATGGACGGAAGGAGTAATATATATTCTTATCATCATTTTATACTTTAAACATACACTTCTTAACTCCTTAATTTTCGTGCCGAAAAGAAGTGCCTCAAACTAGTTGGTACGGATGGAGTATATATGCTTCCTCCAGTTACATGGATATGAAATCAACTAGTTATCTAACAACACGTAAATGGTCGTTGAAATTACAAGTTAACATGTCCTCCATTATAAAGAACAAAGTCAGTTTTTTATAAAAACATCACATCATTTCGACTGTTTATCGTAACACACGAATATTTCGAATTTGAATTTACGGGAGATTCATGTAATGCACGGTAACAAAATTGATATTTATACTTTAATTTATAAATAGATATAAAATTAATGTTGATTAATATAATAATTATTTGAAAGTCACACTATAAAAAAAATTGAATTTGTAACATTAAACTTTGACTACTAAAAATAAACATGCTTCCATGTGTTATTGTATCTATCTTAATTTTGTCAAAAATTTAGTAAGTTCTTTAATCCTTACCCTATAAAATGAGAAAATATGAATTTTTTAGACTTAATTTTATCTAAAAAAAAATCAAAAATAATTTTTATTTAATATCATTAATGTTTTCAAATTTTATTTTGAATATTCTGTTAAACAACAAACTACTTAAAATTATTAATATTTTTTTAGTTAATTTAAATTATTGAATATTAATCTTTTGATAAAAACTCAAATAAAAATTCGGTTAATCTTTTACAAATATTAATTATATATAATTTTTGAATGAATTCATATAAATTTGTTTTATTTAGAGTTTAGATATATGAAAATTAGAAGCATACCTAATTATTGTAAACATATCATTCCATTATTTGAGTATTTGTTTTTGAATTAATATATAATTACTTAAATCATAATAAACTTTTATAATTAATTATTTAATATATAATTACTTAAATTATAATAAAATTATCTAATCAATTATATATGTCTTGAGACATTATGTATACTTCACATTTTCCTTTTAATTGTAATCTTTTACTAAAATAACTAAAAATTAATTATAATTCTAATAAAATGATTAAATTAAAACAACCCACCATTAAGACATAAGAACAATAATAATAGCCCAAGTTGCTTCTGTCAAATTTCATCATTCTCTCTTACTTTCTTTCTTTTTTGTCTTTTTCAAATTCGTTAAATAATTTTATTTTCGTGGGTAAAGAAAAATCATTCAGGTTTTGTTTCAGGTCTAAATACTCCCTCATTTATTTTCCAATCCTCAAAGAATGTTTTATCAATATGTTATTTTCGATTTCATATATTCAAATCAAATTCAATTGGATTGAACTGAAACAAACTCATAAGAAAGTATCATGTACTAATTTATTGTTGTCTAATTATATTTATAGGTATAAATGTGATAATTTATATAATATATTAAATGATTACATATTGAAGTTTTCCCCTTAATCCAAGGCTTATATGGCATCACCACAAGCCTTCTTTCATATTTATATTAATATTTTATATATGATAATATATAATTCAATGATTCGAAAAGAATTATTTTAGTTAAATGTATAATTTAGATTTTATATAATTAATTAATCATTATTATAATCATTTTAAATTAATTATTCAGTCAGAATTGCACTATATATAGTTGAATGTATACATTATATATTATATAGATTAAAAATAATTTTTCTAATTATAATATATATAATATAGATATGAGGTTTGTTCATTTATGATACGAAAATATATAGCATTCATCAATCATCATCGTATACTATTGAAAATTGGATATTTATAAATTAAGTTTGAAGATTGATAGAGTAGATAATTAATTGACTATTCCTATTAGTGTCGACTATCGGAGGGTAAAATGTCATCACTATCTTCACGGGTAGATATGGATAGTCAATATTCATGTATATCGTGGTCGACTGTCATCCCTACTTTTGACTCACCAACAATATAATTTTTAATACATCTAACATTAATTATTTGAATTGATAAATAAATATTCATGATTTTATTTTGTCAAATAATTAATTTTTATCAAACAAAAAAATAGTCAATTTTTTAAATTACAACATAAAGTGGTTATATACCAATAAATTTTCACGAGATAAGTCTTCATTTAACACTTATATTTTGCAATTGTATAATTTTTAAGTAACACAAATTTGCAATTATGTTAATAAATCATAACATAATGTGATTTTTCTTTAATACAATCTACATTAGATAAATTACTGAGAATATTTCAAAATAGTCATTTTAATAAAAACAAAATTTAAAATTTAACCACATAAAATATTATAGTAAAATAATAGTCATTTTGTATTATATAAGAATTATATAAAAAGAACAAATATGAGTACCCTCAAACCCACCACCCATCACCTTTTGGGTATCCATCATCCCGCCACTTGTGGATATTAATCACGTGTGAAACATATTAATATTTAAAAGATATTATATATAATTTTAGGAAATACTTTACATATAATTTTTAGAAAAATTTAAAAACATGGTTAATATTAGGTGGGTGAGTGAGTATTTAACGGGCATTTTGATGGATATTTCATAGGTATATCGCGAATAATTTTTGTGAGTAAAAATAATAATTATCCATATACAAATACAAATGATATTAAAATATACCCATGAAACTATGTGTGGATATGAAATGTGTCTGTATCTCACATTTATTATTGTTAGATAATCGCACGTAAGTTGTCAGTTATACTCTTGTGGATACGGGTACGGATATGGATAGCCACTACCCGTGAGTGTTGTGTGCGATTGTAATTCCTACTTTTGATCCACATTAATATTTTATCCGAAAAAAAAATCATGATTTGATTCAACATAGAGTGATTATGTACCAATAAATTTTACACGAGATGAGTCTTCACGTAACACATATATTTTGTAACGATATAATTTTTAAGTACCAAAAATTTGCAATTATGTTAATAAATCATAAAGTAACGTGATTTTTATCAATACATTCAACGTAAGATAATTTATTGTAAATAATACTTATAATAATTTGTTATTTAATATCACTTTTAAATAGAAAAAGGTAAAAATAATCGTTATAATATACCAAATTCAAATTTTAACCACTTAAAATGTTATAGAAAAATATAGTCATTATGTATTTAGGTTTCCTCAATCAACTCTTATGAACGATATCTTTTGATTTTATAGCAAATATTTGTAAATACAAGTGATTAGATTTTTATTTTTATATTTATGATTATTATTTGAGTTTACTATAATAAAATAACAATTATACAACCGAAACTTTTAAATATATTATAGCATTTTTAATAAAAAAAATTTATTATAAAACTCAAATTTTTAAATAAATAAAAATATTTTTAATATTTAAATTTTTATCGTAAAATATATATTTAAAATTTTATATTTATAAATTATAATATAAAATAATTTTTCATCGATGGGTTACACACTAGTTTTAATATAATTGATTAGGACATTATGTAATGTATATTATGTAGATATGTAATATAAGTGCTACATTTAAATGGGTTATAATTATTGAAAATAAAAATTGTATTTATAGGTATAAATATTATAATTGTTGGAAATAAAGGTTGTTTTCATAGATAAGTGCTATTTTTAGGAATTCGTGCTTGATAACGACCAGTTAATCCATTTCGTAGTCTAAATCATAATAGGTGGATTTAATTTATTATAGAAATTAAAGTGTGAATTTAATTCATTATAATATAATTAAAAATATTTATGGAGGGATGCAACTTTTCATGAAAAATTATAACTAAAATTGATTTGTATTTTGTTTTAATATAGTAATAGAAAAATAATAAAATTACTTATGGAGAGAGACAACTTTTTGTGACCAAAACTGATTTGTATTTTGTTTTTATATAATAATAGATTTATTTTTATTCTTTACGAAATAATGCTAATATTATTCCTTATCAGGTAAGATGTTGAGTTTTTGATCAAGCTATGTATCTACGCACTCATGTATTTAATTTTCATGGTACCAAGAAGAATACACTTCAAACTAGGATCGATCACCAAGAAGAATACACTTCAAAATAGGAAACAATCATATCCATTCAAATCTATGATTCAACGTTACATATTTAAACATGAATTTTCATTTTTTTAACTAATTAAAATATTACATAAATAGGATCATAAGATTAAACAAGTAATTTTTGGTAGGAGAGAGAAGAAGCGTCCAACTCATCAGTTGCATAATATGCGATTAATTAGAAATTTAATTTGTATTTTCCATAATTGTCGTATATGCATAGTAATAAGATTTTCAATAGCAGAAACCTCTCTTCTTCCTCCATTTTCCGTTTCGTCACATTCACCTCCCAATCCCACCCCCAACCTGTCCGGATCCACAATCTGCTCGAACTCCACGAGAGCGACGTCTGGTCCTTCGCCGTCACCCCCGCCCCGCCCACGGTACAAAACCACCACCACCAGCATCAACAACCGTACCACCTTCATGAATTCAAACCCGCAGTGAGCTCCGGCATTTCCTTCATTCTCTCAGACGAGCACCGCCACCTCATCTGCCGCAAATCCATCGTCAGCCACGCGATGGTGGTGGTTTCGTCATCAAGACAAGATGAAGCGGCTCCTCCGTCGTCGAGGTTCCACCAATCAGCACTGATGAACACCTCCGTCATAAATCCTTAAATACTTGCACTGCATATGTTTGCACCAAACGATTACAGATTTGCACTTAAATATTTAAGTTTTTGCATTGTTTATACGTTGCAAAATTAACTGTTGTTGCACTCTTTACGTTGAACCACATATACACGTGGATTACATTGTTATATACATGTAAATTGCAATGTTATTTCATCTTTTTACCATTTAATAATATTATGTTGCACCACATATACATGTGAATTGCATTAACATATATCTGTAAATTGCATTGTCATTTATGTCTAATGCAAATTGCGTGATTATATAATGCAACAATAAACACACGGCGGTTGAAGGAAGTTTCCTCTTTCCTTATGGAAGTTGCGTAATTATTGGGATATATATATCAATTTGAATATTCCACCAAAATCGTCCAGTATGACATTTACCATGTTACCCTTGTTGCATTGTCAAAAGACAATGCAACACGCGTTTAATAGAATAATTCAAAAAATTATGGATTAATGGTAGTCATTAGATCTATTGTAATACACGCACCAAATCACTTCCTATTTCCTACCATTTACCTTCTTTTTACCTGAACCCACCTATATTTATGTGTGTGCGCGTGCACGCGCGAGTAAGATCGGGTAAAAGCCGAGTTTTAAGTAATAACCAAAATATATGTATTTTATACGTAATATTTATATATGATACTGCAATTTTATGCGTTAAAAAATATATCATAATTTCAATGCATTATATGCATAATTAATTAATAGCCATAAGGCTTGTGTAGGTTATTGATTTATATAACCTACACAAAAATATCTTCGTGTCTTCTACTTTAGCTTCCGCGTTTACTTTATCTAGAGTGGTTGATACACTTTCAAGTGGTATCAGAGCCATCACTCTACACACTGAGTGTGGTCCTGACGGTATCACCTACTCTAGTAGCTTGATGGATCCGAACAATATTGACATGTTTCGTCCACCAATTCAAGATGTGTCACACGACGTTACCACAACATTTCAAGCCACATTGGAGAGATCTTTTTTCGATGATGAAGATGTTGATAAAGATAATGACAGATCATTTGAGGACGTAGCACTTCACGTAACAGTTCAGCAGTCACTGCCCAACAACGAAGATGACTTCATTGAATCTGACCTAATTTCAGAAAGGTACAATCTCGAGTACTATTCTAAATTGTTTTGTTTGAATGCTTCTATTGATGACGCAGGAAGTGTTGACGGTCAAGACTCAGTATGTGGTGAAGAATGTGATGACCACACATTTGTTATTATACAAGGACTGAAGGGGTTGTTTGATGAGCTGTTGACTAAGTGGAAACAGCAAGCTCAAGATCTTGAGCTCTCAACAACTGAGAACATAAGACTTAAGGAGTCTCTGGTGAAACAGGAGGTGTTGATCACACAATGTGAGATGGAGCTGACCAAGGTGAACACTCAACTTGAAGAAGCCTAGTTGACCATTCACAAATAGAACATTCGGACATATAGCTTGACAGAACTTATGGACAGCTCAAATCCATGTAAGAGAGGTCTTGGATATCCAACATCGACTGTTGTTTGCCCTAATGTTACATCAACAGGAGGACTGTCATCTGTTAGTTCTGATGTTACAACAACAGGACTGCCATCTCAGGTGAAGCAAACCAACACACAGTTAAAAAAAGGTAAGAAAGGTAAGAGACCTAGAAGAACCTATGTGTGTCACTATTGCTTTAGACCAGGTCACATCAAACCTTTTTGCTATCAAAATTGAAATGAAGAAATGTCACACATTATGTTTCATAAGCATTCAGAACATGTTAAGTCAACCAATATGATGTGGGTAGGAAAAACTGATCTTAAATGTAATGTTGTCTATACAGCATTAAGAACTAACATTTCAGGCTCTTGATACTTTGACAGTGTGTGCTCTCGTTACATGACAGGTAACAAAGCCTTTTTATCCAACTATGAATCCTATGACGGAAGAAATGTTTCCTTCGGTAGAGGATCCAAAGGGAAAATCATAGGGAAAGGCTTGTTAAATGTTCGTGGTTTACCTGCTTTAACAAATGTGTATCACGTTCAAGGACTCATGGCAAATTTGATCAACATAAGTCAATTATGTGATGATGACTTGCTTGTTAAGTTTACTAGGGATGCATGTAAAGTTTACAATAACAGAAACTTGTGTATTATGAAAGGTCAGAGATCGTCAGACAATTGTTATATGGCTGACAATCTGAAATGCAACATGACACAAGTTGATGATGTTATTCTCTAGCACAAACGCTTAGGACACACTAACTTTAGAAATCTTGGCAGGTTGGTCGAGATAGAAGCAGTACGAGGGCTACCCAAACTTGGAAAGGTAGACCAGATCGTGTGTGAAGATTGTCAGAGAGGAAAACAAATACATGCTTCACACCCAGTTGTACAACATCGTGAACAACATTTTGGGACCACTCAGTGCTTTGAACTCCTACATATGGATCTTGTAGAACAAATGGAAGTTGAAACCATCGGTGGCAAAAGGTGCAATGTCGAAGAAGTTCAAGATGAGCATGGTAGGTGAACTCACATATTTACTTGGACTTCAAGTCAAACAAAGGAATGATGAAATCTTTGTCTCTCAAAGAAAGTATGCAAATGAGATGATAAAACGCTTTAACCTGGAAGGAACCAAACACATGAAGACCCCCATGGGATCTACTGACAAATTAACAAAAGATGATGCTTGAGAAGATGTTGATCCAACAATCTACAGATCAATGATAAGGAGTCTACTGTACCTAACATCTACTCGCCCAGATCTAATGTTTAGTGTCTGTTTATGTGCTAGATATCAAGCTAAACCAAAGTATCTCATCTTAAAGTTGTTAAGAGGATCATCAAGTATGTTGCTGGAACATTAGCTTTAGGAATCTTCTTTGCTAAGGATATGAACATGAGTTTGGTAAGATTTAGTGATTCTGATTGGGCTGGAGATGTAGATGATAGGAAGAGTACGAGTGGTGGTTGTTTCTATCTAGGCAATAACATTTTGTCGTGGCATAGTCGTAAACAAAATTGTGTTTTCCTATCCACTGCTGAGTTTGAGTATGTTGTCGTAGCAAGCTGTTGCACAGAGTTATTGTGGCTTAAACAAATGCTTAGTGTTTATGGTCTAGATATCAATGATCTTGTTGTGTACTGTGATAACATGAGTGCCATAATCATCTCAAAAAACCCAGTACAACATTCTAGGACGAAACATATTGATATAAGACATTATTTCATTAGAGATCTAGTGGAACAAGAGGTGCTTAAGCTTGACTATGTGAAAACTGAAAACCAAGTTGCTGACATTTTCACAAAACCTTTGGATCATGAGAGGTTCGTATTTTTGCAAAAATATTTTGGTCTTTGTCTTTATCACTAAAATATTTGTGATTGTTTGTTACACCGTGCACACATTCTATCATATTTGGTGTAACTGTTGTTGTTTAACTTGTTGGTATAACATCTAGCTAACAGGTTCCTCTTGCAGAAGCCTGGTATTTTATACTATATGCTATTATAACAGTGTGGTAAACAATCAAAGTAGTTTGGGGGGCATGGCGTTCGCTGCGACGATGCACTCTACGTTAACTAGTCCTTGGATTCTTGTAGTTCTGCACTTATATCTTTATTTTTATAAACCAGGTCGATGTTGAGGGGATGTTGGCACAACAGAGCAAGTTAAACTATGTTTCTTTAAAAACCTTGTTTTTTAAAAATGTTATCCTGAACACACACGTTAGCAATTTGTGTTGGAAGTTGGTGCATGGTCTCTAAGGCGCTTCAAATTTCGCTCGATCAAAGATAGTAGTGGGTTATGAATATCTTAATGTTTTGTTCTCTATGTTGGATAGGTGATGGGATAGTTATGAAACTCAACCACCACAATCCACTTCCCTCCTCAGTTCACTTTTAGTCTACACTTCATATTTTTTTGCTATCCTTCTTCACAAAAAGGGGGAGTTAGTCAAAGCTTTGGTGGCAGCAGAGGCTGATGTTGGTGATGATAAGGAGTGAATCTCCTGTTTTATGAGGTTGATGATGATGAGGCACATAAGTGATATGACCGTGTGTGGTCTAAAAACATTTTGTTGTTGATCTGGATGATCTCAAAACAATTTTATAATCTGTGTTTAATTTTGTTGTCATGGCATGAACTTGGAGCAATGTTTTGATAAGATGATATATATATATATATATATATATATATATTATACTGCCTATGTTGTTCTGTTCATATTCATATTCATGTTGTAGTTACTAGTTCTATACTTGTGTTGTTATTGAAGCTATTTTTCGCAGGCATGAAAACAGGGGGAGCACTCTTAGATTGAGTTTTGTGAAGAAGGCGCAAAAAATGGGGAGTTTGTTAGTTTTAGGTTTTTACCGAAAATGTGTTATTTGAGTGTTAACCTAACACGTATGTTTTTAGAGTTTTTGTGAAGAAAGTCAAAAAAGGAGGAGATTGATAGAGTTAATACAACTCTATTAATAATTGTTGTTTCACATGTTCTATTAACATTGGTTTTTGCTTTCTTCACATGTATTTTGTAGGAACGATGATTTGGATTATCTTTAGGCACGATGATGTGGATGTTCTTGTAGGATGTAACACTGGTGATTGAGTCCATGTCACGGATTGTGTTGGCACAACACACGAAGAACAGTTGAGAAAAATAAGGAGTAGTGCCGTGTCAACAAACAGAAAGTTCCTATCTTTACTCCCATGTATTTGAATGTTTGTTGTGAATTATCAGGTGGCATAAATCTAGGACAGAAGTTAGTCAGCTGACCTAGTCAAACGAGTGGCACAATTTTAGGAGAGGAAGTTAAGTTAAGCAGCTGACGAAGTCACCATGTGCTATCTGAATTGTCGCAACAACATTCCAGGAATATCGCAGCAGCAGTTATGTTTCTTGAATTGTCACAACAACACGCGAGCACATTGAGCGCCCACTACTAGCACTTCCTTCACATGAGTGCTGACTAGGACTCCAGCTCAGGATTACGTGGAATGCTGACTCCGCTGCATTGAAACAACACACTTAGGATGGAGTAAAGACCAAGTCTTGGATTGTGCAGTTGAGAAGTTCATGCAAGTGGAAGGTTGTTGCGAAAATCAAGGAGTCAACAACTGCATGACGTTGTTCCACATTTTAAGGAAACGTTGATGACTTGACAAACCATGTCCTGAAATAGTGGCTAAGTGGGCGGTTGCTATATTTATGGATCTAAGCCCAACTTAGTCCACAAGACGTCTATCTATAAATAGTTGAAGATCTTCAGATATGAAGGACGTCTTTTTCATAATTATTTTCATAGTTTTCATTCTTTACGGTTCTAGTTTTCAAGAACGTACATTTATTGTTTTTAGTAAAGTGTTAGTGTTATAGTGTAGTTCAGCATTGTAACCTTCAACACTTGTTTTGATAATTATTTTTAGCCATAAGACTCGTGTAGGTTATTGATTTATATAACCTACGCAAAAATATCTTCTTGTCTTCTACTTTAGCTTCTATGTTTATTTTAGTGTTAATTATGGAATATACCCAATTTGCTAAAGATTGATAAAGAAAATACCCATTACAAAAACTATGTAAAGAAAATACCCACTTTTTGACTTCTTCCCTCAATCATTACCTTATTATATGATATTAAACGAAATATAACTAACTTTCATTCAGTAAACGTCACATATATCTCTCTCTCTCTAAAGTATATTACATTTTCTCTTACTACATATCTCATTCTTGATTTGCTTGAACGAGTCTAATTGAAGTCATTTTCCAAAAAATTTTCAGGTAATAATCTCAAACTCAATATTTTGTTCGGTAAAATGTTCATACCGCTCGGAAACGAGCAAATACCGCTGGTAACGTCGGCACCAGCGGTATTTGCAACCGTAGTTCTCTTACGAGCGGTATTGACATATATATGTATATCATGCTTTTCCAAGCAAGAAATTGTGGGCTTCTGTTAATGGCTTTATCGTGTGGATCAGTTTATGCTTTGGAAAGTTGTAATCACTGATGTAGTTGTTCTAAAACTATTCCTTTGTTTTTTGCCGTTTAATTTGGGTTGCTCTACTGTGGCACTAAACATTTTTTTAATCTTTTACTGTGGCACTAAACATTTGATGCAGTGTATTTTTAGTGCACTCAAACATTTTTTTAATCTTTTTACATTTTTAGTGTATTATGTTAGTAAATAGCTTAATTAATTAAGATTGGTAAACCTAAAATTGTGTTATTACATGTTTAATATATAAAATATTATAATATTCAATTGTGCAAATAAAAAATATGCTTATTTAATTATTAGTAATTATAAATTCCAATCATGATAAAAAAAATCTTAATATATTTGATTAACTAAAAAATTAAAACAAGATAAAGGTGGTTAAAATAAAAATGAAATTAAATTCATGTAAGATTATTAAGTGAAAAGGGAAAAATAATTAAATAAAACTAATTAAAAAAAAGAATAAAACGACACTATCTCTCTCTTATTCTCTCTCTCCTCACATATCTCTTTCGTTGATCTGCTTGAACAGGTCCATTTGAAGTCATTTTCAAAACATTTTTAGGTAATAATCTCATACTCTCTATTTTATTCGGTAAACTTTCAATACCGCCCGAAAATTAAGAACTACCGTTAGATTTTGAACAAGCGGTATTTACAATTATAAGGTTTTTACGCGTGGTAGATATATATCTAGGGATAATAGATATATAGCATCAAGAATTACTCGATACCGCCGGGAAACAAGCAAATACCGCTGGTTGCCCCTTCACCAGTGGTATTTTGCACGGTGCTGATATCCCGAGCGGTATCAGTACCTTAGTGTATAGTTATCTTTTCCATGCAAGAATATATCATATTATTTCTGATTTCTTATTACATTCATTATATTTTCTTGTAGATGAATGATTATACACCTGTTTACGTGAAATATGGAGGTTATTGGGATGGATGTATTTATATGGGTGGCCAGGAGCAGACAACACCTCTCCCGAATAATTATATCACTATCACGAATTTAAAATTCTGCATCGAGTACATGTCTATTGCAAGTGAAAATCAGTACGATATCTTCTGTTTGTCGAGATCGAAGAATGGTCGGCTTATCAAATCTCAATTGACCACTGATGATGAAGTTAGAAGACTATGTTTGATCCAATCATCACCTACAGTGTATGTGGATTTGAGGGGGGAATCGAGCAGCAGAACTGAACCCACAAGAATTCCGAACCTCAATTTTGCATGTGGTGACAATGTTGGTGAAGAAGATGGTGGTGGTGGTGATGATGATGATGACGATGATGGTGATGAAGATTACGTTGGGAGTTCAGATTGTTCTTCATCATCTGAATCCGAAGAAGAAGAAGGTCCTCAGATGAACAGTGGTACATTTGCCGAATTTGCAGCATGGATATGTGATGCAGGTGGTATGCGAAGAGTTCTGGAAATGATGTATCCGAGTGTGGATAGTGACGTCGAGTACAACCCTAATACAGAAGGGTTTTTAAGAAATTGGATAGTTCCAATGGTACCCCTCAATGCTATGACCTCCGAAGTGCTGACTGAAGAAAATCCAATACTCGAAGAGTTAGGTGATGGATCGATCTTTGATGATAAGGACGACTTGAACATTGCGGCTGGATTGTGGAACATGGAGAACCAAGCTGAATACAGAGTCGTAAGATCAGACACGTATCGATTGCATTGAGTTTGTAAGTTGTATGAAAGATGTCCGTTCGTTCTGCGTGCTCATTGTCATGGAGGTAGTTGGACTGTATCTGAGTTTCATGCTCATCACACTTGTACTGATGATATCTCACATCTTGGTCCGAAAAAGGTACACTCAAAGGTGATTGGCGCATTCTTTGCGAAGAAAATACGAAATGTGAAAGATATCATAAGACCGAAGGTTACTCAGGCGGAGCTGAGGAGGTGTTTCGGTATGGATGTCAAGTACGATGTCGCACTCAGAGGCAGAAATCATGCACTTGAGATGATCTACGGTAAGTATGATGCATCATTTCAGTTGTTGCCTGGTTATCTGCATATGTTGGAAGTGATGAATCAAGGTACGATCACTGATCTTGATGTTGGTCCTGATAATAGATTTAGACATCTATTTGTCGCTCTTGGAGCTTGCAGAGCTGGGTTTGGCTTGTGTATGAGGCCCGTTATAGTTGTTGATGGCATTCATCTAAAGGGGAAGAACAATGGCATTTTGTTCGTTGCAGTAACGAAAGATGCGAATGAACAAATTTACCCACTAGCTTTTGGGATTGGGCCGATCGAAAATCACGAGTCTTGGATTTGGTTCCTTACAAGAGTGAAAAGAGCTTATGGTTGTACGCCAAATGGCATTTGGTTCCTTACAAGAGTCTTGGAAGAACAATGGCATTTTGTTCATCATCTCGAACATCCCCTTCATCCACGTCTTTAATCTGCCCTCAGATGCTGTGATCTCAGCCCGCGTATCAGCTCTAATCCGTTCCTCAGATGCACTAATCTCAGCCCGCATATCAGCTCTAATCCGTGCCTCAGATGCACTAACCTCAGCCCGAACGATATCTCGTATGTGGTCTCTCTCTGCTCTCGACGAGGGAGGAGCTCCTCTGCTGCTACTGGAGGATGAATCAGGCCTCTGCACTCTGGCACGCTTCCCCTTGTCGACACGGCGTCGAGGGGGCCGAGATGTGTGGTCGGTGTGCTCAACGGGCTGCTCATCCACTACAGGCCTCGCACTCCGAGTGGATCGAGGACCGGAGACTTCCTCAACAACAACAGGTGGTCGTGTATGTCTAACACGGTGCTGATCACCTGAAGTTTGCTGGGTCCTCGATGTAATGCTCATCAAAGGAGCATACGATACCGCCAGCGGACGCGGACAGTCGACAAATGTCACATAAGGGAGGGATCACTCAGTCTCCTCCATAACTATATTTGTAATATCATAGCACTGCAAAAAATAAAAACATAATTAATTAATTAAAATATTAATTAAGTACATTAAATAAATATATTAAATTAAACCAAAATTTTAACTTACATCCAAATCCGTGTAGAAACTCCGAATGTCTGCAGGATCTGGAAGATCTGGAGTCTTCCGAAAATTCCAACGAAGACATCTCGGATAAAATCCGTCACCACGATACTTCCCGGCAACATTACCCACCCCGGGAAGCAACTCAAATCCCCAAATCATCAACGACCAAGCAGGTCCATAAAAGTGGTATCTCTAATTATCCAGAATTTTTCTTAAATAATTCTGGAGAATTTTGAACGAGTATGCTCCCCACGGGTACTCATAGAAGGCGTCCATGTCCGATGCCAGCGTCCACAGCCACGGAAATACCATCTTCTGAGCATCATGCCCGAAGACGAAAATCGACGCCATCAAGACGTGGGCCAAGCCTAGATATATGTCAGCCTCGTGGGGAGGAATGCGCTTCCGGAAACGCTTCAGCAGATCCACTCCGGACAAATGGCCACCGCCGCATGCCAACTCAAAAAGCCGAATGCCTCTCGGATCGTGGGGATACGTGCTGTCGAAGATAGAGCCCCCAAATCGCAGTCCCGTGATCAACGCATGATCCCGTACAGTATACTCGATATCAAATCCATTGAGGTGGAACCAAATACCGGTACGGGACCAAATGCACCGAGCAACTATACCATGGAGCGCCGCCGAACATACGCTGCCCGGTGTCTATCCTATAAAATGTCCGAAAGGCCCCTCCTTGAATCTGTCAAGCAACTCGTAACCACCGACCTCAAGAAGGGTGATCCGGATCTCCTCTAATACACTAATCCTGTAATACGTATTCGGTACCGATAACCGATCAATAGAATTCGGCCTACGATACCACGGACGCTCCGATACCTTAATAATTAAAACAACTAATTAGCACAATAATCAATTATAACAACTAATTATCAAATTAATCAAAAATAACAACTAATTAGCAAAAAATATCAATAATAACAACTAATTAGCAAATTAATCAAGAATAACAACTAATTAGCAAAAATAATCATTAATAATAACAAATTAGCAAATTAATCAATATTAGCAACTACTTAGCAAATTAATCAATAATAACAATTAATTAGTAAAAATAATCAATAATAACAACTAATTAGCAAATTAATCAATTATAACAATTAATTAGCAAATTAAACAATAATAACAACTAATTAGCAAATTAATCAATTATAACAACTAATTAGCAAATTAAACAATATTAACAACTAATTAGCAAATTAAACAATAATAACAACTAATTAGTAAATTACTCAATTATAAAACCTAATTAGCAAAATTAATTAATAATAACAAGTGATTAACAAATTAATCAACAATAAACTTTCAAAAATAATTATAAATCGGACAAATACCGTCCCCTAACTAAACACAAAATATATTGCTGAAATCATAAAAATTCGAAGGTCATATGCATGTTAATACCGCCGGTATATACCGTGCGGAAGGCATCTACCGCCCGTCGCCCACACGCCGGCGGTAGATGCTCCGACGCCGGCGGTATTCATGCTTCTATAGCCCTCTCGCAATTCTAAGACTAATTCCATAATTAACACTTATTGTATATATATCATGTAAATAATCAACCTATAATCATCTAACATATATATACTCTCATATATATATACTGTAAATTAGCTCACGTAAATTACTATAAATTGTTGCAATTTCATAATTTTGAACAAAATGAAGCAGTAGATATGTAATTATACACATAATGGTGTGATTACCTCAATTTCGTGGGGGTATTTCTTCGTCGGAGTGCTCCATTTCAATGGTGGAGGCGGCGGAGGCGGCGGCGGAACAGGGGAGCGCACGGTATGTGAAGGAAAGACTGGAGTAACTAACCAAGGCAGTGTGAGGTGGTGTTGGACTGCAATGTGGTTGATGGTGGAGGCGGCGGAGGCGGCCGCAGATGGTGGTGGCTGGCGCACTGTATGTGAAATTGGGGAAGAAGAAGGAGGAGGCCGACGGTATGTGAAATTAGCGGTAGATGTCAATAAATTATTCTTTACTTTAAAAAAATTATTCTTTTACTTTACTTTAGAAAAATTACTTTAAATAAATTATTCTTTACTTTAAATAAATTATTCTTTACTTTAAGAAGTAGGTAGAAGTGGGGTAGACATTGGGTCAAAAAGTTTGGGTTGGTCAAAAGTGGGTATTTAGTTTATGTAGATAAAGAAAGTGGGTATTTTAATGATAGACTGTTTGGAAATCGGGTATATTTCATTTTCTCCCTTTATTTTATCTAGAGTGGTTGATACAATTTCAATTTTTATGTAAGCGGTAATTTTCATTTGATCAATTCTCTATGTATATTCCATACCTTTCATTAATTCAGATCCATTTGATTAAAATTGTCTATATAATTTGGTTCATGTAGTTATTTTCGTGGTGATTGCCGAATTTGGCAAGAGATTGATAATTAATTATATAAAAGACAATAGAAGAGCTCATGATCACATCACAAGATATAAATGGAGTGACTATAAAATGTAATTATCAAAAGAGGCAATTATATATATAATACATACTATATATATGTAGCCTACACTTAGATCAATGGCCTAGTCTAAGACATGAAAACAACATCTATACACAGTGGTTAAATTAATAATTAATTAAATTGGCTGCACAGTGTTAATTTATTTTAACTTTCCTATCGTGACAGTATAATTAGTGGTGAAAAAAATTAATCGAATTCGAAATCAAACTGAACCAATTAGAAAATTAAATTTGATTTGATTATTTTAGTTTTTTAATTTGATTTTATTTTATTTTTTGATCCGAATTATTTATTACTATTATAATATATTTTTATTTTTATTAAATAAGTTTATTTTAACATATATATTTTTATATTTTTTCTTATATTTCAAAATTTTAAATATTAGATAGGAAATTAAATATAATATTTTAATATTTTTTTGAATTTACAACAAATAGAATTACAATATTCAATAAAATATGTAATGATTATTATTTTTTGAAACTTGGAAAATATTGAAGATACGTTGACAATTTTATTATAAATTTTAATTTTTAACTTTTTAAAGTTAAAACTTATTTATTTTTACATAAAAGTTATTAAATATATATATATATATATATATATATAAATTTGACTTTTTGGTTAGATTTGGTTATTCTTTTTCAATCCAAATTTTAATTTAGTTTCGTTCAATTTTTGGCAAAATCGAACCAAATACCTGAATACTCACCCCACCATAGTTAGGTTTTTTGATTTAAAACATCTTTCTTTAACTGTTCTTAACCCATGCACCCTAGTTGGGGTTTTTGATTAATTTTTTTTTATAAATAATTTATATGTTTTTCATCTGACAATGAATAGTACTTCTTCCATTTCGTTGACCATATAAATATAACATCAAATTAAATAAATTTGGAGTTGAATGGCTAGTGGATTAGAGTCTCCATCTTTTGGCAAAAAATACATAAAATATAAACTTATACTCCCTCCGTCCCACCAATAACGACCCATTTGTAAAGTAGATGAGTGTATTATTTTAATCAAATGGATCGTTATTGGTGGGACGGAGGTAGTACTATTGATTAATGTTTTACATCTAGGACTAGTAGTAGTAATAGTGAAAGCGAATAATTAAATAGATTGGCTGGCTTATTAGAAGACTTATTGCCCCTCAAACTATGATACGAATTAATTCGTCCAAATCTTAATCAACAACTAAACATATTTCACTTTCGAACACACCACCAAAAGGACGTTTGTTAATCAACGATCATCACTTAATTACTATAAATTGTAAATTAAAAAAGAAAAGAAAATTCTAGCTGCATTCCCACAACAAGGCATCATCGTGCTGGAATCCGGCGTCAGCTCCGGCAACGGGCCACGATGAGACATAGTAACGGTAGCCGCCATTAATGTGACCGGAGGTGCCTAGGGACAAATCAGGCAAATCCAAAAAAGTGTCGTCGTCGTCGTGAGCCGAAGCCGAGTCCTCCGCCGCCAAATCGGTGGAGGAGTGGGAGCTGGCGAGGCCGCTCCTAGCGGCGTCAGGAAATGTGGCAGAGGCAGCGGTGGCGGCGGCGGCTTGGATGTCCTTGGGAGCGGCGGAGGCAGGGCGGGGGAGGAAGCGAGAGAGGTGGGGGAAGTTGAGGTAGGCGGAGGGGCCCTTGATGGCAAGGGCGGCCACGTCGTGTGCACGCGCCGCCATATCCGCCGTGGGGTAGGTCCCCAGCCATATCCGCGACTTCTTCCTCGGCTCCCGGATTTCACACACCCACTTCCCCCAGTTCCGCTTCCGGACGCCGCGGTATGTGGGGTGCTTGTCTCCTCCGGCACCGCCATTGCAGCGCCGCCTCTTGGTGGCTTCGTTGCCGGCTTGTGATTTGATTTGAGTATTGATATTGTGGTTGGAGGTGGTGGAGAAAAGGTGGTCTTGGACTATATTCTCAAACTCAAAGAGGATTTTTTGTTCCATGCCTTAAGTGGGCTGCCTTCCTACAATTGCTTGCTTGAGAGCTATAATGTGTGTATTAATGTTGTTACTAAATAAAGTAGTAGTAGTTGTAGTTGTAGTCGAGCTGACTTAATTAGTTGGCCACAATATAAGATTCTTATTCCACAAGTTTCATTAATTTATATAAACACGGAAATAATTATAATAATGCTCCATAGTCTTAAAAAAAAAGAAAAAGAAGAAACAGATAACACACGCACACCACTCTACCAGACTACCAGTACTGTTACACAAACAGTACCTACCCTCATTCGCAATTCAAATCTTCTACATTCCATAACATAATGATATGTCACTCCATCATACACAATTTTAAAATTTATCTTGTCTTAAAATCTTCTTTTTATCTAATGTAGGGGAATGATATGTAATATAATTAATAATTTAATATATATATATATAATTTAAATCTTGAATTCTAATTATATTTAAGGTCACGATTTTATTAATACAATATAAAATGTTACATCATAATATAATAAATGGTCTTATTTGCTCTCCATGTGTTACCCGGCCCTTGCATTATGGTTTATGGAATATATATATATATATTTTTAATGCTAACTACTATAGTATTTTGATAATCATTTAATTTTGTAATGTTGCATTTTGTGCCATTTTATAAAATGATTAAATATAAATATGTTCAATATTTAGAGTATATATAAAGAAACTATATATTTTTAATTTTAAATTATTGATTTGAATAGAAAATACAATATTATTAAACAGTAAAAGAATATTGATTGTAAAATTTGTAAAAGGGGACCGTGCCAATTGAAAAGCCAGTAATTGAATTGGAATGAGGGAGGGCATGCATTGGTGGGGGGTAGGGGGCCGCCTCTACAGGTATACAAGCATTTTTATTATTTTCTGGCGATCATTTAAACCTATAACTTCATAGTAGCAGTAGGGTTACTAATTAATTAGGACGACGCATTTGGATGATAGATATTCATATTTGTACCAATCACTCCACTTACCATTTCTTATAAATATCAAAATTCACTTTCATCTATTACCATTTTTCCTTATTTCTCACTTCAATTATTTTTTCTTTATACAATCCATTTTTTTTTTATAATTCCATCCTTTAATACTGATATTGTTTCTTCTTCTTTTCTTTTTTCATAAAAAATAAATATTTGCACCAAGTTTTAATGCCGGCCTCCCTAGCTATGTATATCAATATCACGCAGGAATGCAAATACCCCAAATACATTGAATCTTTATATTCTGAGGCAGCGCCACACACACATAAACACATATATACATACACACACATATATATATATATATATATATATATTAATTCTCATTTCAGATTAATAAAAATCTATTTATTTTTTACATAAAAAAATAATCAATAAATATGTATTGCACGAAAATCAAGAAATGTTTATATTTATTTAATAAAAATTAATTCATTTATATTGAAAATTTTCGAAAATAATTTTTTTTTGTTATTAACCCAACAGAAAATAAATAATTAAATGATGTAGTTTATTCTAAAGTAAAACATTTAAAGTAGGAGTGTCAATGGGTGGGTAAAACTCGGATTGGAACCGTTAAAATAGTTACGGTTTTGGAACCGGAATCGGACCGTTAAATATTGGTTCCGGATCCGGACCCAGATCGTTAATTAAATTATTAGTGGTTCTGGGTCGGGAGAATACCCATGGGTATTTTTCGGGTCCGGATCACCCATGGGTCTCAAACACATACTCATTCTCTATCTTCATCTCTCCTCCGTTTATTGTTAATAATTTGATATGTACTGTTCTACAACTATTTTCACCATTAACGACTTCCAATTTCTCGGAAATTCATGATTTTTTAAATTGCGTTTTTTTTTCCATAATTTTTGACTTAATTGGGTATTAAAAAAAATCACTTTTAATAAAATTTATGTAATGATTTATTAAATTCTCAGAGTGAGTAATTCACTTTCGATTTATGTAACGAAAATTTTGATATACTGAAATAAAAATTTCCAAAACCTTCTTACCGTTCAATTCAGTACATCCATTTATTCTTATGATAATAATTGGTTTTACTTTTAATTGTCTTAAAAAATAAAAATAAAATTCAACGCTCTACTTATGTTATTTGTAAAATACGATAAGAAAATGATTTATCGTCACTGTTTAAACAACTCTTCTTATGTTCTTCGTATTTTTTTAAGGCTATGCAAGTTTTGAATTTTTTCTATTAATAACGTATTAGGCATTCTTTGAGAAAAAGAAACTCATTAATGGTTCATTTTTATTAGGGGATTGTAAATAAAATTACATGGGGCTAAATTCTTTAATATTTTTCTTTTAATTTAAAAATTAAAATATAAAATATTCAATTAACTTTTAGCAATACAGTTGGATACAAACTTTGAATGAACAAAATATGGAGGATGCTAAACTTAGTAAAATGGATACTTTCACTTTCCCTTTAAGATAAAAAAAATTAGAAAAAAAAAATATTAGTTGGGCTGGGCCGGGTCGGGTTAGAACGGGTTGGGTCGGGTCCGGACCGAATATGGTCGGGTTTGGACATGCCTGGAAAAAAATTTTGAAAAAAAAATTTAATTGGTCGGGCCGGGCCGGGTCAGAACCGGAACCGTATCTAGCGGGTCGGGTCGGATCCGGACCGAACATGACCGGGCTTAAACGGGTCTGGAATCGGAACCGAAACCATAACTTTGAAATGAGCGGGTTTTGACCGGTTACGGGTCCGGTCCGGATTTTACCCACCCATTGACACCCTTAATTTCAAGTTCAAATCCCATCACAATTATATTATACTTTAATATTGTAGTATTTTTTAACAAAATTTAAATTAAGACTAAATTAAGGTAGAGTTTTCACATGAATAAATAAAATAAATTGTATCCAACACTTTTGTTTAGAATTTCAACATAAATATATGAATCTGGATTTTGTGACGAGGGATAAAGAGTGTGTGACAATTTGTGCATTGCTTGCAATGAGATGAAATTTCTGAAGCCATGCTATTCTCATTCTGTGAAGAAAAATATGAAATCACAAGGCCACGTAGCCACATAGTTGGATCTGGCAAAAAGGTGGAGTAGTCTAATTTAACTAAAATTAAAAGTAATTACTTATTGTTATTATTGTTGGCCCATCATTAACCCTCTATGGCTATACCTACCATTGGTTGCCTCCCCGTTTGAATCAGCCGTCACTTTTGAAATTGTATGAAACTAAGCTTTCTGTTTTGTTACTGCTTGACCAACAGTTTGGTCTATTACCCAGCGTTGTATTTTTCTCTTGCTATTATATTGTGAGGGTGAAGATATCTTAATGATATCAAATGGAAGATTCATCTGTTCTTTTGTGGAATATTCTTGGATTTGGAGGCTGGGCGGTGTTTGGGTTGCCGGAGCCGACGAGATTACGGTCTTTCTTTGGGTCCCCATAGTTAAAGAGTTGCATTGGAGGATAGGCCGCACATGAGCCGATTTTTCTCTACATATTGAGTTTTATGATCTCCTCCCTTTTATCTTCTTATTGTAGTTTATTCTTACTGTGTTTCTAGATTATTTGTTACTTCTATTTCTCTTTCGTTTTGTGCAGGAAGCGATTACAAGAAGCTGTCGAATCTAGACGGTTGTATTCGGAGCACGAGGAATGTTGGAGTGTAGAGCCTGAATAAGAGATTTTTTAGGCCCACTTTATTAGCCCAGTTTTAATCCCAATGGACTTTAGGGTTAAGGTTATATTGCTACCTATAAATTGTGTCTCCTCCTTGTAACCTAGTATCCGAAAATCATATAGTAAAAAATCTTGGCTTGGTATCGCCCCCAGACGTAGTTGCAAGACAAATTGGGTAAACAAATTCGTGTGTTCTTTATTGTTCGTGATTGTGTGCGTGTGTCTATTCTCAACAACTGATATCAGAGCCTTTGGGTTCCGAGGGAGCAGTCACGATGAACAACGAGAAGCTTTCAATTAGATAGTTCGATGGATCCAATTTTGGATACTGGAGGATGCAGATTGAGGATTACCTCTATGGCAAAGATCTGTATCTACCCTTGGTGGAGGAGTCGAATCCCGAAAAGATGGATCAGAAGGAGTGTAACCTATTGAACAGAAAGATGATGAATGTGATACGTCAGACGCTGTCTATGAACGTTGTCTACCACACAACTAAAGCCAAGTTCGCAAAGGAGATGCTGGAGATCTTGGAGCAAATGTATCAGAAGCCCACAACAACGAATAAGGTTTATCTGATCAGAAGATTGTTCAACCTCAGGATGTTGGAGGGCACACCCGTGCAACAACACCTGAACGAGTTCAACGTGATCATCGGGCAGCTGAGCTCAGTTGAGATTGATTTCACAGATGAGGTACTTGCTTTAGTTTTATTATCTTCTCTACCAGATAGTTGGGCTACAACTAGGGGTGTTCGTGGTTTGGTTTGGTGTGCTTTTATACGAAAACCAAACCAAACCATAAAATACGGTTTATAATTTTTGTGAAACCAAACCAAACTGAATTAACTTCAAAACCGAACCAAATCAAACTGAGTTAATACGGTTTGATGCGGTTCGATTTGTGGTTTCATATGGTGTGTTTATTAATTTTCGTGTAATGGATAGTTATTGAGTGTTTCTTCGTTGTGATGTAAAAAGTAAATAAATAGAAATATAAATAAAAATTTGATAAATAAAATTTATTATCACCCGTGTCATTTTTTTTAGTATAACAAAATAATGTCAACACTAATACAACACACATAATTGACTAATAAATAAATAAATAAATATTTAAAATTTTAATATTTTTCTACTAATTGAGAATTTGAGATATATAGTTATAAAGAGTAAGTAAAGAAAAATAAATTAAGAAAAATATACATTGATTTGTTAGATAATTAATCATTATAATTTAATAATTTATCTCTTAACAAAGAAAATAAATAAATATTTTTTATTTAAAAAATTATATAAATAAAATATTAATTCAATTAATATATTATGATAATGATATACAATATACATACATAATTTATATTATGTTTAAGTTATTATATATTAATATATATACTAATTATATTACAATTTTGCAGTTTATGGTTTGGTTTGGTTTTTATTTTTAAAAAAATCAAACTAAAACTGTAAACCATAGTTTTATAAAAAATTAAACTAAACCATATATTTTAAACTACAAACTGAACCAAACCTCAAAAATACGATTTGATTTGGTTTGGTTTACAGTTTTAACCGTAGAATGAACACCCCTAGCTGCAACAGTAAGAGCAGCTAGCGCTTCGTCTGCAAAGTCTAAGCTGAAGCTTGACGAAGTAAGGGATTTGATGATTAGCGAGGAAGTTCGCAGAAAAGGATCAGGATCTTCCTCAGGTTCAGTCTTGAATACAGAGGAAAGGGGCAGATCGAAGGCAAAATCATGGCAGATCAAAATTCAAAGGAAAGAGTCAATCTAAGAAAGATAAGGACTCGATCCAGTACTGGAATTGTGAGGAGTTCGGTCTCTATAAGAATCAGAATTACAATACCCAAGAAAAACAAGAAGGGGCATAACGAGAAGAAGACATCAAATGCAACCATGAAGGATATTGGAGATGCATTGTTCTTAAGCATCAGTAGTCCGTTGGAGTCATGGGTGTTGGATTCTGGAGCGTCGTTCCATTCATGCAGCGATGTTGAAATAATAGAGAACTATGTGCCTGACAAATTCGGACAAGTCTACCTTCCAGATGATGAACCCTTGGATATCATGAGAAAGAGAGATGTCCATATATCCACACCAAACGAATCGATGTTGAAGCTAAATGATGTGAGGCACATACCAGGATTGAAAAGGAACCTGCTTTCAATCGGCCAGCTTGATGTTGAGGAATACTCAGTAACATTCGCTACAGGAGTTGGAAGATTAGCAGATGAACTATGATTGTAGCTCGAGGGAAGAAGGAGGGCACGTTGTACACAACAACTAACTCCAAAGATTGCATTGACCTTGCAGGAGCAACAACCAATGCTAATTTGTGGCACTGTCGTCTAGGCCACATGAGCGAGAAATGAATGAAGGTGATGTGTTCAAAAGGGAGGCTGCCTGGGTTGAAATCTATTGAAATTGACCTATGTGGGGGCTATAGTTTCGGGAAGCAGAGAAGAATTTGTTTCTCGAGAGGTGGCAGAACCTTGAAGGCAGAGAAGTTGGAGCTGGTGCATAATGATCTCTGGGGACCAGCGCCTGTAAAATCCTTTGGTGGTTCGGAGTACTACATGACCTTCATCACTGATTGCACTAGAAAGATATAAGTTTATTTTTTGAAAAATAAATTTGATGCTTTTGATGTTTTCAGGAAGTGGAAAGTCCTTGTAGAGAATGAAACAGGGCTGAAAGTTAAGTGCATTCGTTCCGACAATGGAGGAGAGTACGAGCTCCATGAGTTCAGCGATTACTGTGGTGAGAATGAGATTCGCACGGAGAAGACCATGAGAGGAACTCCCCAGCAGAATGGAGTGGCAGAACGAATGAACATAATGTTGAATGAGTGACCCAGATGCATGAGGCTAAAGTGTGGACTGCCTAAGACGTTTTGTGCAAATGTAGTAAACACAACAATGTACCTAATCAATAGAGGTCCATCAGTTCCATTGGAGAATCAGATAACTGAGGAAGAATGGACGGGAAAATAGGTAATATTGTCTCATCTGCGTGTATTTGAGAGTGTTTCTTATGTTCATGTTAGTTCTATTGAAAGAAGTAAGTTGAATGTCAAATCTGCTAAGTGTACGTTCATTGGTTATGGTGGTGATGAGTTCGGCTATAGGCTATGGGATGAAAATAACCGGAAGATTATTCGCAATAGAGATGTAGTTTTCAATGAACATATTATGTACAAGGACAAATTGAAGGCATCAGATTTTGACAAGTTTGAAACCCAATAGGTCGAGTAAGACATCTCAAACTCGAGTAGGAGCAATGAGAGTCAGAATGAGGAAGAGGAGATGGAAGAGGTTCTCGATGAAGAACCTAGGACCCCACCACTGGAGATTCCGCTGCATAGACCAGCTAGAGAGCGACGTGCACCTAATGGGTATTCACCCTCTAACTACTACTTGTTACTTACTGATGGTGGGGACCCTGAATGTTATGCAGAGGCAGAGCACAGAGAGGATAGACAATTGTGGAGAGTTGCTATGGACGATGAGTTAGCATCTCTGATGTTAAATGGAACCTGAGAACTTGTTGAGCTCCCAAATAGCAAGAAGGCTTTGCACTGCAAGTGGGTTTACCAAATAAAGATTGAAGTTGATGGGTAGCAGACGCTACAAGGCCCAACTGGTTGTCAAAGGGTTTGAGCAGCGATATGGTATTTATTATACTAATGTTTTTACTCCTGTTGTGAAATTGACCACTATTCAAATGGTGTTGAGTATGGTAGCAGCAAAAAACTTGATGTTACATCAGATGGATGTGAAAACGGCGTTCCTTCATGGTGATTTGAAGGAGGAAATGTACATGACACAACCTGAAGGGTTCATAGTAAAGGGGAAGGAACAACTTGTGTGCAAGTTGAAGAAGAGCTTGTATGGCCGGAAACAAGCTCCAAAGTAGTGGTACAAGAAGTTTTATAGTGTCATGATGGGGATTGGTTACCAGAGATGCCACTCTAACCATTGTTGCTACTACAAGAGGTTCAACAAGAGCTTCCTTATTTTCTTACTATATGTTGATGATATGTTGATCGTAGGAGCTGATGCAAAAGAAGTGGATAATTTGAAGAAGCAATTGTCATAACAATTTTCCATGAAGGATCTAGGAGAAGCAAAAAAAATATTAAGCATGAGAATCGAGCGCGATAAGGTGACAAGAAATGTGCATCTTTCACAGGCAAGTTACATTCAGAAGGTCCTGGAAAGATTCAACATGTCGGAGTCGAAACTTGTGAGTGTGCCATTGGGCAGTCACTTCAAACTTTCGAAGAAAGAGTCGCCAAAAACCGAGGAACGTGCCCAAATGATGAAAGTCCCTTATGCTTCAACAATTGGTAGCATTATGTATGACATGATGTGTACAAGACCAGATATTGCTCATGTAGTGGGAGTGGTGAGCCGGTTCATGGGTGATCCGAGCAAACAACATTGGGAGGCAGTCAAGTGGATCCTACGATACTTAAGAGGTACCACAGACAAGACTTTGTGTTTTGATGGAAAGAGTATAGAGCTGGTGGGATATGTTGATGCAGACTTGGCATCAAATGATCTTGATGGGAGAAAAAGTACAACAGTGTATGTCTTTACTTATGGTGGTACTGCTATATCTTGGACTTCTAAGTTGCAGAAGATTAATGTTGCATTGTCTACTATGGAGGCAGAGTATGTAGCAGTGACAGAGACGAGTAAGGAGATGGTGTGGTTGCAGAATTTATCGGGTGAACTTGGGAATGAGCAAAAGAATAGTATTCTCTACAGTGATAGTCAAAGTGCTTCTTTCTGGCAAAGAATCCTGCGTTTCACTTAAGGACAAAACACATTGAGCTAAAGTATTACTACATCTGTCATCTTATGGAGAATAAGACTTTGTTCATGAATATTCTTGAAAGTGAAAATTCAGCAGACATGTTTACTAAGGTGGTGACATTAGAGAAATTGAAGCTATGCAAAGCTTCAATTAGCCTTGAAACTTGAAGATGAGGTTAGGCGATGCCAAACGGATACGGGTGATGGAGTAAGAAGATATGGTGACTTGAGGAGTTTAGTCTCCAAGTGGGAGATTGTTGGAGTGTGGAGCTTGAATATGAGATTTTTATGACCATTTTATTAGCTCAGTTTTAATTCTAATGAGCTTTAGGGTTAGGGTTATATTGCTACCTATAAATTGTGTCTCCTCCTTATAATCTAGTATTCGAAAATCATATAGTGAAAAATCCTGGCTTGGTATCGTCCCCGTACGTAGTCGCAAGACGAACTGGATAAACAAATCCATGTGTTTTTTACTGTTCGTGATTGTGTGGGTGTGTCTATTCTCAACAATGAAGTCAGATTTTTGTGCACGTCAACAATCAACCGCCGGAGGATACCACAACACTTACTAACTAATTAACTAAGTCACACATGGGTCACATGCCAGTGGGTTCGACCTGTTCAACCAAGTGGGTCCCATCTGTCCAACATTTGCTGGAAATTCGCCTCTAAATTTTCTTTACATTATTTTGTTACAAAACTTACCCCATTCTCTTTAACACTAATAATTTGTTTTACAAACTGTCGATTATGTTATGTGTGGGAGTGTGGTTGTCATTACTTTATAATTTAGTACTACCATTTAGTTCGAGGGCCGGTTTAAGGTCCAATTAACTTAAAACCTTTTAAGTAGAATCTTAATATGTTATGTTGGATTTGGGTTCGACATATTAAATAGCAATTGATTTTTGCACATATATATATATATATATATGTTGATATGTATTTTTATTAATTATTATAAGTGTCCCCATTGTTTGAAATATTGTAGTCCGGTCAATGTTTTGTCTTCTTCGTGTAGTGTACAATACCATCAATTGACGTTGATTGGATACGTAAACAAATTATAAGACGCTAATAACATGTTTTTGTTGTATATATGAGTTTTTTGATTTCACGTACCATTTTTATATATTTATTTATTTATTTGGTGTACCTACCTACTAATCCGGCTAGTAATTTCAATAGATGATCATAAGTCTTTCACCTCGTTGCGAAATTTTAATATAATCTTTTTATATTTTAGTTTAAGAATTTAATTAATATGTACAATTGTTCTTTACATATAGGGCGTGTTTGGTAGCAAAGATATGATATAACATGATAAGATTAAATTTGTATAGTATATAAGGATTATTTTAATCTCACCACTTCATTATGATTAAAATATAGGAGAAAATAGTGATTTTGACACTGTCCTAATAGTTAATAGCGGCGACATATTAATCACATTTGCTACCAAACACATTACTTTTAGTTAGGTATTAGAGTTAATAATTTCAAAAAATAAAGTATATAAATTTAATAAATTTAAAATTTTCAAATAAACATATGATTCATTGTACTATAATAAATTTTTTATTTTTAATAAATAATTAAATAATAATTTTTTTTGAATATTCGATTTTAGAAAATGAAGGTTTATTATCTAGTTACGTGACATATTAGTCCAACTAGATATAGTAAGTTGACCGTTGGCTTGTTGCTTTTAATTCTTAGTTGTTTTAAATTGATGACGCAGAACAAAACTTATTCTTTTGAATTTTGATGAAGCATTGTTAAATTAAGAGTCTTTTCGCACATGACAATAGAGTTGTTAATTTTAATTGCAATTAATTTTCTAGCATGAGAAAAGTAAATAAACGTTGATATATAGAAATTTTCACTTCCGAATGACTAATTAGGGGTATCAATTAAATTTAGTTGTATCCTTATTAGGTGGTGGACCTGATAACAACTTAACCTATTTAAAAATATAATAAATTTAAACTTGAATACAAAATAAATAGTTTGAATCTGAAATCAAACTGATACTTTTTTTTCCCAAATTGACCGAATACAATAATATAACTCAACCTGATAACAACCCGATAATAACTCAAACTCATTAATATTGTGTCGGTTCGATGTCGTGTGTTTTTTTAATTAAAAAAATAACAAAATTAAAAATAATTCATGTGGTGATGGGGTAACATATATAACACATGAACATGATTGATTTCAGACTTGTTGGTCGATTAAAAAGTAAATGGTGGATTACAGATTGAATACAATTAATGTTTTCTGTCATGTCCTTTTTTTAATTTAATTTCTTAATTTTTACAACCACCTTAACTGTAAATTACAAGCATGCATGCATACACTTTACATATCTAGTAAGTGGTGCTAATTAATTCATTCATGATCATGAAACCAAAAAATTAAATTTATAATTTAATCAGTCCCTACTGTATTTATATATCACCCTCGTACATATACATATAATCATAGGGTTGTTTCCCTAACTCAAAGAACTAAAATATAGTCACATGATAATAAAATTAAATAACAATGAATGATTGAAAGTTGAAGTTTGTTGGAGAATAGACATCACCAATTTATGGAGAAATTAAGGGTGGAAATGCTTTGCAATACGTGTACCCAACTTATAAATTATTGCTAATCTTTTCAACATTAATGTTTGTCCACATATTCAATTAAAAAAGATATAAGAAAAAAAAGATGTTTTTGGCGACATATCTCATATGATTAGGGATATCAATTTAACTCGAAATTGATGGGTCGATTCGAATAGACCTACAAAAAAGGTAGGTTAGGGCCTAAATATTTAAGCTCGAAATAAAAAAAGCCTGATTGAACCGAACCGAAAATATTCCGAGCCCGATAGGGCTAGCCCAAAAAATGAATGGGTTGGCCCGATTAACCGATAAAAAATAATTATGACTTAAAAATTTGAAAAAAATGTTGGGAAATATTTATAAAGGTTTTGATTCAGATTCCAAAACCTCCCTGAAAAATGTATTAAGTCCAAAACTGAAATCTGGTTTTTAATCTTCTTTTGGAACTCACTTGTTAAGGAATTCAGTTTACAGGTACACGTAACCTGAAGGACTCAAGACTGAAGTTCAAGACCAGTACTGAAGTTTTCTATAACTCAGTTATCAAACAAAAACTGAAGGACCATGTTACTGAAAGATATGGCCTGAAGTTTTGAAGTTGAAGTTATTTGAAGCATGAAGATAACAATGACCGAAGCTCTGCATTGAAGTCTCCATTGAAGTTATGCTTGCTACTGAGTGATATGCTATTTCTATAAGCATTACCACTTCTGGAAAAGATCTCAGTAGGTGAAGCAAGATTTTGTTGCACACAACAAAAATGGCAAAAAGGACATCGACGCCAACGAGAAGAAATTCAAATGCTACGCATGAAGCTCTCTCTCACAACGGATACCTTGAGAGTATCCTATAAATACCCTGCTACTTCAAATGCTTCAAACACCGGTTACCAAGCTTCCATACGCACAATCACTCTATCGCTCTGAAGCTTTCTTCTTCACTCTAGCTTTCAGTTTTAGAACACTCAAGCTCATTGTTAGTGTTCTTTAGGAGCCATATTCAATTGTAACCGAAGAATAGATCTAGCTTAGAATTAGTTTTCTTAGCTGGAAGTGATCAGAATCTATTGTTCATCAAACCTTTTAAGGTTGATCACTATAAGACACTCCATTTAGTTGGAAACCCTCAATTCACATCGAGACACGTGAACGTAGGAGTTTTCATCTACGAACCACACAAACCAATTCTTGTGTCTTCTCTATTTATTTTCAGTATTTATTCTCTAACGCTTTATTGCATACACTGAATACTGATTAAGTGCAAACTTGAACATTAATATTAAGTTTTTCTGATAAACGAGTAAGCTTTCTAACCATCACTTATGCACTGCTATACTTAAGATATTAGTCCATCAGTCAAACACTAAGTGTAGACTGAATGATTGCTATCTAAAGTTACAACTCTTTACTGAAGCTACCTCCCTTCAGATTTGAGAAGCTCACTGAAAACTCCTTAATCTGGAAAGTTTTAACTGGTGTACCCCCCCCCACATACACTCGTTTCGGGACCAACAAGTGGTATCAGAGCAGTGTGTTTAATGTCCACTGTTTCTTGAACCCAAGGTCATTTGAAACTGATCTTTCAGAAAATATTACTTATTTTCCATCGAGGACTATGATTACTGGAGATACAGGGTATTTTCATTTCTGAAGGCACATCATGTCATGATATGGCAGGTAATCACAACTGGACCTATTAGGATATTGGTCAAGTATCCTCAAGCTACATCTAAAGCAAGAGATGATGTTGTTGAAGGTGTTGTTCCTAAGCCAATGCAGGAATACACAAGCGATGAAAAGAAGATCGCAGGCTTAGATGACTACGCAAAGCACATCATCTTAGGAACGCTTGAGCGACCAATGCTCGTTCATGTCCAACACTGTGAATCTGCAAAAGATATGTGGAACACACTCGAACAAATGTGTGTTGGTTCTGAGGAAATTAAAGAGAATAAACTAACACTTGAATGCCAGAGTCAATCAGTGAACTTGAACTGAGGATAATGCAAATCCTAACCATAGTCAAGGCACTGAATCCCAAGAAGTACACGCAAAGAGAGATCGATCTAAAGATTGTATGGTGCCTACGTCGTGAAGAATGGCTGCCATATTAAATACAGATCGGGCGTTCAGATTTCAACACCCTCACAACTGCTAGTCTTTTCAGCATACTGAAAAATCATGAAACAAGACAAAAGATACTAAAATCAACAAATCCAGTTTGAGAAATCACACCAACTTCTACCACTCAAGACACTGTAGTTTTCAAAGCTGACAAGAGTCCAGTCAAGGATTTCAAACCTGAAGGACTTGACATCGAAGGTATGTCAAAGGCTGAACTCATGGAATAATATGTACTAAATGGCCAAACGCTTTGAACGTGCAGATTTAAAGATTGGTCGATACAGAAAGATGTACAGAGACAATAGAACAAGAAGGCCCACACCACCATCCACTGAAGCTGCTACAACAACCACTCAGGAAGGGACTACCTCTCAGTCCAAGCCTAAAAAGCCACATAACAAATGAGTGTGTTATGAATGTGGTTCACCAGATCACTTCAAGCCTGATTGCCACGACCTTAGTAAGAAGGAAAACCATGAACTCAGACAACGAAGAGATCAACACAATGCAGAGAGGAAAGCCATGCTAGTTGAAGATGATGTAGATCAACTCAACTCACCTTCAGTAGTTTTCTATGAGAAGCACTTCGCAGACTCTTCAAACGATAAAGATTTGAGACTCATGACGACGAGGAAGAGCTATTCGAAGAATATTACTTAATGGGAAATCATTCTGACTCTTCACCTCAGGTAATATATGTGCATGTGATGGCAGATGGCAATATTGATCCTACTACTTTCAATTTTATATCCATGACATCATTGCATATTGAGTCTCACTAAAAAACTGATGTGATTTCAATTGAGGAAGTTTCCACCACTGAGGAAAGAATCTCCTTGGAAGAATATGAGACACTAGCTGAAGATTTTCGTAATCTTTAAGCTATCTTTGTGATTACCAGAGATGAGAATGAAAAGCTAACTTCCTAGATGGCTAAAAGACCTGAAAATGTTCTCCAGAATATACCTACTAATATACAAAAGGATGAACTTGTTGAACGAGTTTGTAAAGAACTCAATGAAGTTTCTCTCAAGACTCAGGAACAAGAGATCACTTTCTCTAACCTGAATCAAGACCTTGATACTAAGACTGAAGATATCTTATTTCAAAGATCACAAATCAAGGAACTGATTGAACGCAATGAACTTCTATCTGAAAGGATAGAGTATTACAAAGAAAAGGTCAATTCTTGGACCAAGTCCGGTCAAACAAATCAAAACTTATGTGGGACTTAGTACCCAAAAGGAATGACCAAAGGTCTTGGTTATGAACATAAAAAACCTACTATGAGATTCTCAACAGTTCCAAAACCACCTATATCGATCATATGCTTTGTACAAGGACCCAATCACGATGAAGAAAATGTGATTGAACCTGAGGCTGTAAAAGCCACTGAACCAAATCTCAATCTGAAAGCAAAGAAAAAAATTATTGATCCTGAAGTGAAAACTTTGCTTGACAAGGGAAAGATAAAGAAAATTTGCCACTGAAAAACCAAAGCATGTACTTAGGAAACACACATCACTTGAGACTGAAAGGCCAACCTTCAGGAAAGGCACATTTCCTGATGTATCAAAGAACAAAAAGGAAAAAGACAAGATTGTTTATCCTAAGAATTATTCTGAAACTCATAAGAAAAGAAAAGCTTCACCTCAAAGGCATAACTTCAGGAACCAAGTTCAATCCACTGAACATCAAACATATCAGAGAAATCACAAGGGATGAAGCCCTCAAACTAAGTGCTCTCATTGCACATGTTCATCACGTGGATCAAGTCCACAGAGCTATAACTCATGAAGCTCGAACTCAAGACGTTGAGATTCACTACCCAACTTTAGCCAAAGTAGATATGAACATGGGACTTCATCACCCAGTTCAGATTCTAGTGGCTCAAGGCGAAGGAATATTAGCTATACTCCCCCAATTCACTTTCAAGGACCTAAAGGGTCAGTGAATACAGAAAAACGTTGGACCAAGGTTCAACAACATGCAAGACCTAACTTCAGGGCTACTACCAAGCCTCAAGGTAGTTCTAAGAGGATTGAGACTAAGAAACAAGTCAAACCTGGAAAGAAAACAATTTATGTTGACTTTTAGGGGAGACAAATCAAAGTTGACTCAAACATTTCCATCATAAGGCAACAATGGGTGCCAAAGCATATCATGCATACTGAATCTGGGTCTAGTTCTCAATTGGATCCTAAGACTTAGTAATTGCAGGGCCAAGGACCAAGGAGAGGTGCACTGAAGGAGCACTCAAGCTGGATCATAGATAGTGGATGCTTAAGGCACATGACTTTTTAAAAACAAGCTCTCTCCAACTACACTGAGAAAGATGGTCCACGGGTAACCTTTGGTGATAACTCAAAAGGTTTCATTAAAGGATATGGTACTCTCATAATAGAGAATGTTTCAATTGATAATGTTTCTTATATTTCTGGCCTGAAATACAATCTACTCTCAGTGAGTTAATTGTGTGATAAAGGTTTTAATGTTGTGTTTAGTTCTGATGAGTGCAGGATTAATAGGAACACTAATGAGACAATTCTTATGAAAGGATTCAGGGTGGAAAATATTTATGTTGCAGACTGAAAGCCACCTCCCCTGAAACTTGCCTAGTCTCAAAGAGCACTTCAGAACAAAGCTGGTTATGGCACAACAGACTGAGTCACCTGAATTTCAAAGACATCAACAGACTTTCAAGACACAGTCTAGTTCGAGGAATGTCAAATCTCATCTTCGATAAAGATCATGTCTGCAGAGCATGTCAAAGTGGAAAGCAAATCAAAGCTTCTTTCAAATTTAAAGAACCTTCATCTACTGAGAAGATTATTCAACTCTTACACGTGGACCTATTTGGCCCTGTGACCCCACTCAGTGTCAATGGTAGAAAATATTGTCTTGTTATTACTGATGATTTCTCTCATTATATATGGACAGTGTTTCTTTTCCACAAGAATGAAACAAGGGAGTGCATACCTGCTCTGCTAACATAGCTGAAGAATCAAAAATCAACAAACATCATCACCATACGCACTGATCAAGGAATTGAATTCATCAACTCAAAGATATCAGATTTTTGTGCACAAATGGGGATTGAACATCAGACTTCAGCTGCAAGAACTCCACAAAAAATGGCGTTGTAGAAGGAGGAATAGATCTCTAAAGGAAGCTGCAGGAACTATGATAAATAGTTCAGGGATACCAAAGAAGTTCTGGGCTGAAGCTATCAACACTGCTTGCCATACTCAGAACAAATCACTCTTGACCACACGCCAAGGCAAAAATCCATACGAGCTATGGAATGACATGAAGCCTACTCTTAAATATTTTCGCGCTTTTGGTTGTATGTGTTATATCCACAATAATGGGAAAACACAATTAAAAACTTTTGATGGCAAATCTGATTTAAGATTTTTCCTTGGTTACTCAGAGGAGAGTGCTACCTATAGAGTTTTTAATAAACGTAACCTAATGGTGGAAGTAACACCTCATGTTATATTTGATGAATCTATTTTTGAGTACATGGTAAATGATACTGAAGTCATCACTCAAAGACTTCATAATCTGAATTTACAGCCTTCAGTACAAAGTAGAAAGGAAGTTCTCATCTGGAATATTAAGAGGACATTCCAAACGAAGACACAACAATTAGATTGGGACAAGAGAAGGAGTCTACTGATGTTCGAACTCCAACATATGAAATAAAAGCTTCCCTCAAGATACAACTGAAACTCTCACACATGAGATACCATCCAATGAGGAAACTACTCAATCTGAAGTCCCACCTGAAGTTTCAACACAACCTGAAAATATCACGTCTGAGATCCCAACACCTACTTCAGGGAGTAGCAATTCTAACTCTAATAATCTTCAGATTATTGTTGCTACTAACGATATTTTGGCCAGTTCAGACAAGCTTATTTTGTAGGAAATTCAACAACAAACTGAATATGTAAGAGCCAACAATCAAGGGGGAACAAGCCCTCAGAATGAAGAAGAAGAGGATCCATTCCATGTTCAAACACCAATCATACTTGGTCCTGGAGCTTTTGATATAGTTATTATTTCAGAAGAGGATCAGAAGAGGAGAAGAAGATGGATTGAAGATCATCCCTCTAATTCAGTGATTGGAAGTCTGGAGAGTGGTGTTCAAACGAGAAACTAGATCCGAGCTGAAGTGGTCCAGCCACTAGCAACCGTTGCCCCCCACTGACTCCACCACTGACGAACAAATAAGGTTAAAAGCAGATCTCGCGCTGTTTTTGGATGAAAATTTCTTATATAGATGCTATGTCTCCAATATTGAACCCAAAGACGCTCAGAAAGCCCTTCAAGATGTGAATTGGGTGTCCGCGATGCAAAAGGAATTAAATGAGTTCACAAGGAACCAAGTTTGGAAACTTGTTGATTGTCCTACGCATCAGGGCGTTATTGGTGTGAAATGGATCTTTAAGAACAAGAAAGACGAATCAGGAGAATTTGTTCGAAATAAAGCTAGACTGGTAGCTAAAAGTTATTGTCAAGAAGAAGGAATAGACTTCGATGAAACCTTCGCTCCAGTAGCTAGATTAGAGGCGATTTGACTCTTCCTTGCCTATGTTGCTTACATGAAGTTCAAAGTCTATCAGATGGACGTGAAGAGTGCATTCTTGAACGGTATTATGAAGGAAGAAGTCTATGTAGAGCAACCACCAAACTTTGAAACTGACTACTCCAAAGTGTATAAACTACACAAGACTCTTTATGGGCTGAAACAAGCTCTTAGAGCTTGGTATGACACTTTGTCTGTTTTTCTTATTAATTCAGGTTTCAAGCGAGGATCGGTGGACAAGAATCTATTTACAATTAAATAGAAATGAGACATCTTAATCGTTCAGATTTATGTAGATGATATTATACTTGGTTCGAAGTCTTAGATGCTTTGTGACAAATTTTCCAAATTAATGAAAATTGAGTATTAAATGTCTATGATGGGCGAGATGGGATTCTTCTTAGGATTTCAGATCAAGCAGTCCACTGAAGGTATCTTTATCAATCAAGCAAAATACACAAAGGAACTAATCAGGAAATTTGGGGTTCAGAATCGCAAGGCCGTGAAGATTCCAATGAACACCAACAGCAAAATAAAACCAGATCCTGAAGGAAAACTAGTCAGCCAAACTGAGTCTAGAGGGATTATCGGATCTCTTCTATATCTCACTGCCAGCAGACCAGATATCAACTTTGTTGTAGGAGTGTGTGCGCGCTATCAAGCCAATCCAAATGAGTCACACATGGAAGCTGCAAAGAAGATATTGTGTTACATGAAGGGCACACCAAATCTTGACCTATGGTATCCTTCAGATGACAACCTCATTCTAACTGGTTATTTTGATGCTGATTTTGTAGGTTGCAAACTAGATAGGAAGTCAAATTCAAGGATGTGTCAATTTTTGGGAAACAAACTGATTAGTTGGTTCTCCAAGAAGCAGACCTCAGTTGCTACCTCCACTAATAAAGTAGAATATATGGCTGCGGGGAGTTGCTGCTCTCAGATCCTATGGCTCAAGCAACAACTTAGAGACTATGAAATGCATACCACTCAGGTTGCAATTTATTGTGACCGCTCCAGTGCAACTGTCATCACTCAGAACCCAGTTCTACATACAAGGTGCAAGCACGTGGAAATCAGACATCATTTCATCAAATATCATGTTGAAAAGAAGGATGTTTCCATCGAGAAGATCCATACTGATATTCAACGAGCTGACATTCTCACAAATCCACTGGAGAAAGCAAGATTCAAAATGCTAAGTGGAAGACTTGGCCTACTGAATCCTGACATAGCCTGATGGTACAAACTGAACTTCATCCAGGTAATGTGTCCTAAAGGTCACTTGATTTAGTACCATTAATGTACTACAATCACGACCTAAAAAAGCATAAAAGAATGTGATGGTTTAACCACTGAAAAACTCTTCATAGTTATCTCAGTCATAAACCATCATACATTCCATACATGTTATACACTAACACATTGCATGTACATACAAACTGGAGTCGCTGCCAAAGCCCCTACTGAAGTTCTACACATCGATAACACCTGAAAGTTATGCGTTACTGAAGGATTTCAGACTGCTATCAAAATTTGAAACTCCTATCTAAAAGCACTACTGAGAATAAGTCAAACAGTTGCACGTATCAGCAACTGAAATTCTACACTTATCATTTATTGCACATTTATTTCTCCAAGTATTTTGCTATTGAATTCTCTAAGTGTTATAGCTCTTAATATTTGCTTCATCGCACTAATCAATCCTTATCTTCCTTGATATGCTATCACAACCATAATTACTCTCTGACATAAATAGTAAAAGTAACAATACCTTTTTCACATTGGAAAGATAAAACGTCGCACATTCTTACATGCTCTTTCACTTTCCCGCTTACTCGACATTTCAGTAATGTGGTTCCTTGGACGAGCTGCCGGTAAGGGTTTGTGTACACATTAGACCGTGAGCCGGTGAGCGGACTGGCACGTCAGAGTGTTTGAGGGGGAGGCCTACCTCTCAACACAAGAAAGTAGATATGGTATCACAGATTTAAGATAAATGTCTGCAGACACATGAGATGCATATTCAGTTTTTATTGTTTTCAGAAAGAAAAGATATATGTTTTAAGATGCGTATGCAGGTTATTTTCTTAAAAACCCTGTATATGCTAAAGTTGGCAAGTCAATCATATAGCTCTAAGAGCAAGTTTTAAATGTTTTTGGCATGTGTCCACTGAGTGCTTTATGTACTCATGCCCTGCATGTGTTTCTAAACATGCAGGTTGAACTGGGAGATGGCAAATGGAGTTGAACACTGTAGTTTATTTTGACATGTAAATTATTGAGTGGGTTATGGTCACTTGTTAAACTTTGTTGAAGCATACTTTGTAAGCCCTGAGTTATATGTCTTCATACATGTAACTCATCCACTCTTCCTGTTGCAGAACTCAGTTCCTTTACGTTGATAATTTGTATGTTGATACCATCATGTTTGGTTAGCTTATGAAATCCATGTTGATATTTTCCTTTGTGAATCATCGTGTTCAACCCTTTTCCATTATTGTTTGAGTTTTACCTTTGGTGAATTGAAGTCTGAGTTCATAAATTGTCTGAATTATGTTTTCGCTAGAAACAGGGTAGCGTATTGGAACCCCCTTTCTATCGGTATCATTTTAAATATATTCTTGATACCTTTCTATCGGTTCTTTCGGATCTCAATTCGGAGTCCGGATGAGTAAGTTATGATCCTTTGAAGTGAAAGTGTCAAATCTGCCCTGAAATTCCTGCGAAAATTTTGATTCAATTTATCCTTGAGATCCATTTTTATTTCCAAGATTTTATAAAGTTACCCGAGTCATAGTCTAATTACTTAACTAAGATAGGGTTAAGAAATTGGGCTGTGACACTTATGGGTTCTCCCTAACCTGAGTGATAAATGAGAAGAGATCAAAGATGACTTTGTGAAGATGGTTGATCATTGGACTATCTATGGTGCCTCAGAAGAAACTGACCGAGATAAACTATTTCTCAAGATGATTAAAGGAGATGCTTCAAAATCCAACATCACTATCACTGCCCCATCAAGGAAGAAATGGGATAAACCAACTCTCCCAGGAAGCGTTTACTTAGACAAGAGACCTATTGAGTCTGAAGCCATTGTTGCTGCTCAAGTTGTAGATCATGCTCTGAACCTGGAAGGACCATATGGGACCATCAAGAATGCGACTTATCTTATGTTCAATGTTGTATCTCCTGAAGTCCAGAAAGAGATGTTTAGAAGTCACGAAAAGAGAAACATAAGACATCTTCATGATTGACTTACTATCTAGCTTGTATTTCATTCTACCATCTGAAACTCCCATGTACTGAAGTTCATAAATGAATGAAATACACATTTTGTCTATCTTTTGATCTCAATCTGAAGACAATCCTCTAGTTGTCCAAGCTCTGATTATTTTTATTTATGTTTGGTTTGTCATTAACTGTTTAACTAACCCATCTTATCTTATAGATTATGTGTTCTCCAGTTTAGCGGGAATTCTTTATCTTAGATAGATGTTTTCATGCTAGGTTTTGGCATCATCAAAAAGGGAAAATTGTTGGGAAATATTTATAAAGGATTTGATTCAGATTCCAAAACCTCCTCAGAAAGATGTATTAAGTCCAAAACTAAAATCTGGTTCTTAGTCTTGTTTTAGAACTCACTTGTTAATGAATTATTCAGTTTACAGGTACACGCAACCTGAAGGACTCAAGACTAAAGTTCAAGACCAGTACTGAAGTTTTCTATAACTCAGTTATGAAACAAAAACTGAAGGACCATGTTACTGAAAGATATGACTTGAAGTTTTGAAGTTGAAGTTATTTGAAGCATGAAGATAACAATGACTAAAGCTCTGCACTGAAGTCTCCACTGAAGTTACGCTTGCTACTGAGTGATATGTTATTTCTATAGGCATTACCACTTCTGGAAAAGATCTTAGTACGTGAAGCAAGATCTTGTTGCACACAAAAAAAATGGCAAAAAGGACGACGACGCCAATGGGAAGAAATTCAAATGCTACGAACGAAGCTCTCTCTCACAATGGATATATCCTTGAGAGTATCCTATAAATACCTCGCTACTTCAAACGCTTCAAACACCGGTTACCAAGCTTCCATACGCACAATCACTCTATCGCTCTCAAGCTTTCTTCTTCACTCTAGCTTTCAGTTTTAGAACACTCAAGCTCACTATTATTCCATACCGTGTTCTTTAGGAGCGATATTCAATTGTAACCGAAGAATAGATCTAACCTAGAATTAGTTTTCTTAGCTGGAAGTGATCAGAATCCATTGTTCATCAAACCTTTTAAGGTTGATCACTGTAAGACACTTCATCTAGTTGGAAACCCTCGACTCACATCGAGACACGTGGACGTATGAGTTTTCATCTGCGAACCACGCAAACCAATTCTTGTGTCTTCTCTATTTATTTTCAGTATTTATTCTCTAACGCTTTATTGCATATACTGAATTCTGATTAAGTTCAAACTTGAACATTAACATTAAGTTTTTCTAATAAACGAGTAAGTTTTCTAACCACCACTTCCGTACTGTTATACTTAAGATATTAGTCCATCAGTTAAACACTAAATGTGGACTGAAGGATTGCTATCTAAAGTTACAAATCTTCACTGAAGATACCTCCCTTCAAATTTGAGAAGCTCACTGAAAACTCCTTAATCTGAAAAGTTTTAACTGGTGTATCTCCCCATACACTCAGCACACTCGTTTCGGGACCAACAAAAAATATAATCATTTATATCAAATTGTGTTAAATTATTAATAATTTATTAGTTATTATGTAAGTTTATAGTGAAATAATACTTATTTTTCTATCTAATATCAAGTTAAATGTTTCTATTGAGTAAACACGACATAATTTTTGTTATAAAAAAATATTTATTAAAAAATATTATATATAATATATTTTTAAAAAAATATTTTGGCCCAACGGGCTAGCCCGAAACCGATTGAGTTAGGGCCGTAATATTTTAGACCGAAAAAAAAACCGAATGATCCAAACTGAAAATAGCCCGAAACTGAATGGACTGACCCAAAATCGAGTGAGTTGGCCCGATTGACATCCCTACATATGATTGAGTATAAACTAATTACATAATGATATGTCTTAAAAATTATTCTCTTTTTTTATAATAAGTGTCATTTTAATTAAACATACCAATAAAATATTACATTTATATATATAATCTTATTAATTTATTTTATATACATTTTTATAAATGTATTTATACACTTTATTTTTATATTATCAAAATATTAAATAAAAATAAAATGAGAAGAATATTATATTTTTAGCGTAAAATTTTAAAATATGACACATTAGAAAATAAAATATAAATCAAAATAAGATACTTATAAGAAAATGGAGGGTGTATATGCTTAATATCTTAGACTGTAATTAGTAATTAACTAGTGTGTGACCCGTCAAGATTCGACGGGATAATTACTCTACGTTGTACTTTTATTTAAATAAATTGATTTAAATACACGTTATATGGAAAATCATATTATTGATGGAACATATATAATTATATTTCAAAATAATTTGAAAATTTTCTTTGTAAGATATAAATATAAATAAAAAATAGTAATATTAAATTTTGAATCAATATATTTCAATAATATTATTGAAAATGTATGATATTGAAAATATACGATTGATAGTGTTGGTAGAACAACTATAAATATATACAATAATAATTTAATATTTTTTTTATATTTGTACATAAGGATGATAATAGGGTGGGTTGGAGTTAGATCTTGCTTCTTCGACCATGTACCTACTACATAGATTTATCTCCTTACTTGTTACATCAACTGTTTAAATAGAATTAGAGATGTGATATAAAGACCACCTAGTAAGAGAAACATCTTATCAAGTATATAATTTTACTTTTTATCCTTTTTACTAAAAACTAATAAATATTTTACATCTGTATTATATCAAAAAAAAATTATTCTTTTATTATTGAAATTTGATCTAAATATAATCGATAAAATTATTGCACATATATAAAGAGTATGATTTTAAATGAGAATAGTCGAGTATTAGGTCTATACCTACCTGTGGCTCAGCCCGTCCCGAACTTGTCACATGTAAGGTTTACATACACGTTTTCAATATAATCTTTGAATAAATCAAAAATTAATTATGCGTACTAAAAAAATAATGAATACATTATTTCGACACTTCCTATCCAAAAATTATTACCGCTTTATACGGCCTCTTATAAGGGGCAAGGACCCGTATATATGTCATTTTTATTTACATATCATTTCATATTAATATTAAATAAAATATAATGACATTGGAGATGCAAAAATAACTAATAAAAAAAATATTTTTAATGCACCTCTGATCTCTTTCATTTTAGGTCATATATAATAGTAGTATATTTTTATGCTTCATTTCTACTTATCATATATTCTCATGAGATTTAATCAAATTTTTTAAATATAGACTCAAATCTCTCACTTCACTCCCTATTCAATAAGATAATAAAATTAATAATACTAATATTCAGTTGTTGATCAACGGCAGACAAGAATTGTGTCGCTGGTCTTTTTTGACGACTAAAACTTAAAAGACGTATTTTGGTTGGTTGATGATTTGTCGCTATTTTTTTTATAACGACATATTTTTAGAATCAACGACGTAATTAACCGTCATTAATTCATCATTTAATTTTTTATGTACAAATTAGAATATATATACTCATAACGTTTTATTTTTAATTACATTATAAAACAAATTATTATATCGTATGCCCAAAAGGTAGATAAATAATTTTGAATCAACGTCGTCATGAATATTATTGATGGTAACGATATCTCTTTTAGATGTAGATGAGAGCAAAACTCGAGTTCACGACCGCCTACATCATTGAAAAGGAATCGAATTGACCAATTAGAAATTGA
>JAPKLX010000105.1:7366-41783 GCA_026898415.1 Leonotis leonurus | reverse complement strand
TTACATATTTAAATACTCCATTTTAAACATTCCTTAATTATGGAGAAATAATTGTCAAATGTTTAGTCTTAATCCCTTAATTATTTTAATTATGCAGGAATAATTACTCGATTTAAAAGGAAGGGCCATGATTATTGTTATTATATTAATTAAGTCTTTAAGATGTCCACTTTATTTACACATATTAAAATTAAAATATCATATTAAATAAAAAAATTATATGTCATACATGTTTACTTTATTTTATTTTAATTTATTTTTAATTTTAATTGATGCTATTAGTTATGTTATTAATACAATATTTTAACACTTAATAATTTTTATTATAAAAATTATGATAACATGTGTTATATAATATTTAATATAAGTTACTATAAATATAATTGAAATAAAAAATAAAAAATTATGTATCATTAAAAAGTAGTTAATTTAGATTTTTAAGATATATAGATTTTTGTAACAGTCATATTTATTGATTGACACAAATTTTGTAACGTCCTTCATTTATTATCATTGGTATTTTATAATTCAATTTTATGAATTTTTATATTTTAAAATCTAAAAAATTTAGAAAAATCCAAATCTGAAATGGAGTGATTCTAAGTAGGGAGGTGACGTGGCATGTGTTGCTCCAAATCGTTTAATGGTATAGATGGGATGTGCATAAAGCACGCACACATTTTAACTAGACAAAGACAATATTAGTTCCATAGTTGGTAATGAATCATCCGAATAAAAATCATAAAATGAAGAAGCCCTTCATATTCTTATTTACACTATAAATTCATTTAATTTGCCGACAAAATTCCAAAATTAAATAACATTTTATAATAGACTTTTTTTTTTTTAATTAATAACAAGGTCTTCTTTTATGCTATAAACAGGAGAGTGAAGCCAAACGAAGTTACGCAATTTGGTCAAAGCTGCATATAATTGTGTTATTCTTTTTTTAAAAAAATAAAAATAAAAGGCCATTTCCTTCCATTATAATATAGAGCATGGTCATGTTAAAATAGATTGAGGAAAGAATATGTAATTTGGATGTAATCAAGTATATAGGAGTATTAATTAGTAGTAGTAGGTGGAGTAGTTGAAGGAATTATAAAGTAGTAGGTGAATAATCGGAGCCACAAACGTTAACTGCATCGGAACATTCTTCTTAATAGTAAAATGAGCTAAGTTTCTTCTATGCTAATCGTTGAGAGTGTAATCATGAATCTCGCTATTCTCTCTCTCTTTTAATCATAATATATACCTCGATCGACACTTTCTGGAACTTATGCACTAGTCTTCGACAACAATTTCTCTTTCTCTATATTCTAGGCATGTTTGATAGGAAGTTAGGATAAGTCAAGTTAGTTAAAAATCAAGATTAAAACAAATTGTGTGAGTGTATGCATAATACACTGTTTTTGGTAATTTATGTATAATTATGCATATCGGATTGTTTGGCGAAAACCTCAAAGTGGTCGATGAGGGTGGGGATTTCATGATCAGGCATCCAATACTCCTTGCGTCTCATCCAATAACGTATTTAAAATAACCATTGAACTCATTTTCGAAGTGTTAAATCTTTATGTACCTCTCGAAATCGATTATTCTCTAATCCTCTTCCTCAACGACTCCCCCCACCGATATCGCGGACCCCACCTTCCATCACCGTGCTGCCGATCGAGAAATGAGAATATATTGGGGCAACTCGGCGGTGAGAATTTGGAACTTTGGAAAAATCAAAACTCTAAAAAAAATGAAGAAGATGAAGAAGAGTTAATGAAAAAAAAAAGAGAGAAAAAAGAAAAAGAAAAAGAAAACAATGATGAGGAACATTTAAAAGAGATGCGGGCCGACGGGTTGGCCCGTGTAGCCGGCGGGCTGTGGAAATTCTTTGGCAGGCCAGCCCGTATCACAGCCTAATGAAATGAATAGAAATCTTAATCACACAGAATTGTACTATATATGAATTGAATTGATTGTGACAATCAACTACATTCGAAAATTTTAAAGTATTCAACACCAATTCTAACAAAAGGAACTCTCAATGGAAATGAATTTATTTGTGGGCTAAGTTTTAATTTATTTATCTACGGATGGTTCGATCTCTCTCTCTCTCAGGAATATGCACTAAGAGCATCCGCAGTGACGGGCAGATATGGGGTTGGCAAAATGGGTTTCGGTGACATTTTTGTAATTAAATAGAATTTTTTAAGTTTGAGGTTTGGGAGATTGTTGGTAGGTAGCAGTGGGGGTTCACACTTTGGGGTTTGGGAAACTGTACTAATTATTATAGAATGATTGAATTTGTGAAAATGATATTAATTTATTTTGTTAATTTAAATTTATAATATAAAATAAATATTTAATTTGTGAAAAACGAAAAATATAAAAATTTATTTAATTTAATTAAATAAATTACATTAAAATTAAAATAACAAATTTTAAAAATTAAAATTTCATTACTTAAATTTGAAATACAATACATAATTTAAATACATAAATTTGAAATACAATACATAATTTAAACCCTAATTTAGAAATTGAAAATGTGGGATTGGAATGTTGTATTTATAGATGAATTTATAAAATAAAAAAAATGAAAAAAATAAAATAGAAAATGGGTGGGGCGCACGCCCAGGACACCTGCAGCGGTGAACCCGCGCGGGGCGCGCGCCCGATCTCACAACAGCCAGCCCCAGCGAGCGCCCGGGGCACCCGCAGCGCGGGTTTCGCGCCCGGACGCGCGCCCCTCCCTTCCCCCAAAGCTGCCCGGGGTTTGCAAACCCCTACCGCTGCAGATGCTCTAACCTCTCTGTATCCACAAACCGTTTATTGCTCATTCTCTAGCTTCCCTTATTTTAGTTTGAATTTGTAGGTGTTTAGTTGCTTTCATGCTGAATTTTGTACATGTTTTAGATTTATTTGATGTCCTTTGTGTCTTAGTGCGCTGTTATAACCATCAAATGTTGTGTTGTATTTGCTTATTATTAGGTACTTCACTGCATTTCTTTTCTTCATGTTGTTGAGATATTACTTGCATATTATTATATCGGGAACATGGTTAAATTTGAAATGGTTTAGGTTTGATTCACATATTTTGTGAGTTTTAACCAAAATGAATGTTTTACTTTGAATTTTATCTGAAGAATGTAGCATATTAATAATATTTTTTTATTGTCGATTCCATGCTCAATGCAAAAGGAATATAGAAAAAATGTGTTATATATAAGCAAACTCGACATTGTTGTTTGAATTAATATTATTATTATTATTAAAATAAACAACATATTTATTTCCATATTGATACTTTGCATATAAAAAAATATGAGATCTTGTGCATGTACAAATTTAATATATGAACTATTTATGATATTCATAATACTATTATTTCAATTCTATAAATAATTTGCCCGATCGCACGGGAATAAAGTTCTAGTCTATAATTAACACTAAGTCAGGAAGAAAATATCGTTATTGTAATATGTAAAAAAATGGCAATTGTTGTAATTGTAATTGTAATATGCATAAAGCTCGGATGTGAAAAGGACATAAATATTATCTATATAATTTATCCTATATTTTCTCAGTACACTAAGGAGTAGCGTACTCGTTTTATTTGATTGATATGATTGATATAATTAATCACTTTAAATCTCTTCATTTTTATTTATAATCTTTCATTTTTTCTTACATCTCCTTATGAATTTAATTCCTTTTTATGTCATCTTAATCACTCAAATGTTTGATTATATAATCACACTAAATTTGACTTGATTATACAATCAAACATTTGAGTAATTAAGGGACATAAAAAAAGACTAAATTCATAAAAAGGGTAAAAAATAAAAAATATAGATATAAAAGTAGAAATTTAAAAGTAATAATCCTATTAATCTTATTAAAGAAATCAAATTTAATTGAAGTTTTAAGGGTATAGTATTAAATGCAGGCAAAATAATTTTATGTGGGGAAGTTGAGATTTTAAATACATTAATTAATTATGTACGTTTTGTCGTAAACTAAGTGGCAGTCGTAGCAAAACATGTGCTAATTAATTTAGAGGTAGACTAGGTTAGGTGCCTCATTTTCTTATGTTGCAAAATACCATTCTGGATCCTAAATTATACTTCATTCGTCCTATTAAACTTGATATTTTTTTCGGCACGATTATTAAGGAAATTATAAAATAGTTTAAGAGTGATAACATAGTAGGGTTTACACCTTTTTGAAGTGATGACTTTTTCTACTTTTGGAATGTGCCATTTTTAATGAAATGTTCCAAGAAGGTTATTGTATCAAAGTTAGTGGAAGTGAGAGAGCAATAGTTTATAGCCAAACATTGTTGCTACTTAATACTGTGAAGTTTTTCAGTCAATTTTTTGCCTGATTTAGAAATGAAAGAAAAGCGTCATATTGTTGGTTAAAATTGTAGCTAAATTAAGCCGCCGCCTTCGCATAGTTTGTTTATAAACACATCCTTTTGTGAATGTAAATAAAATCTTACAAACACCTTATGACTCAGAAGTATCTATTTATCAAAAAAAAACAAAAATAAAGATAGAGAATAGAAGCGCAAAATGAGAGTGGCATTTAGTGAGTTATAGGTTGGAAAAACAAAAATATAAAAGGAAACTTACCAAATTATGCTTCTATTTCTATAAAAGCCAATAGGAAATAGTTGGGCCTTTGATAATGTGCATCTAATGATTGAGATGCGGACTTAGGAAAATAAATATATTAATTTTGATAGCAATAAATATTAAGTCTGGCCCCAAACAACCGGCGCCTCATATCATATTCAATTATTCGTTCCATTTTAATAACATCATATCTGGACTTGCATTGCATATCTCTCCGTGTAATTTGTATAATTGTACTTCTGTAAATTAAACTTGCAATTTTTGTATGTATGATTAAACTATAAATATTAATTTCCACAAATTAACTCAAAGTTGACTGTACTTATAGTGGGTGTGGTGTGGGTGGGTGGCATGTGAAAATTTATCCAATATAATAAATTCAACGAAATAATAATAATGATAATAATAACATCTGTTTTGTCTCACTTTTATATAAACGGAAATTGTTGGTGGCTTGTTTTTTTTACTACTACGTAGAGTGATGTCAATTTGACTCGAAAGAGCGGCTTCATTCGAACATCAACCCGAAATCGAAAATAGTTAGTGTTGAAAATTTACGACTCGAAATATTTTTTAGTTCGAATGAGTTGGACAGATAACAATCCGAACCCGATAGAGTTAACTCGGAAATCGAGTGAGTTGGTCGGGTTAACCGATGAAAAAGATAAAATAATAATTATTTGCATAATATGTTTGAGTTTATATGCATAACAATGTATTTATTATACCTATCAATTAATTAATCACTTAAAAAAATAATTATGACCCAATTTGGTACGATATAACATTATACTTTTCTCTTTAAATTTATTCATTTTTAAATTTAATATTTAACCATATTTAAAATTGTATTTTATTTGTTATATTTTTCATATATATATATATTAAATATAGAATCATAAAATATATATATATATATATATATATATTAAAACATTTTCATAAATATTGTAGCACGATTGGATCGGTGGGCTAGTCCGAAAATCAAAAGTTTAGGGTTAGATTTATAAATTTTCAATCTGTTTTAACCCGATCTTAATAAACTAACAACGCGAATGAATTAGCTCAAAATCAAGTGGATTGGTCCGATTGACATCCCAAAATATTTATAAATTATAGTTAGCACTCAAAGAGCTCATGACAAAAAAGTTTCCTTATAAAGTGAATTTTGCAGCTCTATTTTCAAATAAAAATGATACTCCTCCCGTCCACCTAATTGGTTTACAATTTGGTAGGGCACGGGTTCTAATAAGTTGCTTTGACTTTAATAGGAATGTATAGTTAGTAGAATTTTAGAGTTTTATTTCAAATATTATTTTAAATTGAGTTGTGTGTAGTGAGTGGTGGGTTCCACTTGTTATAAATGAAAATTTTCAAATGTAAACTATTTTAGTGGACGTCCCAAAATCGTAAAATGTAAACCATTTTAGTGGACGGATAGAGTACCACTTTTATAATTGATTTTATTAGCCTTCTAGTGTTTTACGTTATTATTCGCTTACTTTTCTTATAAATATATATAAGAATAAAGACATATTGAAGAGATTTATGCTATTGGAGATTATTTCACGCCACACCTTAATTACTTTTCTTACCTACCTACAAGTATACTAGGAATACTTTAAATAATTAAATAGATAATGTGCATTTACTATAATAAATTAACAACAATAATAATAATAAAATAAGTATGAGTGATGTGCTGATTTTAGCCTTCAAATACGAAGATTAATTATCAAAAGAAAAAGGTTATCAAGGGGTAGGAATAGAGCTATCAAAGTGTCCGAGTCCACCGGGCTAGTGGTATATAACGGGCCGGGTCAGGCTGGTCGAAATTAGTGTGGACTGCTGAAATTCAAACTCATACCCGTTCACTACAGGTCACCGGGCCAAATCAATTCATAAATTAAAATTTTATTTTTATAAATTTAAAATATAATGTGGATCAATTTATATTTTAAAATTATAAAATAAATAAAAATATGGCATCAAGATATATATATTATTTTAGTATTAATTAGATTTGTAATAAAATTAAATAAAATGTAATTTTTAAATGGTATAAAAATATTATCATAAATAAATGTTAAATGAATTATAAAATATTAAAAATATAATTATTATGAGAGCGATGCATACTAAATATTGTAAAGAAAAAAATTAAAATAATAATAAAAGTATAGCGGAAAAAATTGGCCCAAAGTCTACCGGACTTTTTTGGCTCAAAACTCATATACCCGCCGGGTTAATGGAACGAGCTAGTTCTGCCCGAAATTTTTTGGGCTTCTATATTTTGAGCCCAACTTGATTTTATGAGTAGGCCGGGTAAACCTATCGAACCAGGCCTTTTCGAGCCAATTTTGACACGCCATTTTCAATCGAAAGTAAAAAAATATATTTTGAGTCCCTCTATTTTATCCATAAGTATTAATGCTAGTAATTGAATTTTTTTATCATTGATTTTATATTGTTAAGATTCATTGATTTGTATTTTTCCATAGTAGCTCAAGATGCCCAAATACAAATAAAGCCCACAATAAAGAGAGGTCATGATTCTGGAAGGCCCATTGGGCTTTTATTACGAATTTAGGATTTTTCCAGAATAAATTTTTTAGAAAACACAAATTGGCCGATTGGGTGAACTCAGCATATGATTAAGGATGATTATTTATTTAGTCTTCTTCATAAAAATGATATATAAATTGAATAAGGAAAGTAAAGATATAGGATTGAAGAAGTTATATTCGAAAATTAAAGGGAAGTCTTTTTTCAACTTACTTCGTTCTTTTCTTAATACCATTTTTTCTCCATTGGAAGTATTTTCCTTTTAAATCAAAATATTTTACTTGTAGATTCGAGGTTCATTTGTAGGCTGTATAAGATACAAATAAATAGACAAAAATGATGATTATTAATTTATCAAACTGAGATTGTTAAATAATATGTTTGTTATCATATATTGATAAGATTAGGTAATTGTTGGAATGTTTGGTAGGTTGGAATGTTTGGTAGGTTGGAATGTTTGGTAGGTCGGATAATAATTAAGATAAAGTAGTAATTTTACCAAAATGATCTTATATCTATTTGAGTGTACATTGACGTATCTTCTTCCGTATTGAAGCATCATCTTTCATCAAAAATAGCATATGAAGGTATTTTCATGAAAGAGGGAACAAAATTCAATCCTTTGGAAAATAAGTGAACTTTCAAATATTTAAAGCCAACAAACCAAGAGTTTCAAACGAAATTTTTTTTGAAAAAGACTGACTCCTTCAAGTAAATTCCCAAATCTTTTTACCTTCTTTTGGGTCGTTGACGAGCCCGTTTTTCGTGCTCTTTTTATGTTGTGTCTTAGGTCTAGATAGAGTCTTTTTCCTTATTTTGTGTTTGGGAGGACACGAGTGTGGATGGGCAGGATGCAGGTCGAGGCTGGAGGTCATCTCGAGAAAGAGGCAAGTTTGCACACAAAGCATCTTGGGCAGTCTGAAGCTCAAGACAATGTATCACTCGAGATCACACTTCAGCCATTGAAGCTAAGAAGAACACCATGGCCAAGATGAGGAGAAAGACAGACGTAGCTGGAAGCGCAGAAGAGAAGGGCAATGAGCTTGGATTCGCGGCGGATTTCTTTCCATACGAGGAAAAGAAAAAAGATCTCCCTTTCCTTCCAACGAATATTTGGAGGATTGAGAGTATCTCCTCTATGTGGAGAATCACACCGGGGAAGGAAAGAACAGCCGTGAACCTTAGCTACACTATCACCAAAGCCCAGGCCCATGAAGACCTTATATAAAGCATTGATTTGAAGCAGATACACACGCAAGAAAGAGAGGCTTACGAGGAGTGCAAGGAGGGACGACGTCCAGCTATTGTTTCTTCTAGTTTAGAACATGTTTCAATGAGTGCTTGGGAGGAGAAAAATAAGTCCTACAGACAAACTTAATATTTATTTTATGTTCTTGCTTTCGGCCTTGGTCGGGGTTGGTCATGCCAAGAGGATATTTTGGCAACCGTACTTTCTCTCTTTAATATAAGTATGTTTTTTTTATTTACTTTGTGTTATTTAATTTCCCTATGAGTAGCTAGGTTTATTTACTTGACTTGAGAAAGATAAATTGGGTCAAAGCTTATAATGTCTTGAGATGACTAAATGTACATATAGTTGTATTTGCATGTTCCTAAAACACTGGATCTGATTCTTATACAACTTGATTGAGTCCTTGGCATTGTCCAACCGATTGCTTATTGGGCAAGATCAGGTTACCACTGTAAACTGGAAACTACAAGTGTTAGCGACTTTCTACTTGCCAGTCAGAGGAATCAACGTGGTGATGTAGGTGGGGACGCCATGGGTGTGGCGTCTAAGATGCAGAGCCCATGGTTGCGCAGCCCCGCTAATGCCTATTTCGGTATGCTGAAGTAAGCTTGGCTTGAGCGCAAGCATGGACAATGGGGATACGGGAGTGAGTAACCCTTACCTTTTGGGCTGAAAAGGTATGTTGGACGAGGCTTAGGTGACTACATGACGAGTCAAAAGGGGGTTGCTTGAGTGATGCGTTTCGGTGGTAGGAGTGAAACCTCATTCATACGTTCGCCTTTAACCAATGACATGCGAGTACAACAAATATCTTTGTACCAGTGATCAAGACATAAGTCAAGATTTAAGGATTCAAACCAAAGTCAAGTTGCTTTCTTATTTAACTATCTTTGTTGTTTTCCTTTTCAGTAATTACTTTGTGCTTGATTACAACTTCTTTCCCAAGGCAAGACCAGTCTCAAAACTCAAATTGTGATATCGAGATAGAAATTCACCAACTCCCTGTGGGATCGATCTTGTGCTTGCCACTAGTGGAACCTAGTGAAGACTATACGTATTTATAAATTTATCTTGATTGGAGTGATAACGACTAAGCTTCGTCAGTCACTATTTTCGTATATTTCCCAAGATCTGCGTGCTTCACCGCCTCAAAACTTTGAATTATCAAAGTTACTGAAACTTCATACAGCGGATGAAGGAAATGAGTAGGTTTTCTTGATATGAAGGAAATGTGTATGATTGCTCCAATAGGGATTCAATAAGATGGAGATTCATCTTGTCTAAAAAATATATAATATGTGTTACTATTCTGTCTTCATAAAATACCCAAGGGGGATAGATGGAAATGTTTTCTAAAAAGAAACAGTATAAATCAACGGGCCTTTGATTGGCCGCCTATTTAATTTATCTAACCTACCAAACAATTAGATAACACCATATAACTTTGTTATCTAACCTTATATACCCTATCAAATGGGCCCTTGAAGAATAAATCTTAATTCCTGATTGATGTCAAGTAACTTGATTTGATGGACTTCAAATGTTAAATGGGGTTGGACTATCATCTTCCAACTTTGGGCTTTTACATTTACTTATATTAATATTTACTATTTTTATATATAATTTACTACTTTCATTAAATATGACTCGCTTGTATGTTTTGGTGTCATAATTCAACTTTGTTACTTTTGTAAATTGTAAATAATGAATCAAAGAAATCTAAATATGTAAAATTTAAAATTTATTATATTGATGGCAATGAACTTTTTTCACACCTATCTATAATTTGTCTCACTATTATTTATATTTAAAATGAATAAATATAAATTTGAAAATTTTAAGAATTTCATAAAAGAAATTCATAGGCTTTAAACATACATGTCGGTCAAGTCTCTTACTAGTTTGAGGTAAATGGAGATACTCGCTTAAAATTTTAAAACTGAAAAAACTACAAATTTAAATGCGATAACTATCAATTTATGTGTGAATTTTGTAGATAATAGGTTTATTGACTATTTAAATATTGGTCTAACTACTATATAAATTGTGTGGTGTGAAAGTTGGTGATTAATATTTAACATATTTTTTGTCGTCTATACTCGTATATTCATCATCTTTATTCTCGTAGTTTTCCCATTTTGCATTATAATTTGGACTCGATTACATTTCATTTTATGTTTCAGGATTACAAGCTCAAACGAGTGCTAAAGTTGGAAACGAGATGAGAAAAGATCGAGAAATGATGAGAGAATAAAGATAGGGGCTGAGAGCACAAGTCAGCGCCCGCGTAGCTCTAGGGGATTGCTGACTAGGCCCCTCGCGTGCCCCATGGACGAGCCGCGCGCGAGGAGCCGAGCGCCAAGGTCAACGACCGTTGGACCCTCAGCAGCTGCTGACACTAGCGGATGACACGAGGATCAGGCCAACGGCACAGCGAATCCCACGGGACTCACCGAGTCAGCGGTCGTTGACCCTTAAGCGGCCGCTAACCTCCCATTTTCTATATAAAGGCGACGCGATTTCATTTGACTCTCTCCTCTACACACATATATTCTGAGTACCTCTCGACTCATCATTCTAGTAATGCACACAATAAATCGAGCTCTTCAATCGGAGTAACAAGTTCACGTGGTTCTTGTAGCCCATGGTCCAAAAATTAGGATGTTATTTATATGAAATATCAAACCACAACTTATCATTATTATTACCAAGATGTTTTGTAATTTCATTCCCTATAAGTTGCATCATGTGTTTTCTTTTAAAATTCAGTGTTGGCATGATCAAATCAAAGACTAAGACATAAAATAATCTCAAGTCAATTTGAGTTGTTGCTGAATGCAACAACAATCAAAAACCAAAACATATGTCTAAGCAACGAATCCATAATAGATTTCATAAACAGAAGTTCAAATTCATATCACATGTCTAAGTAACGAATACACATGTATAAGTTCATAAACAAAAGTTCAGAATCACAAAATCTTAACAAATGTCTAAGCACCAAAGACTTGTAGCGCATTAGTCCAACAAAAGTTTAAGCACCAAACAAGTTAAAAAAATAGTTTAAAGTCCAAAAAAAGTGTATTCAAACAAAACAAGTCACAAAATATGCATCAACATAAGTTACAAAACAATGTATTCCGTGATACAAATTTACGTTTGTCTTCTAAGAAGTTTTCAATATCAGTATGCTAATTTTGAGTAGTCTTTAGCAACTACGCAACATAATGAGGCCTTGCAGTCTCCGACGTTCCTTCGAAAATCTTCAACTTGTCCACTTGAGCACCTAGCCCACATACCTCAAATATTTCCTCAATTGTCAGGTTAGTAATAGATGCAAGTATTTCAAATGTATCCTCGAGGGATTTACCGAGGCGAGCTTCATACCCAATGTTGTCAGCCAGAGATGCATGTTTGTCATCCGCTTTATAACCAATATCTCACACACTTGAGATATATTGTCTACCCTTTCTAATTTTGTTTCTTCAAGGATGTTGGTAGATTTCCCGATTGAGTACATGTCATGCTTTCTGCTGCTCCTTTCGTATGATCAAAGTCATCGAGATTCATATAGAAGTCCATATCTATGACCCCATCCTCCCTCTTATCTTCAAAACCTCGCATATCATTCCACGCATCAACCACATCCTCAACCATCTCTCCTATGGCTCGGTCCTTACCATAGTTTTCTTTCCATGTTTCATAATATGACAATGACTTGTAGCGCATGTGTCTAGCATTGGGATCAACCTACAAGATAAAGTACATAACTTAAAATATTATGAGCAATAAGTAAAACAAAGTCTAGATATTCTTCTCCTCATGATTAAATTCAAATTACCTTAACAATCACACTCCACGTGTCGTCCTCACAATCAATTTTTTGGGTTCCTTTAATGGTAAATGTGATGCGTTTTTGGCTCAAATTCCTAGCAAGGGTGTACTAATTCTTTATCCAGCTTGAAAGCTTAGAGTTTGTGTGGGGCGATGCTTTCAAGTTGGTGTTTGGAAAGTGATGTTTCATTGTCTCTTCCGACTTCAACAAATAACTTGATCGTCCTAAATCAATTTTTGCTTTTTCAGCCCTGAGCAATTAGCTCTTTCAGAGACAAGATAAGAATTGCTTCCTTGGTTTAAGTCCAAGATCTTCGTCCTTTATCTGATTTGTTGCCCTTATGTTGTTGAGAGCAACTTCATGTATAAAATAAATAAGTCATTCATAATTTTATAAATCAAGTTATAAAAAAATATCATTATGTCAATGACATTTCTCAATAAAGAAGTAATTACAGAACATGAACAATTGTTGCTTACAACTATATGATACATTCAGAGTATATTAAACAAACCATACGAGTAAAAGACATTTTCAAATTATTTTTTCTTTGATAATATATCTCAAGTTCTTATGCCAATAAAATATAAACAAATAAGGGAATACTAGTGCATCAAACTTTCAATTCACATATGTTGGCATATAATATTAGAAATATTAAATATTTAGTGTGCAACACTAACCAAACTTCATATTCATAATTAAATGAGTTCTTAATCTATCGAACTGCTATAAAATATAATAGTTTATTGAAAATGGTACTGAGTATAAGATGCTTTATAGAATTTGAAAAAAAATTTCCTAGAGTAATTCATCAATCAGTCAAGATATAACAATATTATAAAATCATCATAAGACACTTGATTGACTCAATGCCCAGAATATCAATTTTTATGGCTCACAAAACTTTTTGATTTTTAAAGTCTAAATTAAAATAATTAAAAAACCAAAGTGATATACCAGTCTATATTCAACAAACAACACCACAAAATTTGAACTCAAAATATCAAGTGAAACTTGATTTTCAGCCCCATGAATTTTTATGTAAAACGAAAAGAGATATACCATATTGTTGGTCCTGAAATAGCTAGATTGGTGTATGGTGGGTGATGGGGGAATCAATAATTAAAAATATTTTACAATTTTCTTGATTTCTTTTAATGACTCAAGGCATACTTAGTCTTAAGATAGCTTAGGTACTAAGTTCAAATGTTCTTTTAAGAAGGCTTAAGCAAACTAAAACAATACCTTAAAAGAGTGATTAATTGAGTTAAGAATAACTTATTACAAGTTAAACTTAAGCAAAGTCGTGTGCGGAAGTTCGATGGTTAATAGCTCTTTTAATGAAAACAATTTTCTTTACTCAAAGTAGATCAACAAATTGATTTAGATAATAATGATTTGCAACTAGTGGAATAAACTGAAGTAAGAAAATAATAATGAAGAACACAACGATTTAACGTGTTTCGGACAGAAAACCCTATGTCCATGATCCAATTAACACTAGATTGAAAATCCACTAATCTCTCTTATTTATACTCGTTGAGTACGAGCCTCAAAAAATAATCAAAACTAGATTAGTTCTTCGTGCACGAGTTTAAGGTCATGACCCGTTTACAACTTACAAAATGAACACTACACTCTAGGAAGATGACTAACTACTTGATCACACTTTGATCTTTGAGTTTGCTTTTGGAATTTTTCAAAAAATATAACTTCAAGCTAGAGTTTAGCACTTAGAGAAATCTATATGGTAAGAAGTGCTTTGAACGATGAAGGTTTGAAGAAATTTGAGCAGATTTTTGAGCTTCGTTAATGATACATTTCTCATACTCTTTCTGGAGAAGAAATGTGGTATTTATAGTTCCAATCTGGAACTGGCCGTTTGAGAGATGAAGTGTAATTTCCATCGCATTAATGACAATATTTAATGCACGGTAAGGTGATCGATGCTACATGCGCCGCCAGTAATGCTTGTTTGACCTAAAATGTATACACTCTAGGTTCTCACAAATATACGAGGTCAATTGCACGTGACAAGTTAACCCTAGTCGAATCTCGATGGAAAGCTTAGCAGAGCGATTTTATCCTAAGTGTTATTAAAAATGAATAAATGGAAAATTCTAAACACTCTAAATCAAGAATAAGTTGGAGAACTAAGAAATAAAATAAACGAACAAAAATAATAAAAATATGGGATTCCGGATTCAAGGGCCTAGAGTTAAGAAAATCTAAAATCAATTAATCTCGTTCCTAAATTCATGTTATTGTTCATTCATTAAGGGCTTCTTAATAGTTAGTCTAATTAATCACTTACGTAGTTTTAATTAGACAGTAACCATGACTCACGTATTAGATTACCCTAAGAAGAATTCCTAAATTAAGAACAATGATTCAAAGTTAATTAATGATTTTCTAAAGTTGTTTAATTACTAACTTTCGTATTCGATAATTAAGCCGTAATTCTAACTTTCGTATTTGAATCACAGTAGGAGAATCACAAATAAACCACAAATATAATTCCTACGTCTCCGATTGAAATTATTAACGATTTAACCCAAGTTCTATGTTGGAATTATCTCTCGATCTCAACCAACAAACAATTAATTAAAAACGGTGGTCAATCATCTCAATTAAATAAGCACGAGTTAAATCACAGAACATGGATCAAGAAGAATCAATAATTAATCAAGAAATTCTAAAACCCTAGGTAGAGTAAGACAATCAATCCATAGAACAATAAATAATAAGATTTAAAACATGCTTAATAGATATAGTCTTGGATTGAGAGTCAAAACTCTCTCAATCCTTCGTCTCGAGGCGAAATTACAAAGGAATAAACTAAAAATAATGTAAATAGGGTTTGGAAGAAAGAAAATATGAATTGGGGGTCAAAAGAATGCCCAAAAAAGGGGTTTAAATAGCATAAAACACATCCAAAAATCACGCCCAGCGTCCGCTAAATGTTGTGTACCGGCCGAGTCACAGGTCCAGCCATCGCTGGGGGCTCAGCGGCCGCTAGCCCTCGCGCGCAGCGATTTAGTTCCAGCCCGTTCTCCCTCGTTTGAACTCCGATTTTAGATCCATTTGCGGCTACAGAATCCTATCAAGATGAAATTTAAGCATACTCTATCCAAGATTCAGCATTATAACTTCATTTTGAGTCAATTTCCACATCAAACAACCTACATGCAATTACGGAAACCGGACGTAAAAACGAACCAAAATACCAAATACCATGAACTAAAAGCATGAAACGAGACTCGAAAATACAAATAAAAACACGATGAAAACATACCAAAAAATACTTTCTAATATTGTCTTTCTTGCGATTTTCCAGTTATTAACTAGGAATGGAATGATCTGCCGTAAACTTAATTAATATTCTTGTACTTCATCCCTTAAAATATCCTCTCTGTTGATATGACTAATCACTGGATGGTTAACTTATGAAAAATTTAGGTATGTCGACAGTCCACCATAGTTATCGTATGACCTAGCTAGCTGCAGGTGGATTAGAAGTTTGATTGATCGAGTTGGTCATCGATATGTTCTTCAAGAATCAACCCATTTGAGATTAGGTTGATACTCTGAGTCTTCACATCCTAACTCTTTTTATCCTATTTACTCACAACCTAAATAGACTACCAAATGGCCCCTAAGTAGAATTTCTAGGAAATAAATATGAATTTAAATGTTTGCACAATGAGGCTTTTGCCTTTCTTGCGATTTTCCAGTGATTAACTAGTAATGGAATAATCTGCCATACACTTAATTAATATTCTTGTACTTCATTCCTTAAAATATCCTCTCTATTGATGTGACTAATCAGTGGATGGTTAACTTATGACAAATTTAGGTATGTCGGCAGTCCACTATAGTTAATGTATGACCCAGCTAGCTGCAGGTTGATTAGAAGCTTGATTGATCAAGTTGGTCATCGATCTGTTTTTCAAGAATCAACTTATTTGAGGCTAGGTTGATACTCTGAGTCTTCACCTCGATTTTTGAGTCATACTCTAAGGAAAAAACTTGTTTATTACAGGATAGGTCGTTTGACATCGACATGTTCTTTACAAACTATCGAGTTGTCCTATCTACAGCTAGACAAACAGATTGTTCTATAAGTTTGTATGAAAATTCAAACTTCCTTTTTTACAACATCGATCTGTGTAAAATCTAACTCAGAAAATGACTAAGTCTAATACTCTAACAAGTGGTCTGTGAAGGAATCACAACTAGTTGTTGATTTAGAGACAAATCATTATAATCGATTTGTTCCTTTACATTTTTAGCGAGCTGTAAAAAATTAACTTGCACCCATTTTTTAGAAATCAATATGTTCAAGTTAGCTCATAAAAATAGTACAGGTCGTTTGACATCGACCCGCTCCTTTACAAATCGAGCTCCCTTTAACAATTGATATTGATAACCTGATTTTAAAGAACTTATAATAAAATCAAAGTGTTGGTTCGATAATCATCATCAAAACTTAATAAATTCATGGAGTTTCCAACACATATAATACTCAAACAAAAGCACCACAAATTTTTATGTTCAACGAAATGCACCCCAATAAAAATGAAAAGATGAGTGTTTGTGTAACAAGTTTTTCCAATATTTCAAAAAAATAAATAGATAAACCGGATTGTGTAGAACTCATTGTAGAAAAAGGCTCTCCATCAATGTGTGTCAAAAAAAAGCCCACCTTTCTGGCTAATGTACATATAAAATTTATCTTCTCACATCCTAACTCTTTTTATCTTATTTACTCACAACCTAAATAGACTACCAAATGGCCCCTAAGTAGAAATTCTATGAAATAAATATGAATTAAATGTTTGCACAATGAGGGTTTTGAGCTTGAGAGTTGATATGTTCTTACTTTGAATTCTTTATATTTCTACATATATCCTCGTAACCTCGTCTTTACAGAGGTTATGATCTATATATAGTATATATAGATTCATAGAGTTGTTGTCAGGATTGTTTGAAAATGAACTCGTTGAACTTTGTATAGTGTCCATTGTGAAGTTTATTTTAATATGAACCGCCTCTCATGTTTCGAACATGTTAAGTTATAAGCTCGCTAACAATTAAGTTTATGAAAATATCAATTATTAAGTCATATATATCTTTCAAGGGAGGTTTATGGATGCGAATCAAATGCTTTATTAATTTTTTGATAATTTATCCTTTTTGATGGTGTACATATTGTAAGTGATGTGTCTACACAAAAGTGAATCATTTATCGTTCAAATAAATTTTCTTGTTCAAGAAAAAGGTTAAGACCATCACTTTCTCTTCGATTGACCTTCTGTCAACAGTATTTGTCTAGATAGAAGCACAAAGGATCTTTTATAAATCATATATATATCATCACCGTTGTCTTCAAGGTTGGATGAATTCATTGAGGGAACTCTCAACTTCAACTCTATAAATCCTCAAATTATAGTATATCCCACCAAGTTAACCTTTTTCTTTTCTTTCACCACTATAGTTGGACTTGGATCTAATTCATCTATAAGTGTAATCACCCATCAACATTTAATCTTGTTGTGAAATTTTCTTTTTAGCTTTGGCCAATTCCAATCAATTATAGCTGATTGTTCTCTACTCCTCATTTGTCCCTACTTTTCGATCATTTCTTATTTCTTCTTCATCTATTAAAGCTTCATGTACAGATTCTTCAAGGTATGCAGTTTTAGCCAACGTGGAGAGTTGCCGATCATATAGAGACAGACAAATACATTCATTTGTTAAAGGTATGCAAGAATCTAATCGAATCAAGAAAATTGATCGAACCGATATGTTTTTGTTTATTTCAATTCGATTTTTATGAGTCGGTTTACAATTCGGTTTGTAAATTTTAGAAATCATATGTTTCAATTCAGTTTGCGGTTTATGCTTTTTGGTTCAATTACTAACCAGAACCAATTATTATAATTATATACTACTATATTTTAGATTTAGAAAATTAATTTTTTTTTATTATTATTAAGATGGATTTTTTAAGCTATTTATAATTTAAAAAATTATAAATATAATTATTGTTCTCTTCAAAAAAAAATTTGATGAAAACTGATTATAAATTTTGATCGATGAGTTTTTAGTTCGGTTTATATTTTTTATGCGGTTTGTTTGATCTCGAACAATCAAATTTATAAAATCATTAAGCACAAATCAGTAAGGTTTTGAAATTTTAAATCAAAACCTTTTATCAACAACTAATTTTATTTAATTTTTCAAGATTACAACCATTGTAACCATTAAATGTAATACACAATTTATATAAACATAATTACTCCAACAAGATTTCTCTAAGAAATTTGCTCTATAAGTAGTCCACCAAACTTTACATTCTCTCACATTCAATTCCTTAAAAAAAAAACCCTAATTTGCATATTTGCGAAATTCAATTAAAAGAATGCATATATTTTATCAGGCATGGAGAAACTGAACCCCCACGCTAAGCCATTCTTGCCTGCTGCTCTTCTCACACGCCTTATGGAAAGTGAAGAAAGGTCTTTGTTTATGACTTTCTCAAATGGCTCATTCATCAACAAAGTTGAAATATCCCAATATTTTACAAGGTACATGATTAAATACTAATAAAGAAATAATGTTAATGTGCAATATAATTAAAATTTAAGCTAGCTAACTAGTAATTTTACTCGATCTTGTATTTTTTTTTAGGGTGAGTTATTATTTATTAATTTTACTTGACTCGATTTACTTTGTGTCAGTTTGTATGGCGAATGTGTGGAGTATGTTTATGTGCAGGATCAGCACAAAAGGGATCCAAAGTTTGGGAAAATAACATTCAAAAGTGAAATGATGGCAAGATTTATATTACGAAATCGACAAGTTGTCAAGATATTGGTGAATCATAAACCGGTTTGGCTCAAGAAATATGTTCCTCGCATTCAACGTCATAAATATATTTAATTCTCTTTACTAACTACTAAATAATTAAGTATTTGTGAATCTATCTATTATATTAGATAGAAAATCATAAACTTAATTTCTTTAATTAGCTTCTTGCTCTAGTTTTTTATGTTCAATAATGTTTATTTCGATCTTTATTTTGCTTCAAGAGGATGAATTAAGATCTCCGTTTGTGGTGTAATTGAAGAAATTAAATGTGGTGGTTAAATTAAATAAGCCAAATTTATTTGGTGTCTTTTTGTGTGGTAACTAAACGATTAATCACTCAAATAAGACGCGATAAGACTTCAATTACCTTATTTTATATTATCAACATGTAAACTAAAATTAAATTATCTCCATCATGTGTTTACCTTAATTTATCTCAATTATCAATATCCGTTGTATATTCATACCAAATTAAAAACCCCACAATTATCACCTATATCATTGAAATAAATGTAGTTATTTTCACCTTTATTTTTGTCTTTCAATATTATGGTTGCATGAGTTCTAGAATCGATTATCAATACGAGATAAGGACATTATTGCATAATCTATATCCTTACGAGTGTCATCCAATTAAATTCCATTAGTTTGTGTGATTGTCTTTCGTGTATACACAAAGATTGTTTGTATTAAAATTAATTAATATTTTTAATTTAATTTTATAATATTCATTCCGTACATTTATAAATATTTTTAACATTTTGATTTGATACTTTAACTTTGTACGTGAACATATACTAAGTGATGTGCATTTAATGAAATTTAATTTCTATTAATTTATTATTTTTAATTTGATTATATATTAATTGAAGTAGAGCTACTTACTATAAATAATAATAATAAATGATGACAAACCAATATATTTAGTTTATAATTATATCATCATAATCTAGATGTCTCACCATTAAAATTGTTCCTTGGAAAAGACAAATTTAAAGTATTGACCAATTATTATACAAATACCGCGCATGTATGCAATTGATTATTACCATATCATTTAATGAATAATGATGAACATATGATTATATCTAAATCATAAATACATAATATAATTGGCAGTTTGACACAATACTAAGTACAAAATATGTCATTATTAATTGTATGTCAGTTAAGTTTTTGAAATAATGGAGTATTGAAAGAAACCTAACACAAAATCTAAGAATTTTAAAACTTCAATTTAAAGCACTCATACTTTCTAAATTGATCGACGACGTTATTCTAAACACAAAAATAGATAGTAGCTTATTGTTATTATTTTGAAATTGAATCTGATCCATTCTCTTAATTACATGCACATAATTGTATTTGCAAATGCACGAATCCTGCATCAAATTCTCTCTATAAATAAAGTTCCAAGAATTAAACCACTTTCACTCAACATATTAATTAAACACACACTCACACACACTATGAGCAAACTAAACGCAAATGCTGAACCATTTGTGCCTGCAGCCACCACACGCGCCGCCGCATTCAGAAAACTAAGCGCAAATGCTCAGCCATTTACGGCGGCAAACACGGGAGTTGAGCATCATACGACGTCGTTGGATAAAGAGGAGAGGTCTTTGTTCATGACTTTCTCTAGTGGTTCACCTCTCACCAAGCATGAGATCTCCCAATATTTTACAGGGTGACTAGCTAAATAAATTTTCAACAAATATATAACTTAATTAAGTGCTGCAACATTTTAACGTTTTTTGTTTAAATTAATTACCCATTATTTTGGTTGTGACAGAGGTTTAGGGGAATCTGTGGAGGGTGTATACGTGCACCAACAACGAAAGAAAAATCCTGAATTTGGGAAAATTACATTTACAACAAATATTTTACCAGAAATGATATTGGTGAATAGGAAAGTGGTCAAAATATGGGTGAATAATAAGCCTATCTGGCTTAAAGAATATGTTCCTCGAACCCAACGCAAATGTATAGCACAAACTCAAAGAGAGGATTAAGGATGTCATCTATTTTATTATATTTATTTATTTTAATGTTAAGCTGTACTGTTTTGTTAGAAGAGAAAATTATTTTATACTTGCATCAATACCATTTTATTTTATTATTACAGAAATTTGTTGCCATCACTGGTTTCTTTTCGATACATTTTACTAATACATAATTATATCCATAGAATGAAGATTGATATAATAATCTTGATACATTTTACTAATACATAATTATATTCATATAATGAAGATTGATATACTAATAATCTTAGAATTGTTATAAAGTGTGCGTGTATTGACGTCAGGTTAATGTTCAAGACTACGTGGACTACGTAATTTAATATTAAAATAATTCAGTTTGAAAAAGAATTATATAAAGCCCCTTCATTAGATAGGTGATTTTTTTTTTCTTGGGCGTCGTGAATTAGGAATAACTGGGGCAATAATAGAATGGTTTAAGATTGAAATCCGTCATCAAATGATTATTGAATCTCTAAAGAAAAAGAAAACGTTCGTTATATAAGAGATATGTACGTATTATGACTTGTTTGGTATATGTACGTGTTATGACTTGTTTGGTACATAAATCATGATATCTATCTCATGTTAATTACCTCTCAGGATGATTAGATATCATGACTTGTGAGCCTTAATGTATATGAATATGTAAGAATACATACAAAGACAGTAAGGAAGAGGTAGAGAATACAATGAATATAAGACCAAAACAATAGGTAGAAAGTTGGTTGAAGATTGTTCGGTTTGAATTAAATGAAAAAAAAAACACACATACAAAGTGTAAAAAGCAGAACAAAAAGAATGATGGATGTGGATGAACGATGATGCATCTATCCCAAAAGCTCTTCTCAATTAAGACAAGAAGCAAAGATGGCAAAACGTTACACACTATTGTAAACTTCTGTAACAGTAGAGCAAGCAATTATTTTATAAATTGGAGTTGGGATTTTGGAGAAGCTAAATAGGACCAATTTTATTCAGTAATATGTATTCGAAATATAAACATTAGGAACAGATATCCCTACTTAGATTAGCTGCTAAAGTAAATAAAATAAAACAAAACATTAAGTTTCTGTAGCTGCATTGAGATGAACATAAAAGAACACTTATTCCTACTTTCAGCACTACTGCTTCACTGCAATATGCAGATTAAACCTTCAAATGCCATCACCATTGTATGGAAACTCACTATCATCTTCTTCGCTGAGCATTTATCACTATACATTGACATCAACGCATCATGTATCAGAAAATGACTGTAACCAAATCATATTATGATGTAAAAAGGCTATACCTTTAGAGAATTTTCTGATACTTTATACGAGTCTGGGGTAATGGATACCAGCCACAATCCAGGAAAGGTCAACTGCAATTTCAAGAAAGTTAAGGAAGACAAAAGATTCAAGCCAATGTAATGCGATGAAATCGAGAATTCTTTCTTACATCAAGTTGTTTCTGCACGTTCTTCGGTCGCCTCTTTGGGCGGCGCGAAGGCTTCGATCCAGTAAGGGCGAAGATGTCCTCTTCGATCTCCTCTTTTGTTAGGGCAATTGATATGCTCACCTTTTTCTTCTCCTTCTTTTCACCTTTTTCTTTATCCTCATGCTTCTCGCATTTCTCCTTCTTCTCACCGCCACGGCTGCCACCGCTCTTCCCTTCGTTTCCGCCCGATTTGGGGGCGCCGCTCCTCAATTCTGGCTGGCTTTTACTCTTTCCAGACATCTCTGCACCGTATTTTGCCTTCTCTAGCTTGCTTCTGATGCTTCGAGGCCTCAAGTTCCATAACTTAACGTCTTCCTCCGATTTGTTATTAGATTTTCCCTCTTTTCGCACCTCGTCAATTTCGGCACGTTCCTCGCTGATCTCGATCTTCCCCTGCCTTTCCTTGTGATTTTCTTCCTTCTCTTTGCTGCCAATTTTAATCGGAAAGTTGCATTTTCTGATTCCGGCTGCATCAGGATCAAGGGACCTTTTCTCAAGTTTCCCCTCTTCTGAATTCGACCAACTTTTTGGATGATTACTATGGTGTTCAATTGCGATACCTTTACCCTTCCTCAGAGCCTCGGACGACGACCAATCGCCGCTGCGAGAACACCCGCGTGCCTCATCCCGTAGCAATGACAAAGTCTCCGAGTCGCCGGCGACTGATAATCGTTTCATCCCCTCGCAAACGAGCGCCTGCTTCACCGAATCGCCACCAGCAATCAGAGACGGCGGCGCCGGATAATCCTGAGACGGAGACCGACTCCGAGGCGGCGACGCGGAAGCGTAATCGCGCAGCGGAGAGCATCGGGTTGGGGAATCGGAAACAGCACAAGACCGCTGCGGTGGCGACTTGATCGAGCGGCGCCGCTTGTGGCTCCCGCTCGATTTCCCTTCCTTGCTCCATTTAAGCAGCGGGGGCAATTCAAAATTGTGCAGCGGCTGAGACTTGGCTGGAGCAAACGACGCCATGGATTGAGAACAAATCTACTAAAATAAATGATTTACACCGAAAGTCTGCAAGAAAAAGTTATTTCTGGATTGAACACATTAACATACAAAAGAAATCAAAAGCAAACCCTAATTGAAGCGTGATCCTCGGAGCAGGTTCATGCCCGGAAGGGATTGAGATGATGCAATGTAAGTATTAGTTGCTGAGTAATATAGAGAGAGAGAAAGTGAGAAGGAAGACGATAGAAGAAAAAGGGAATAGTAATGTTAGTAGAGGGAAAAGGAAAGAGGAGTAAGCATGGAAGTTGCAGAGAGCAGAGCGGGGAAGAAGTGAGGTGGGAAGAGAGAACGGTTACAACACCTATATATATCGGTTGTATGTATACACTACTCTACTCTGCCGTACCGTAGGTTCTCACTTCACACAAATTTATTTATTTTTCCTAATTTTCTTCATTTTATAATCTTCCAACACTAATCTATCAATATATGTATTGTCTTTTCTTTCATTGTTATTATTATGTATAACAATATTTTTAATATAATCAACATATAAAAATTTAGAAGTGATTTATAATAAATACAACTCCTATTTGCGGTATAATAAAATAAATGAGTTCCGAGTCCAACTCAGTCTAGACTAAGTTTATCGACCATCATAATTCCAACTCAACTATCTCACATTTATATTATTATATTCATTTCTCTCTCTTCAATTTACTATTTCTTTCACCCACACATCTTCATTTTTATAACTTTATTAGTGACCACAATCACAACTCAACTTTCACACCTTTATATTATTAAAATAATTTTCTATATATTATTATTTAATTAACGTTTTTTAAATAATTTAATTATGTGAAATAAATTAAAAGGTACAAATTAATATTAAATTTTTGAATTTTCAAATAAACATAGAAATTACAATAACTAAAACAAGAAAATCAAAATAAACAACTGATCACCGAATAATTATACGAAAATTACACATTTAATTATTATCACCAAACTTTTGCCAAAAATGAAATGAATACAAAAAATAGATATGAGATGTTAATTAAAATTTTCTAAATAGTGAATAATTATGTCGAAATTGATCTCTATTTATAAAGAAAGAAAAAATAAGAATTTTGATATAATTTATATATTTTTTTAATATATGATACAAAAGTTAAATTGATTTTATAATAATATTCTGATAAAAGACAAATTGAAAAAAATAATAATAAATAGGTGGGTGTGGGTGGTCTGTGGACTACTTCCAATCCACCCACCATTTTCTTCATAATCAATTTTTTCTTTTTTCTTAATAGCAAAAGGTGGGTGGCCCCCACCCACTGGGCGCCGATAAATGAAGCCTTATGAGAAGGGATAACAATTTACCGCGGGTACTCCCACCCCTAGTAGAGATAGGTTGATATTTACGGCGAAGTTCGTGGTATAATTTACTATTCATTTAGTTCGTAAGTATGAGTGTGAATAGTTATTATTCAAATCCGTGAAACGCATATACAAAAGAAAATTATCCACAATCCGTGAAATACTCATACAAATTTAAGTTATTATCTCACATTGAAAATTTAAGGATCTCTATCAAATGAGGCCTCCTATAAAAAAATCCATATTTAAGTTATTCTCACATTAAAATATTTAGGATCTCCATCAAAGGATGACTCCTATAAAAGAAATAAATATCAATTTTTAAACATAAATTTGTCAACTCAAACAAAAATATTAAATAAGTTAAAATTTAAAATTTTGCCAAAAGGCCCGCCTCCCGGCTCGTAGCCGGTTCTACGAATTTTTTTGTCGGTTTTATTGGTTCTCAATAGTTTTTATATTTATTAAAATTTAATGTGACCGATTTTATCTCACATGTATGGATATGGATAGCTACTATCCGTATCCGACTGCCATTTATATGAATCATGACTTGTTAAAACTGTAAATTATTTATAGAGGGTGTTAATTTGACTGAAATTTGTTGCTTGCATCATTACACTACAAAATAGTATCCAAATTGAAGTTAGCTATATATATATTGGAAAGAGATCAAATAAAAATGGTTTTGTATAAGTTAACTAAAAATGAATCTTAATTGTTAAATTATTTAGATCAACGATACTGATAAAAGATAATTTTGGTATATATCTTATTTAAAATATTTTATCCCTAAAACCATGGAATTTGTTATTGTTTCTAATTAGGGTTTATTGATTTGGGTATAGTTTAATTATATTCATTGGATGAAAAATATGGATGATTCAGATTTATTTTTAGTTAACACAAGCAGATCTATTTTCATTATAATTATTATATATATATATATATAATAGGATGTAGATCATATACAAAGTGATCTTTTAGTATAAAATAGGAGGTGATCTAGGTCATTTATAATTGAAATCCTGAGGCTTTTTTTAACAGATATATTGTATTTTTAAATCAATAAAATATTTCATAAATATCAATACAAGGTTAAATACGTAATTATAATATGAGAGAGAAAAATGATATTTTTAATTAATCTTGTCATCATCGGGTTTTTTAGGGAGAGATAATAGAGATTTTAATTTCCTTATATAACTCCCTATTGAAAGCAAATAATTAATTACATGATACGTAAATTTAGAATGAAAGTTACCATAATATAGTTTATTTCTTTTTTTTTTTACGCGCATTAATTAATCATATGTATATTTTTTACATAATTGCATTGTAGTACACTTTCGTCTACATTGTATACATATATCATTTGCATTGTGTTATATGTTCATTAATTTGTTTATTTTGCATTATGTATAAAAATTAATTCAGTTGAGAAATGGTCTAAAATATGTTGCATTGAGATATTATAATTTTTTGCATTAATTATACAAGTAGTTGCATTGTTTGTTTAAATAAAATATGATCATGTGTATATTTTTTTTTTACATAATTGCATTGCAATACTCTTTCATTTGAATTATATAGATATATCATTTGCATTGTGTTATATGTTCGTTATTTTGTAAAGAATGAAGTTTTCCCTAATTAATGTCGTTGAGAAATTAATGGAATTCGAAATCAATTTGAATTTTCGGCATATCCCACTAAAACCACCTCAATACCTTGCATTGTTTTTCAAGAATGCAACCGGCGGTTTCTATTTTAATTCCATAAATGCAGTTGAAAAATTAATGAAATTTAAAATCAATTTTAATTTTCGGCATATCCCACTAAAACCGCCTCACCAATATATGTATCATAATACCCTTGTTACATTATTTCTCAGCAATGCATCCGACGGTTTCTATTTTAATTCCATAAATTATGGATTAATAATATCTATTGGATTAATGCTAATCGACACACCGGATCGATTCCTATTTTTTATTAATATCCTCCTTTTTATCTGAAACCATATATATATATTCCTATATATGAATGGAACTCAACAAATTTCAATCTCGAATTATTGATTTTTGCGGATGAGATGATATAGATAAATGTAACAGTAACTCGTACACTTAGGTACTTTTGGACCCGGGCGGAAAGTACCCCATCAATCACTATGATAAATTTAATAATTTTATACTATATTTATTATTCATTATACAATACTCGTCTCAAGATAATTGTTCTATTGCACAAAAACATAGGCTTAAATTCTATAATGAATATTGACAAAAACCTATCTCTCAATTTTATTGAATAGATCATTTTTACTAATATTATGTTTCGCTCCTCCAATTACAATTGAATTGTTTTCTTTTTTAATCATTTAATTAAAATTAATTTATTTGAATAAATAATAAAAAAAATATTTTTTTAAAAAGTATAAATTCTATAAAAATTTTATCTTTTACTTTATTCTTAATTTACGTATCAAAAAACAAACAACTAACAGAAGGCCATATAGACTCATATAATGTTATTATATTAAAAATATATCGATGAAGACACTCGGTGCCTTCTCAACTACTCCCTCCGTCCCACTAAATTAGACCCATTTGTAAAGTAGATGAGTGTATTATTTTAATACAAATGGGTCTAATTTAGTGGGACAGAGGGAGTATAATATTGAAAGTGGTTATATATTGACTTCAACAAAAATAAAAACAACAAACGATCGAGCTAAATTTAATGTCTAATAGAAATGAAGCAAAAAAAAACTTAATGTAACTTTCCAACTTTCATACGGAAAAAGGGCAACGGGGATAGAGTTAGACCATCCTATATATTTTGTTTGTTTGAAGGGATAAGAGAAGATAAGGAACAATATATAATAAACTAGTACTCCCTCCGTCCCAATAAATATGACACAAAATTTTTGGACACGATTATTAAGGAGAGTGTATAAAGTAGTGTAAGAGTGATAAAGGTGGTAGGTCCACACCTTTTTAAAGGGATAATTTTTACTATTTTAAAAATATGTCAAACTTAATAGGACGTTTAAATAAATAAAGTGTGTCAAGTTTAGTGAGATGGTAACGTGTTAAAAATTCCGACAGAGCGTATTAAATTTTGGCCAACTACTTATCTTATCAAAAGATACTTCATTTTACTTAAATAATTAAATTAAATGACCTAAACACCCTTAACAATATTATAATTAAGGAATTAGAAATTATGATGTAGAAATTACAAAAATAGTGATGCTAAAATATATATGATTTAAAAAGTATAAAAAAATTTTAGAATTGCGTAATAGAGTATAAAGGAAGATGTAGTGTATAAAAATCATGTTTTGAATAACTAATGACAATAAATATAAAAAAAAAAAATGCAATATACCTCAAAGTCTAATGAACAAAATACATGAGGACAATTCAGACATTTTATCTTTTATCCATCTATTTCATTGTTAAATGAATAAAATATAAAAGTGTTATATATAAATATTATATAATACAAATCTAACAATATATAAAAATAGTGATCCCAATTTAAAATACATTAAAGTTATACTCTCTTGTATTAGAGCTAGGTTTAAGAAACAAACACACTCTAACATTCATAGAGTTGCATGCTAAACTATAAATTCGATTAAAATTTTCTGTATATATACAGAGGAATGGTTTGTTTCGTTTTGATCTAAAATTAAATTAAGTTTTTCCAAATTAGTCAAAGGGGCCAAAATGATGAGAAAATACAACCCACCCACGCACCTACGTGGATCTAAAATTTGGTATGCATGTCAAGTATATAAAGTAGTATGTACTAGATTGCAAGAAATGTATAAGTTTATAATAATATTTATGAGAATTTTCCTTATTTTATTGTAAGATTGGGAGAAGAAGCATACAAACAAAAAATATTTGGTGTGCACCGACTTAGCCGTAGGTTTACCCTTTTTGGAAGGGTTGGCTTTTCTTTTCTCTTTTTCTTTTCTTTTAATTCTTGGTGGCCACATTAAATTAAGGGGCAAAAATTAAAATGCTCACTTACTTAAAATTACATGCAAGAAATGCTCACCATTTTAAAACCATGTAACAAATACTCAAAAGTACAATAATAACCCCAAAAGACAAATACAAAAATAAAAAATAAACCTCATCCTCTCTCTCTGCGCTCACCTCCCTCTCTCCCTCTCTGCGCTCACCTCCCTCTCTCTCTGCGCTGATCCCTCTCTGCGCTGCATCCCTCTCTGCGCTCACCTCACCGGCTCACTCCCCATTCTATTCTTGATTTCTAAATTCAAAAATGACTTCAAATTCTCCGCCACAGGTTAGTTATATTTTTAATTTTTTAATAACATTATTGGTATGTTGTATTGTAATTAGGGTTTTAAATTGGGAATTGAGTGAGATGGGTTTAAATTTTAAATTAGTGTTTGGAATGGTTGAATTGATGCATGAATTGACTGAAAATAATTGAATTGGTGCGAAAATAGGAAGAAAAATTGGAGTTGATGGGTTGGGAAAGAGGCTGTGGAGCCTGCGACGACGCCGGTGCCTGCGCTGGTGCTTGAGCTGGCCGTTGCGCCGGTGCTCGCGGCTGGTGCTCGCGTTGAGCGCTCCCGCTAGTGCTTGCACCACTGCTTGCACCGCACCGAGCTTGCAACAATGGTTGCACTATACTTTATTTAATTATTTGATTATTAAATTAATTAATTGATTGTTAAATTAATTTCATGTTTATTGGATGTTATATTATTTATTCTGACAATGGATTCTAATATTATTTATTTAATTCGATGCTTATAGAATAATTAAGAATTCTTTTATAGAAGAATTGTTATATTATTTATTTAACTTGATGGTTATTGTATGTTATTGGTTTTGAAAGATGAATTGTTATATTATTTATTTAATTTGATGTTTATTGTGTGTTATTGGTTTGTTAATATTGTTGTATAAGATAATTATTTAATTGCATAAATAACAATATATAAATAAATATTGGTATCAATTGATATTCTTTTATTGTTTTTAATAGGTATCTATTCCGTATAGAAGACCTAACTCGTTAAATAAGACCGCATCAATCAGCACCTATTATAAGATCAATACAATAAAGAAGATTAAGAGTACACTTATGTCAATCGGTGGTGATGAATTAGTTCAGAGATTTATAGGGGGTCCTTTTGGACATTTGATTTCATGGAATCCGGGTCAAATGTCGGGACACACGTTTCATGGTATTATATCCCGAGCAATTAGTGAACCAAATGGATTATGGTTTCATATATGCGGGGAAAATATAGAGTTCACTTATCAGGATTATGCTCTTATTAGTGGATTGAGATTTGGGTCATCTAATTTTGATACTTCAGCATCATACGATCCGAGTGGTGTTCCTGTATATATGTCGTTCTGTAATGGTGTGCATATAAGGGGTGATGTATTACTTAGACGATTTTCAGATACAGAACACCCCATTCCAGATCACGATGGAGATGGATACATCCGTGTCGCTAATATTTTAATGGCTTATATTGTTCTGTTTGGATTGGACACGACGAAGTATATTCCGCCTTGGATGTGGATCTTGGTTGATGATTTGGAGGCATGGAGTGCCTTTCCATGGGGCGCGTTCACCTATAAAATCCTTACAAACTACGTATCCAAAACACAAGATACGCTCTCATATCATTTCTACGGACCTGCATGGATTTTGATGATTTGGGGCCTCGAGGTGGTTCCTTCTTTGGGAAACATAGCTGGGAGATTATCGAGGACGGGATCATATCAAAGATGTTTGAGATGGACTTTCAAGACAAGACCACTATGTTCACAAGCTTTTAAGAGTATTGATGAAATATTTGAGCAAGAGGTAATATTACAATTAATTATTTGTTTTTAATCAATTAATGTTTTTTTATATTATTTAACTAAATATTAATCTTTTTGAAATAATTTTAAGGTGTGGAAATCCACAACATATATCCTGACGAGACGGAACTCACCTTGTCACATTTGAGATCATTAGATTGCGAGCACCCTCTTGGTGTTATGTACGTACCTCCAACCACTCTGGTGACAAGAGGTGAACAAGTTTCATCAGATCAAGTAAATATACATCGTGGGAGGAGGAGCACGAGTCGCACCGAGGCACAAGAGGTGCATGATGCAGATGTTTCTGATCATAGACAACAACCTCGTCGACGCCGTGATACTGGGAAGAGGCCTAGAGCACCACCGACCCATGCATCATCTAGTAGCAGTGAAGAGCGACACTATACTTTAACCGACCGTGATCGTGTCCTTTTGAACGAGATTGATAAAAAAAATACATGCTTCTGAGACTCGAATTTTAACAAAGGTGAAGAAGTGGATCAATGATTTAGCTGATACATTTCGGTGCTCCGGATCACGACACATTCCACCCGTCGTCGACACACGCCGACTTAGTCCGCCTATCTTTGATCAAAATCCTGCGCCACTTCACGAGACATCAGTACAGGTATAATATATATACATACATATATATATATATATTATTTATACTCGAATTATTAATTGTGTTTAAATTTTTTTGTTTGTTTGTAGACTACTGGTCCCGGATATATGCCATCCGAGCCCGCGACGACGGTTGCAGCAAATACGACGCTCGGTTTTGCCCAAGTTATTATAAAATTATTTGTTAATATTTTTATTACTTTTATTATAATATTTTTTATTAATGTGCTTATTTGAAATATTTGTATTTGTCAGTTTGCGGGTCGTCATTCTACATCTGAGCTCAATATTAGTACTCAATTTGTCACGACTCGCGATCCCCAACGGTATTCAACGTCTTCACATGGAATGTATCAAGGGGGTGAAACAACGGCAAGTGTGTTTGATTGGTATCAATTGGTAAGAATATATTTCATTGCAAAGTAATATTGTATTATTTCACCTATTTATCTAATTATTAATTTTTACATAGCTAAATGAAAATACTCGCGCTGCACTGGATACATTTACATTCCCTACTCCTAGCAATTATTCACCGTCTGATGTACCACCTAGCATTCCAGATGATCTTTTAGCTAGATATATGGAATTTAGAGGTCTTAGCAAAACCACAAAAGTGAAATTTGCATTTAGTGGATACGTGGTGGACGGGGCAGATTTTGAGAGAATCGAAGACATGACGGAGCCTATTGATTATTGGGTATTTATTTATTTTAGTTATATTTATATTTAAATTATTTATATTTAATTTTAGTTATATTTAATTCATATGATATGAAATTACTATAATTTATAGGTCATTGATATATACATGAGAAAGTTGAGTATTAGGTTGGCCAATCGTGATCATGTATACCCTGAAATGAATGATTACAATACCATTATTCTTGGCACGGATGTTATGGTAAGTGATTTATTTATATAAATCACATATTGATTTACTTATTATAATTTTATATTTAATATTTAATTAAAATTTGTTTAAAATGCAGAGAGAAATTGCACATGCCTACACGAAGCTTCAAATGATAATGAAAGCCACTAAACGCAATTCGAAAAAGGATTGGGAAACTGCAATCCGTTCTTGGGTCCCCGATTCTGAATCCTATTTTGGAAAATTAGCAAGTGAATCACACACTTCTTGGATTCAAGCTCTTCAGGTAACTATTTTTGTTTATTCTTATTATTATTATTTATGTGATTTATTATTTATATGTATATAATAATAATATGTGATTTGAATAGTTGGAGTTTTAATTTATTATATGTGATTTATTAAAATGCTTATTATTTTTCTAGGTTATCATGCCAATTCTTGCTCACGAACATTACATGTTAGCAATTATTGATTTGAGAAGTTGGACTTTGGATTTGTACGATTCATTATATGTTCATGGCAAGAGTGAATTGCAATGGGCGAGAAGTCAGACATTGATGCCGTTGTTAGATTTGTTTTGGCGATGTCTCGATTACGCTGGATATTGGCGTACAAATACTGTAAACATCCATCATTCTCAAAAGTCCTTGATATGGAAAGCTCCGGATGAAACAAGACAATTCAAACAAACAGATGACTCTAGTTGCGGACCCTTTCTATGCATGTCTGCGAAACGTGTCATTAGTGGATCTCCGTCAATTAGTTGGGGAAACCAAAATGTTCAAGAATTTAGAAAATCTCTTGCATGTTGGGTTTTTAGTTTTAGTGTACCCGTATCAGATGACACAAATGACAATGAAAATATGTAAATTTATATATTTGTTTTTGAATTTAATTTTAGTATTGATTTATAGTTTATCATTTAATAGATATAATTATTTGATTTTGTTTCGTATTTGTTTTATTTGGTTTTGTTGTTTTGTGTTTGTTTTGCGTTTTGTTGCGTTTTTGTGTTTTTCGTAGGTTGGAGGAATGTAGAGATGTATTGGAAACCGAGAGCTGAAAACGAAGAATAGAAATCATAAAGTTTGAATTGCATAAGAGTATAGTTCATCTCAAGAGGAGTTCGTAGGCGCAAACGGCTCGTAAATCGGAGTTGAAAAGAGGGAGAACGGGCCGAAATAAGATCGTTGCGCGAGAAACAAGGGACCCAGCGCCCGTTGGCATCCCAGCGCCCGCTGGGATGCAGAACATGAAATTCAGAGAGTTTGGATCAGCGACCGCTGGCCCATGTGCCAGCCGAGCCAGCCTGCGCCAGGGCATGCCTGCGCTGGGCCAGCTTGCGCCAGGGCATGCCTGCGCTGGGCCATGCCTGCGCCGAGGCCAGCCTGCGCTGGGCCATGCCTGCGCTGAGGCCAGCTTGCGCCAGGGCATGCCTGCGCCAGGGCCATGCCTGCGCCGAGGCCAAAGCAAAACAGAACAAAACAGAACATATTCCAGTAGGCAATGCAAAACAGAACATATCCAAAACATAACATAACACAACATATTCTAGTAGCCAAAGCAAGAACATAACATAACACAACATATTCTAGTAGCAAAAGCAAGAACATGACATAACACAACATATTCTAATTAATCTTCATGAAAAACATATTCTTCATCATCGGAAGCATTGGTACACCTCGTAATTGTATGCCCTTGCATTCCACAACGACCACATCGTCTAGGAGCTCGAATCCTATTTCCTCGTTGTTCATGTCTTGATCTTCGTCGACTCATTCTTGGACGTCCTGGGAGACGAATGAAGGGAGGAGGCAATACATCTCTAATAGAAATGAAATGTGGAACCACCCACTCATCTTTATGAGGTATTGGAAATATAGTACAATTATACGCCTGCAGTAATGTATCACGAGTATAGTAGTGCTCTACATAATTCGTAATAGATTGCCCACAATATCTACAAAAAAATTAAGTTAGTAAATATCTAATAAATTAAATAATACAAAAAGCATATTCATAAATGATCAAC
>JAPKLX010000165.1:637503-669773 GCA_026898415.1 Leonotis leonurus | reverse complement strand
AGCTCGCTGCTGTCTTGGCGAGGAGCAGCTCGCTGCTGTCTTGGCGAAGAGCAGCTCGCTGCTAGGTGCTGGAGAAGAACGAGTGACTATCTGCTGTTGAGCAGATAGTGGAAACAGATAGAGGAGAAATAGGTAGAGGGGAAGGAGGAAACAGACAGCGAGAAAAAGATAGCGAACAGATAGCGAGCAGCAGGTAGCGATAGCAAACAGCAGATAACGATCAGAACGTGTGATGGAAGCTAGCTACCTGTTAAAGACAGGAGAGCTAGCTGCTGCGAGAGAGGCAGCGAGAGAGAGAGCAAGGGATAGACAGTGAGAGAAAGAGCAGCGAGAGGAGGGGATAGAAATTTGTATGAATCTAGAGATAGATAAGTATGGGCCAACTTAAAAGTTACTGGGCTTCACGTTAAATAAATTGGGCCAAGTCTAATTAGGTAAATGATGGTCTAATTAATCAAATGGGTTAAACCAATTTATGTCGTGGATCAAATGAAATATGTAGATGAATTATGAATGATTCTATTAGATGGAATTTATCTATTTATTTAGACCAAGCCCAAGAAGTAGAATATTAATTAATTTAGATAATTACATTATAATTGGTTCACTAGAATATAATCTTAAGAATTGATTTAATTAAAAATCATTAGCCTCAAGTTAGGAATCGAGATATTAATTAGAAATATCTTCAGTTATATACCCAACAACTATTTATTTGGGTATAGTAAATCCTCGAACTATGCAGTGATTTAGAAATCATTATACGACTCCTCTAGAAATACAACTCCTAGACTCGTTTAATAGTCGAGTCTTAAGGACCAAGATTAAACACGCATGATAACCAAGGATAATGATTCCTTGAGCTTAGAATTTATTTGATATACTCAAGTATGTATCTCACTCGAGATTCATGTTAAAGGTTTCGACGAGAGGTCGGATCCGCATCACGAGAACAAGGCAAACACCAATCAAGACCATTCAAGTAGGCTTTTCTTACCCTATGAAAATATATGTGTACATTTTTCAAATGAAATGAGATGTTTTCAAAAGCACTGTCTTGCCATGAATGTTTACGATTTATGTATGATGCCTATCTGTTATATGATAATCGAATTCGGGTTCCAGTGGATTAGCGTCTCCACTCGAACTAGTGTACACAAAGGACCGTGAGTCATCTTAGCGGGTTGGCCGGTCAAGGTGTTCGTGGGAAGTGGCCACTTCCCCGGCACATAGAACTTCAGATACGGTTGATTACAAAAGAACTAGGACTGCAGTCAAACTAGAACTTTCTCAAGAAATGATTTTGTGAACATAGGTGCTTTAAAAACAAAATCCCTATGTTTCACTAGAATGGCATGGCAGTTATATATGTATGTGTGCGATTTCGGTACGTGTCTACTGAGTACAATTGTACTCAGCCCTGCATGTATTTCTAAACGTGCAGGATAAGAATGAAGAAGACGTGGGTGCTATGTGTTGCTTTTGTCGGACTCCATAGTAGCTGACTCTTGGGGGTTCTACGTGTCTTCATACACGTAGGATTTTATTATGCGATCCTGAAAGTTCCGCTGCTAGACATCTATGTAATAGATTCGAGATTAAACTCTGAATTCTGATATGTAATGTAAAGAGCATATGACTCCAATTTCCCGATTCACGGGACATGTCTTTAATTTATGTTATGAAGGGAATACTTGAATCTCTTTCTTGTCATTTATTCCTTTCATTGGTCATGTTCCCGGCTTTACTAGAATTAGTAGAAAGCGGGCGTGACAGTTGTATTAATCCCTGTTGATTTCGAACGTTAATGTCACGCCCGCCCTCCGCTATGGATAGCGAAGTCGGGGGAAACCGTGACTTGGGAAGGGATTAAAGAAATCGGTATAGAGATGGGGCAATGGAACATAGACTAAACTGAACAACAATCTCATAACTGGGCGAATAATTCATCATATATGATTAGCAAGAAGGGACTTGAGTCTTATGCTCAACACATAATAACTTATCATGAAAGAAATTCGAGTCTTTAGGTTTATTACACAAAAACCTCATACTGGCAGCGGAAAGTTACTTGGATCGCTAAAAGCTCTACATGTATGAAGACATGTAGAAACCCCAAGAGTCAATTAATGAGAGATCGACAAAAGCCCGAACATAGCACTCCTCCTTCATCATCGCTCAACCTGCACATTTATAAATATATGCAGGGCTGAGTACAAATTGTACTCAGTAGACACATGCCAAAATCGCACACATACATATATAATTGTCATGCCATTGGAAGTGAAACATAGGGATTTTGTCTCTAAAGAACCTATGTTCACTAAAATCCTTTTGTGAAATCTTAAAGTTCGATTGCAATCTAAGTTCTTTAGTAATCTACCATATCTGTAACTTCTTCTTCTTCTTTGTGTCGGGAAGGTGGCCTCCTTCCACGAACACCTTGACCGGCCAACCCGCTCGATGACTCACGGTCACTTTAACCGGCCAACCCGCTCGATGACTCACGGTTACTTTAACCGGCCAACCCGCTCGATGACTCACGGTTACTTTGTGTACACTAGTCCGAGTGGAGACGCTAACCCACTGGAACCCGAATTCGATTCTTTTAACTTAACTGAGCAGATAGGTATCATAAGAAAATCATAAACATTTTATGGCAGACAATACTTGAAACATATTTTCAGTTCAAATGCTTTTTGAAATGAAACATAAACTGATACAACACACATAATTTTAGTTGTATAAGAAAGCCTACACTTGATGTATAGGATAGAAAGCCTACCTCGTTGAATCCTTTCTTATCTTCACAGATTAACTTTTCCTGATCTTCGAACCTTCGCCTCCGTAGTAACCTTAAATAATTCTCGTAATAAGATTCTCGGTTCGAATACAAGTTCTTTTCTTGATTATCCTTAATCATAAGGAAATACATAAATTCTAGAACTATTCTTGTATTGAAATTCTATTCGTCTCCGTGTTCTAAGGATATATTTTCCTTTCATACATAAATAATTACGTTGGAATTATCATCATAATTTCTCAATTAATGGTCATTCTTCTAATTGTAACATGTGATATGATTAATCCAAATAATAATAATGATGATAATATTCTTTAATCCAATAATTTAATTATTTCGGCCCACTAACTTTCAACCTTCTCGACCCACAAACCTTAATCCTCTCACCCAATCATTTATCCTATTCTTACTCTTAAGATTTAGTTTTAGCTAACCCCACATTCTTCTTCTATACAATCTGTTTCCTCCTTTTCCCTCTATCTGTTCCTCCTTCCCCTCTACCTATTTCTCCTCTATCTGTTTCCACTATCTGCTCAACAGCAGATAGTCACTCGTTCTCCTCCAGTACCTAGCAGCGAGCTGCTCTTCGCCAAGACAGCAGCGAGCTGCTCCTCGCCAAGACAGCAGCGAGCTGCTCCTCGCTGTCTTGCCTTCTCTCTCGCTGCTCCACTATCTGTTTCCCTCTCTTCTACACCATCTGTCCTACTAAAGCATCACAACAACGAGCTGCTTTAGTTAAACAACAACTGCAGCGGGCTGTTCCCGCTCTCTCTCGCTCCCTGTCTCTCTCTCGCTGTCCCCGTCTCTCTCTCGCTCCCTGTCTCCCTAGCTCCCTGTCTCTCCCTTCTATCTGCCCTCTGCCTCTCTTTTTTCTCTCTCGCTGTCTCTCCACTCGCTGTCTCTCTAACAGCGAGCTGTCCCTCCAACAACGAGTTGTCCTTCTAGCTTTTGAATCAATTATTAAGGTAATTAATTACCTTAGTAATTGAAATCAACATTAACAACACACTACTACGCGAATCATTGTTACTCACTTATAATAACAATAACTTTACTGTCTGTTGTGTAAATAAGACAGGTAGTTAAATCTTAACATATTCTATCCATTAAGTCCTAATCTGATTAAGTTGTTATAACTCTATCACTATTAGCACATGTGCAAAACACCATTGCTCTATCACTAACAGCGAGCTGTCTTTCTCTCGCTGTTCTGTCCCTCTAACAGCGAGCTGTCTCTCTCGCTGTCTGTTTCCTCTACGATCTGTTGTCTACTTTCTGTTTATCTATCCGCTTTTACTCTGTTTTTTTCCACTATCTGTTCTTCACAATTTCTCGTCCTTAAGGTATAATTTCCTCTTTTCTTATTTTCGATTAATTAAGACTTTAGCTAGGAGTCAAGATATTATTTTCTTGTTTTGGTTTTCAGTTTGATTATGAACTAATAATTCTCTTGCTCGTAAATTTCAAGAAATACTTGAGTCTTATGAGTGTTCTGAAATTGCAGGTTGGTTCCGGGGTTGGTTTGAGGTCATTCGAAGTCATTCGGGCTGTTTAGGGCTGTAGCGATCGTGCATTACATCTTCCAAACGCTAGCTAAGTCCTACACCTTCCCTTCTCTTTATGTCTATTATTCCTTCTATGTTTCGTGGATTTCTAGTTCAAACTAAGAAGGTTTAAAGGATGGGAAGGATAGTTCTATAGCACCTCAGTTCAGTTCATTATTAACATATCATAGTGTAAATTCTACCTTCATGATTTAGTAAAAGGGAAGCGTAGCTAATAAAAATAAAGGCTATGAGTAGAACTATTTACCTTATGATTTGCTACACTTCTCCTTTCTTGATTCTTTCCTTAAGTCTCCAATTCGGCAGCGTTTTGGTATGGTGATATTTGGGTGTGGGTTAAGCTAAAATCCCTCCCCTTTATATAGAAGCTTGAATTCCAACTTCACTAATCCTATGCGTTTGCTTATTCCTTTGGGTTTGCAGGCATGGCGATTGGGGAGAAGCTGGAGCGTCACTGTGCAGCCTAGATTAGTAGGGAGTAGAGTGCTTGTTACACGCTAATGCCTTGCTAAATCTGATTATGGGGAATCTAACCGTTTGCACGCTTGCCTCCTTTCCTACACTATCGATCCATGCTGGCGTCTTACGTGTATTCATATAGATTATGTATATATATATATATATATGTGTTTCCCACCTTGGCTAGGCGCGGGTTCGAAACCCAGCAGCCTCATTTATATAGCATTCTTCCTTTATATATATATATAGCTGCATATTACACTAGTTATACCCCTTAATTTAACAAATAAGTATTTCTACGATTCATAATATTATACCATAGGTCTTGATGTAAAATGGTAACGAATAACGAATAGTGCGTATCGTAACAATGAAGGCTAATAATAGCAACTAACAACATATCTTAGGTTAAATAATAACGAAGTTTGCTATTCATCATCTATTTTAAATACGTACTTGAAACCCTTGGTTTCGTAAAAAAAAAAGACAATTTCGAGGAATTCACTACTTATGCCGGAATTCAAAATGCGGGGTATTACAGTTAAGTTCTCATTGATGTGTTGGACTTCGGTCATACATCTCTATCAAAATCTTCTCCTTTGATGTACGTTTCACTTTTATCCATTTATCAACGTTTGTGTTGTGTTTCATTATCCGTATTTTTCTGTTAGTCACGTTTTCCCGAATTTACTTAGAAAGTGAAATGGGGACGTGACATTGGTATATACCAAAAGTTCGGTACATACGGTATGTTCGGTATATTGGTATGTACCGATATATCAGTATATATCAAAAGTTCGGTATATCGGTATATACCGATATTTAACAAAATTTTATATATATTTTTTATTTTTTAATATTAAACAAACATTAAATATAACCTTAATTCATTATATTAATAACATACAATATATTATAGAATTATTTAAGAAAAATATTATAAATTTAATATACATATGTAATTTATTTTTTAATCTTTTAGTCTTGATTAGAATAAATATACTAACAAATATAATAAATGTACATATTATGTAGGAGTGTTGCAAATTTAATTCAAGTTTGTTAAATATACATATAATATAATATAAGATGTAAATATTTCATCAATACTTTTATTCTCAATCATAAATTTAGAATTATAGTATATAATATATTAATGTATAAATAAATAGTATATTATGTTAGTTAAAACTTATATATGTATTTATTAAAGAGTATAACATATAAATTAATAAAATATGTATTGTTTATCATAACATGTGATGACATTTAGTAGATATATTGCTAATAATATTGTACATATATTGATAATCTATATTGTAATATTTTTTATATTAATAATCTTTTCAATATTAATATAATTCATACAACGAATAAATTTATTATAATTTATGCACTTATTTTTATGTTAATAAGTAATTATTAGTATAAGATAAAATTATAATTAAAAAAAAGTATATTCATTATTTTTTGGTATAATTTTCGGTATGAAATACGGTATTTTCGATATACCGCACCGAATTTCAGCATATCGATATACCAAAGTTCTGTACGGTATACCAAAAAATCGGTACGGCATAGGTATGAATGTTTTTGATACCGAATTTTTGGTATACCGGTATTCGGTATACCCAAACATTCGGTACGGTAACGGTATGCAAAAACAACATAACGAAAATTTTCGGTACGGTATCGGTACCGCGAAAAAATTTTGGTATGTCATATGTCACATTCGGTACGGTAACGGTATCCTTCGCAAGCGAAGTTTTTAAGATATTTTGAAGTGAAGTTTTAAGTGAAAGGAGTAAGAACGATTCTTTTCAAATTTCAAGTTTTAAAAGTTTCTTCTAAGATGAGTCATAAACATTGTCATGACGTTAGTGCTTTTAGCTACGAACGTAGAATGCTTTAAGATGTATGTTTCCTTTAAGAAACAAGAACATAGACGAGAACTTAGAAGAACAGTTTGCTAGTTACTCGAAATTTAAATCGAGAACGAAGAGAAAAGAAGAAGAATAGACGAGAAGAACTCCGAAAGGCGGGAGCAAGCAAGATAGAGATGAAGACTAATTTCGAGATAAAGATCGGAATGAGATCTTTCCCTTCGTATAATTCAAAACCGCGGCAAGGAAATCGAAAATTTTTCGTTTCACCGCTATAATCTAACTAGAACTCCCGAGAATTTAAACAATAAGTATGGCATACTAAAAGCCTTAAGAAGCAACGATCATCAATTATTACCTATGAGATTTAGTTAAGAGAACGAGCTAGAGCATGAACCAAATTTTTATTCATGAGAAAAGAAAATGGGATATTTTAAGAGCTTAACCAATAGTATTATTTTCCAAATGAAATCAACGATAGTCAGTAAGAATGCCGCCAAGAAGAGCTGGACGTCCAAGAGGAGGGGGAAGAGGCCCAAGAAACGAAGAAGGGAGACAAGGAGGAGTACAAGCAGCGATCCCACCACCTGAACGCAGAATTGAAGAACTTTTTCTGCGGCAAAACCCGCCCGTTTTCAATGGGACTGGAGAACCGATTGAGGCTGAAGCATGGGTGCGGTCTTTAGAACGCATCTTCAACTTTCTTCGGTGCACGAATGAGGAACGCATAACTTGCGTGTCATTTCAGCTGGCAGGATCAGATGACTTTTGGTGGGAGGCACGAAGGAAAATTTTGAGTCCAGAGCAACTTGGGAACCTGACATGGGAACAATTTAAGACAGAGATATACGACAAATATTTCCCAAAGAGTTACCGGAAGAAGAAGGAATTAGAGTTCTACAACATGAAGCAAGACAAAATGTCGGTAACAGAATATGATAGGGCATTCTGTGATATGGTCTGCTATGCGCCAGAACTAGTAAACACAGATGAAAAGATGGCGGAAAAGTTTTGTGCCGGTCTGAGGCACGAGATCAGAATGACTTTAGCAAGTCATGGGGGACTATCCTACACCGAATCTCTTAGTCGAGCTCTTGATATAGAGTCAGCTATGCCAAGGAAAAAATTAGCATTTATTCCAGCACCAACACCTCCTCATACACAACTCCAAAACTATAAAGGGAAGCGTAAGTGGGAAGGTACTGAGAACAAACCATCTCAGAAGAAGACATGGGAAGGACCACCTCGTCCCCAAGACTCAGAGAGAGAGACCCTAACCACACAGACAGGGAACTATGAGCAGAAGTTTCCTTCTTGTCCTAAGTGCAACAGAATGCACGGGGGTGTCTGCAAGGCTGGGAGTGATGGATGTTATGTGTGTGGACAACGTGGACATTTTGCAAACAGCTGCCCTACTAAGCAACAAGTGCAACCACCGAAAACTGGAACATAGGGGTACCCACGAGGAAATCACGGAAACCTAACAGGTAAGATCCAAAATATCACGATCTTATAGTACTACTTCTAGTTAATACTAGGTGTTTACAAGAGTAGGTAACTTGAGGCTAGACACGTACCAAGTAGAGATGATTTTGAAACCCAACTTAAGTTTTGAAGAAAGACCTGAAGCTATATTAGATTAGAAAGTGCAAGAACTTAGAAATAAATCAATCAAGTTGGTTAAAGTGTTGTGGAAACACCATGGACAAGAAGAAGCTACTTGGGAGCTTGAAGATAAGATGAAAGAGAAATATCCCGAGTTATTTAATTAGAACGTACAAATTTCGGGACGAAATTTTAAATTAGAGGGGGAGAATGTAATGACCCGCTATTCTACTGGTAGTTATTATGTATTGAAAATCGGGATAAGAAAATTTCGTTATAAAAGTTTAAAATATCGATTAGCTAATCGATATTAGTAGCTATTATTAGTGCATATTATAATTTTTGGAATAATGATAGACTATATGAGCTCATCTTGAAAATAATAGAGTTATTCAAAATACGATTCAAATAGATTTTTGAAATCTATAATCGAAAATTAGTTCGATTAATAGCTACCAGTTAATTAGAGCTTATAGAATAAATAAGTTAATTAGAATGCATACAAGAGAAATATTAATACTTGTCAAAACAATAGTAATAGTTGAGAAGCTGACCATACCCTATTAGATAATAATTATATACCTCATAAGTTTGTATATAATTAATTAGTAGTATCTTAAATAATAAGATGTCATGAAAGAATGGATTATATTGTCTTGTCTAAGCAAGATATATTGAAGAAGATTATTTATTTACATAAGTGAATAAATAATAATTAAAGAATGAACTATGAAGTATTAATATGCCAAATCAAAATGCTATACAACACAGTGGCGCATAGGAAAAACATTAATATGACCTGCACTTACTATAATACAATTCAAATTTTAAATAGTAAAGTAAATAGGTATGCAGTCTATAAACTACTTTTTATCAAAAGAAGGGAAAGGAAATACACAATCTGCGGCAGATTTGCAGATTTGCACTCAATGTCAAAAATTTGATTTTGGAAGTAATTTACATTATGTACTTCAACCCATCATAATAATATTGTAGGAGTAGGTAAATCAGGAAATATTAAACAAAAGAAAAAAATCTAAAAGGCTAGACTAAAGCAAGGAAGAAAGGAGAAGTTGCTGGGATGCAGTTCTCGATGGTGAAAAATAGAGGCAGTAAACAACCAGCTGCACTCTTCCTAGTCTGCAGCCACAGGAATAAAGATCTCTGCACATTAAATAGAGGGATATCAACAGTAATATCATATGCCTCAAAAGTCAGCTTTGCACCAGTAGCTATATAGAATTAGGACTTAGTAAAGTAATAGACAGTAATAGACTTACTGTGGCTGATAACATAGATTGGACAGGCACAAATATTCAAAGATTTGAAGATAAAGCAACACTCAAATGTCTGCATACTTAACACATTACGTATACTTCATTACACCATTCTATATAAACCATTAGAAGCTCCCCCATACACATTTTAGAAATTCAGTTCTCACTTATATTTAACACATTCGGAGAAGCTTTCATTCCAACAAAGAAGCAGTCCAAACCAGTTCAAATCCAGAAGTTTAAGGTATACCAAAACCTATCTTTCTTATGAATTCTTTTAGAACTTAGTTCAAAGACTTCAGAACTTAGGGCTTCTTTGGTTTCAGATTTCAGAACATATATCTAGGGTCATACTCACTCTCATAAAGTAAACGAATTTTAAGCATACTTCAGAACCAGAAACGTGAACTTAAACTGAATATTCAGACTTAGAAAGGAAATGACTCTAAGGAAATAAAATACAGAAATTTAAACCAACTCTCATACCTTAAGTTCAAAGCATTTTAACTCTAAGATAGAGCTTTAGTCACCATAGCAGTGTAGACCTGAATGCTTCTTATATGGATTCAGAAGATAGACTTACGTAGAAGCATGTTCTCAGATTCAGAACTTACACTTAGGTTTGGATACTTAAATCCAGAACCTGAGCATGAATTAGAAAGCAAATGCAGATCTTAAAATCAACTCGCAAATCATGGAAATTAAATAATAAAATCAGACCAGCCTAAACTCAAATTAAACCAACTTTTCCAGACCCGACCTTCAAGGAACTTGAATTTCAATCAAGTTCTCATACAAGAATCAAATGAACAAAGGTGCATAATAAATCAGGTTCAGAGATAAATAAATTAAGGATGTGAGGCTTAACTATTAACCAAGTAGCCGTAGGACAGCCCCTAGCGGCTGTCCCAAATGGGTGCAGCCCCACCATCTCGAACCCGGGGTCGTCCAGCCTCAGACCAAGTTGTCCCCAATCCTAGCTTCACCAACCTATTTCTTTATAACAAGAAAGGACAAATCTTAATCAGTAAAGGAAGAAAATAACCTGGAGAACATTAAAACATGCAGACTCAGTTTAGATTTCAGTCAACCCCTTTCCCAGCTCCAAATCAGAAATCAGACCCCTAACCTCTAATTCTCAAACCAGAATTTTCACCCAATCAGACCATATACATGAATTTAAAACTGAACAAAAATAAAGAAGAACTCAGATTCAAATATAGCTAGAATTTTTACCCAAGAATTTAGATTTGAACCCCAATTTCGAACTGTAGCTCTGCCAAATTCTAAACCCAAAATTTAGAAGGAGATTAGAACATGCAGTAATAAAAGATTAAAAATTTAGATGTAAGATTAGAGATTTAAAAAAAAAAACTGCAATTAGTGCCTACAAATATAGAAATAGAATGGAGTAAAGATGAGAGTTTTACCTTGAGATGGCCGGCGAAATTTTGCCGATTCAGACCTCGTCGCCATCCAGAATTTAGAGAGAGACCGAGAGAGGCGAGATCTTCGTCGAGATAGCCGATAGCCAAGAGATACAATAAGGAAAATTAGACATTTTCTGTGTAAAGAAGTATGAAAATAGAAAGGGAGATGGGAGAAACCGAGAATATAGAGGAAAGAAGTTCAGTGTTGGGTAGGTTTTTGTGAGTTGTGATTGAGAGAGAGATAGAAAGGAAGGGAAGAAGGATTTAGATTTGGCGATGGAGAAGGTCGCGCAGAAGAGAGAAGAGAAGGAAAGAAATTTGATAGAAAGCGGCGAGAGAGAGACAGGTGTCTCTGTGGGGAGGAACAAAATAGGGAAGGGTTAGGTTAAACTAGGTTAGAAGCATCTAGAACCTGGGCCGGGTTAACGGGCTGTGAAATTTCCCCATTGGACCTAAACTCATAGGTTTAATTGACTGAGTCCCTCAAGTTGTTTGGGCCGAGACTGGTAGAAAGGTGGGTCGAGAATAATTATTTAACTGGACCGATAAATTAGTTAGTCTGGGCCTAAAATAAAATTGGGCTATACTAAATCAACACTAATGGGCTATAATGTGAGAGGTTAATTAGTTCATGGACCTAATTAAAATGTTGGGTCTACCTAACTAAATCTACAAATGGACTAGTTAATTGCTATGGGCTAGAATATATTTAAATTGATACTTGTTGGATCAATTAATAAAGTTCATAGACCAAGACTTAATTTATTTGGACTATGTCCACGAGAGGGATCCTAATACCGAATTATAAAATTCGATTTATTTAGTTTAATCATTGATTAAATTATGAACCATCCTTAGAGCACGATAATTTAGATTTACTTAGCCTATTAGAAATTTATCTAGCTCGATTCAAAGATCAAGATATTAAATTAGAAATCCCTATTTTACTCTTACCAAATAATTAATTATTTGAGTATAGTAAACTCCCAAACCATAGCCCAATTTAGAAACATTCAAACGACACCTCTAGAAATGCAACTCCAAAACTCGTAAAATAGTCGAGTTAAAAGATCAAGAATAAACTCTCAAATTAGCCAAGGATAATAATTCCTCACACTTGGAATTAATTGACGGATTATGTTAAGTACTAGATAATGCTAAAGTCCAATACAAGAGTATAAAGTAAGAATTTTTATTATTCTATTACATATTGTTAGATTAGTTGAGTTAAATAAATTAGGATTTAAATAAATTATAGCTTGGCTTGAAATCCTAAGAAAACATTTTAGAGAAAAGATTTAAGCACTCGAATATTATTCGAGTTAAGACTTGAGAACGACTTTTGAAATAATAAGGATGTCATTTCCTTTCAAAGTAGAAAATAATATATATACTCAGATGAGTATCTCACCTCGTAAACTCGATTAAGGTTACGCTGGGAGGAAGTACTAAGCCAGAAGATCGAATTTAATTAGAAGAGGAAGCGAGTCAGGTAGGCTTTCTTACACGATAAAAGAAAATATATGTGTGTGATATCAGTTTATGTTTTTCTTTCCAAAAAGCTTTTGAATTGAAAATATGTTTCAAGTATTGTCGGCCATAAATGTTTATGATTTTCGTATGATACCTATCTGCTCAGTTAAGTTAAAAGAATCGAATTCGGGTTCCAGTGGGTTAGCGTCTCCACTCGAACTAGTGTACACAAAGTAACCGTGAGTCATCGAGCGGGTTGGCCGGTTAAAGTGACCGTGAGTCATCGAGCGGGTTGGCCGGTCAAGGTGTTCATGGAAGGTGGCCACCTTCCCGACACAAAGAAGAAGAAGAAGTTACAGATATGGTAGATTACTAAAGAACTTAGACAGCTGTCGAACTTTAAGATTTCACAAATAGATTTTAGTGAACATAGGTTCTTTAGAGACAAAATCTGTATGTTTCACTTACAATGGCATGACAATTATATATGTACGTATGCGATTTTGGCATGTGTCTACCGAGTACAATTTGTACTCAGCCCTGCATATGTTTATAAATGTGCATGTTGAGCGATGATGAAGGAGGAGTGCTACGTTCGGGCTTTTTGTCTATCTCTTATTAGTTGACTCTTGGGGGTTCTACGTGTCTTCACACATGTAGAGCTTTTAGCGATCCAAGTAACTTTCCGCTGCTAGTTTGAGATCATTATGTAATAAACCTAAGACTCGAGTTTCTTTCATGAGATGTTGCATGTATTGAGCATAAGACTCAAGTCCTTTCCTTGCAAATCACGTACAATGAATTATTCACCCAGTTATGAGATTGTTGTTCGGTTTCGTCCTTGTTCCATTACCCCATTTCTATCCCGACTTCTTTAATCCCTTCCCAAGTCACAGTTTTCCCGACTTTACTATCCATAGCCAAGGTGGGGCGTGATAGATTTTTATTTGATCCAATCTCAATATATTGTGATTGAAACAACACGACGAGTTGCGACGATGACTTAGTTGTACTAGGAGGAGTGCTAATTCCTACTATAAGCCTAGGGATATACTCCATCCGTTCCTTGCTAAGTGTTACATTTGCTTTTGAACACAGTATTTAAGGATAGTTGAAAAGTAATATAAAATGGTAATAGAAATATATATTATTTAAAGTTGTGCAAGTAATAAAGGTGTTTTAAAAAGGAAATGTAACACTTAGGTTTGACAACCCAAAAAGAAAAACGTAAAACTTAGGGCGGGATGGAAGGAGTACATTTATAAGAACACTGTGGAAGAGATAAATGGACAGGTATTTTTCTCTCTCTTTGTGAGTAAGGGTTCCAATAAATAAACAATAGCCAAATACAGATCTCCTTGTAAAATATATATGAAAAAACGTCTATCTAATTTCTGAAGGTCTATTGTATTTATAGATAGACTTCATGGACTGAGTTGGGTCTGGATCCATGTTTATAGCTTGGGCTGGCTGGGTAAATATACCGAAAATTCGGTATACCGAGCATGTGGTACCAAAAAAAACCGAAAATATCGTAATTAACGGTATACCGATTTTTCGGTATATACCGAAAGTTCGGTACATACGGTATGTTCGATATATTGGTATGTACCGATATATCAGTATATACCAAAAGTTCGGTATATCGGTATATACCGATATTTAACAAAATTTTATATATTTTTTTATTTTTTAATATTAAACAAACTTTTAATATAACCTTAATTCATTATATTAATAACATACAATATATTATAGAATTATTTAAGAAAAATATTATAAATTTAATATACATATTTAATTTATTTTTTAATCGTTTAGTCTCGAAGAAAATAAATATACTAACAAATATAATAAATGTACATATTATGTTGGAGTGTTGCAAGTTTAATTCACGTTTGTTAAATATACCTATAATTGTCACGCCCCGTCCCTCCGCCCTCCCCGGCAGAGTCCGGGCGCCGACTAACGGAATAAATAAATTAAGGATAAAATGGAACACTGAAAACTTTGACTGATAGAACACTGAGAGCTTCGACTGATAGAAACTCTGAGAACTTTGACTGATAGAACACTGAGAACTTTGACTGATAGAACACTGACACTACAAAAAAACATTAAACTGGCGACGGAATGGACGACGGAATGACATTCCGTCGTCCTCTGGCGACGGACTGGCGACGGAATATCACAAATTTGGCTAACGTCGGACTGGCGACGGACTAGCGACTGTTTTTTTGGCGCGTAAGTACGCGCCAAAGTTAACGACGGACTGGACGACGGACTGGTCCGTCGTCCGACCAGTCCGTCGTTAGTCCGTCGTGAAATATTTATTTTTTTTTTAATTAATTTTATACCTGACGACGGACTGGTCCGTCGCCCAGTCCGTCGTCCCGCCCTATTTATCGGGCAGAATGGCATTTCGCGAAACAGAACACTCCAGCGCCTACATTCTCTCTTCTCCGGCGATTTGGGTGGAGCTAGGAGCTGAAATGGTGTGGGTTAGGGCTGGAATGGTTCGGTCGTGCTGCTGGACAACTCGGTGGAGCTCTGCCCTTGGACAGCAGTGGCTCTTGGAGTTCCACGGCTGTTTGGTCTATCGAACAACAACAGCTAAGCTTCGATCCTTAAGTTTTCTATTCTTGTCTCTATGATTGCGAATTTTCATATCCTTTACTCACATCTTCTTTTTGTTTTAATCACGAGGGGATGAGTGAGGTTCTGGAGCTAGGGATGGTTCGAGTTGGGTGTTGGGATATGTCTTTGGTTCTGTCTCCTCTTGGACCTGGCAGTTAAGTTTTGCTTTAAATTTTCCGTTGGTTTCTTATTCTTCGATTTTGCTAATGTAAACGTTTATTTTTGTTTTATGATTTTATGGTTTATGAGAGTTCAATCCAGAAACATGACTCTTTTCTGTGATTTCACAGATTATAGGATGATAACATATATTGGTACAATGGATACTGTCTTTACAATTGTACGTACTTGCCTCAGTCAATGGGTTTGAAATGGGACTTTTAATGTGGTTGTTTGTGTTAAGATGCGCTTGTTTCATGTATTCAGAAGGCAGCATTGGGACATTGGCTAGTTAGTGCATATTATATATTTTTTTTGTAGATTTTTGCTGAATGTTTTAATTTTCACTATAGTGTGCGTTTCTATGCAGATAATTAGGCTACTCGCGAATCATCCGAACTATCAAATAACTCTGATGACAGCAGATAGGAAAGCAGGCCAATCCATCGGATCAATGTTCCCTCATTTAGTCAAGCAAGTATGTTCAATGGCTCGTGATTCTGAATTAAAATTGAACCTTTCTTTTGTATTGTGTATAATGCATATTTCTGTAGTTTGGTCCAAAATGTTGTGATTTGATCTTAGTTTCCATGAATCAGTTTCTATTATTTTTCAGTTGTCTGTGAGATTTTGAAATGATTGGATTCTGTAGGATTTACCTGATATGGTTGCTGTTAAAGATGCCGATTTCTCGAGTGTAGATGCCGTCTTCTGTTGTTTGCCTAATGGCACAACCCAGGTCCTTTGATATCCTCATGCCTACTACTTTTCTGAACTGTAAAGTAGCATCCTGTTTTGACAGGAAATCATCAAAAATCTACCAAGTAGTTTGAAGATAGTTGATCTTTCAGCGGTACTTCCTGATTCTTGATTGTTTCTCTTTCTCCTCCAATTTCTGATACTGTATAATGCTATGTTATGTTTCACATCAGATAAATAAATTATTTTAGGAACTTTGGCTTAGTGTAAGTGTCATCATTGTACAGTCATAATAATGGTTATGTAGGACTTTCGGCTTCGTGATGTCAACGAATATGAGGAATGGTATGGTCAGCCTCATAGCGCACAGGAACTACAGGTTGAATTTTATCTTCTGTGCATTGATTGATGACTAAATATTCATTATTCACAGAGTTAATTTCTAAGCATGCTTAAATTCATTGTAAATTAAGAAGAGGTTGTATCCTTTGTATTTTAATGGTAATAGGAAAAAGAAATATTATATGCCTCCTAAGTTGCTGGTTCATGCATGCAGAAAGAAGCAGTATATGGCTTGACTGAGATATCTAGACCTGAGATTGAAAATGCACGCCTAGTTGCAAATCCAGGCTGCTATCCAACTTCTATTCTGCTTACACTAGTTGCAAATCCAGGCTGCTATCCAACTTCTATTCAGCTGCTATCCAACTTCTATTCAGTTTTCCCGATTTTGATATATAGCTAGTTACGAGATTTCACATACGTTTATTGTAGTACTAATACTTATATACTACTATTTGTATTTACACTTTTAACATTGATATTTTTATTATATTAAATACGCGCGTTTCATTTTGAATTTCGTTCGATTTGTGGATTTTAAATTATCGTTGAATGTTTGTTTGTATTTGGGTTGTTTGTTTGTTGTGACAGGTGTAGGATAATACAAAAAAAAAAATTTAAAAAAAAAAATTAAAACCTAACGACGGACATGGAATCCGTCGTTAAGTTCACTATTGGAAGCTAACGACGGATTCCAAGTCCGTCGTTAGCTTCCGGCGCCGTCGACGGTGGATCTCACGACGGAATAGGGTTCGTCGCTAGCTACGACGGATAAAGTCCGTCGTTAGCTAACGACGGACCATATATTCCGTCGTTAGATGAGCTAACGACGATCAAAATCCAGACGGACCAGTCCGTCGTTAAGTCCGTCGTTAGCCCTACGGGACGACGGAATTTTTGATTTAAAGACGGAAAAATCCGTCGCCAGTGGGCCTTTTTTTTTGTAGTGTGAGAACTTTAACTGAAACGAAAGATCGTTCGATAACTGAGTTCAGTTCAACCGAAGATTTAATTGTAATGGCCCGTAAAATTCTCTACTAATTTTTGTGTGTATCAGAAATCTGCTCGAGAAAATTTCGTAATGAAATGCAAGATATCGATCAGTTAGTCGATATTAGTAACTGTTATAGAATATCTTTAAATACTTGTGCCAACTAGACCACGAGTTTATGTTTTATAATATATTAGTTAGGTACTAATTACCAAGGACATATATAGATCTATCTTAGTGCATTTTGTTTAAAGGATTTATTTATTGAGAAGTTGGAATAACTAAGATTATATAGATTAGTTGTGAGATACAATTTATCTTAATTAATTATTTCCAAGAAGGATTATAGATTAAGAATTTGAAATATAAAGAATGAGGAGTACAAGTTTTCATTTCCCTATTTATATCATAAGCTTTATATTATGTAACCTTGATTATGAAGCCAAGAAACACACGCCACAGGCATATATATATATATATATATATATACCTTTGCAATGAGTATGAGATGTATGAATTTGTAAGAAGAGAGAATTGTATATATTTTATGTTGCAATCACGAACTAAAGGGAAGAGGAGATGAATGCTGCAAAGTAGCAAGAAAACCGTGTGAAGCTATATATATACATAGGTGTACTAAGCTAGAACAATAGAATAGCAAGATCTATAGAGTGTCCAAAGCTTTAAGCCTTACAAATTTGGACAAGAATCCCATAACAAATCCTATTCTTAAATACTAGATTTCTCCACTGCACAAATCTACTTTACATTTAAGTACAACTTGAGGGGTGTATACCAAATAAAAAGGGAATAGAAGGAAGATAGGAAGGAGGGAAGCGGTAGCAGAAAGGAGCAGTGTCCGTTCACTTCACCATTTTGCCCTGCGCCCTGCACCTGCAAAGGAAGAAAGCACATCAATTGAATACTGCCCCAAAGTCAAGAGAGACGGATATAGTGTTAGAATAGGCTGAAAATATCATATAGGAACTCAAATGCCTGCAGTCATGACAGAACTGAAGTAAAGAACCCCTACGTTGCAAACCAACCTAAAAGAAGGGAAAACTCTCCCTTATATCCTACCTTCATACTCACTTCCCTTCCCATAGTAACATACGCAGCAACACGCCCTCTCAAGAAAGATCCTCTTAGTCACTCCAACTCAAGTTTAAGAAGCATTCCAAGTCTTCCTAACCCCAAGTTTTCTAAGGAGTCACCAAGGTAAATAAAAGTGTTAAGCATTCAGGTTTCACAGTTTTGGCATTAGCTTAAATCATTTTATTTCCTTCTCTTCTCAGAAGACAGCTTGGAGATCTCATAGCCGAACAATAGAGTGAGAGTAAGCTCTCTTACTTATATTTAAAAGTTAGAATGATAAAGGGATTATATGTATAAACTGTAGTCTTCTAATCACCTTAAAATTCCAGAAATACACTTCTAGATACGTACATAGACTCTATTAGTTCCCAAAACCTATACTCTATACGCATGTTTGGGGTATATTCTGAATTAGAACTCTAAGAATTTAAGCTAGCAAAGCATGTATATAAGTATTCTTGTTTTGCAGATTTCAGAAGCTAAAGTTAAGCCTTGAGAACCTAGGATATATATGTATATCTTTGTGTATTCATGAATACAGAACTTTAGAATATGGTGAATACTTCATCATTCAGAACACAAAGCGTAAACTGGAAAGGAAAAGTATTAAGAGATTAGGATCAAAATACTTAGCTTTTGGAACTGCTAAACCTTAGATACGGCCGAACGCTTCTTAAACCTTAAGGCTTCGCCTAAAACCAAAAACAACCAACAGCATGAAAGAAAAGAGATCAGGGTACGAAGAAGCAGAGGAAGAAAATACCAAACCACAAATTGCACAAGCTTAAAACGCCTTTGAATTAATCCAACCGAAATAAAACTTACCCCTTTGCAGTGAAGCCCAAAAACTCGACTCTGCGTAAATCCATCATCATACTTTCTTCTTTCTTCCATCTCGATCAGAAAACAGAGGAGGAACCAAATTAGGAGTAGAAGGAAGCTGAAAATGCAAATATTTAAAAAAACAAAACTATGAATTTCAGAATTTTAAATCATATAACAAAGAAGGAAAATAGTAGGTGTAGGCGTGGCTGGAAAGAGGAGGAAGGAAAGAGGTTATGATATACCTGGAAGTTGCCAGCGACCATCTGCCGCCACTGCTACCACCGCGAGCGCCGATGAATTTCTGTCCAGTAAGTAGAACGGGAAACAGAGAATTGGCGAAGGGAAGGCAGAATGAAGAGCACGGAAGCAATATGAAATAGAGGACAAGAAGTGAGGGGAGGATGGAGTTGAAGTAGGGATGATGTGGAGAGATCATCTGCAGTAGTGTCTGCAGATGAAGAAGATTGTTTCACTTTTGTAAATCAGCTAGCTCTTAATATAGGGAGCAGATCGTTTTATGTATTAAATAACGATCTGCTTCCCATATAAGCAGCTCGCTGACACTTGTTTTTGGTTTCTATTTGTAGTTCACATTTCAACAGATCACAAATGTAAAAGTAACTTGAAGTTCTCGAGTTTACTTATATCGATCTGGCTCTCTACACTAGGTTTAGCCTTGAAAAGGAAAGTATAGTTTCTAGAGGATGAGCAGCTCGTCTCTAAATGACTACATCAGCCCGCTGCTCGAGGCCAACAACAAATCGTTATCAACTCATTGCAAGAGGTAGTGCAGCTCATTTTAAAATGAATACATCTACCCACTGTAATCCCAAGCAACAGATCGTTTATCTCGATAACGATCTGGTCATCTCTACCACATATACAAGAGATCGTTTTATATCAATAACGATCTGGTCGTCACATTCAATGAAGAACCAAAGAGATGAAGTTACAACACGAAGGACAGCGAGCTAGTATGACTTCAAGTTCAAGCTGCTCCTCACAGTAACTACGGTGGACTGCCGACATACCTAAATTTGTCACAAGTCAACCACTCCGTGTATTGTCACATCAACAGCATGCTTTAAGGAATGAAGTACAAGGATATCAAAATTCCAGTACGGTGAATCATTCCCAGTATGGCAATACATTGGGAAAACACGTGAAAGGTGGAAACAACTCTCATGTGGCAGCGCGTGTCTCAACACCCTGCCATGCATTTAATGTTGCCATTAATGCAATGAGGGAAGGACATATATCTTCGTCTCCAACGGATAGTTTCTTCATTGAGGCTATATATACCACCTTCACCTCCAGGAACGAGTACGAGAATTCAAGATTACAAAGCTCAAACTCTGCTCAAATATCTTCAAATACTCAAAGCTCTAAAAGCGCTTCTTCAAGCTCTAGAATTCTCTGAGTGCTTTATTATTCTTTTGAAGATAGTTTCTGGAAATTTGTTGTTTACAAAACCCAAGTTAGGATCTAGTTTTGATCCAAGAGTTGTAAGATTTAGATTGTAGTTCTTCAATCTAAGAAGTGTAATCTCAAGTTGTTATCTAGTTTTGATAAAACTTGAGGCTCGTTCTCAACGAGTAAAAAGAAAGGAGACATAGTAGATTTCGATCTAGTTTTGATCGAGCCGTGGACGTAGGGAAAGTTTATCCCGAACCACGTTAAATACCTTGTGTTCTTTCTTTCTGTTTACTTCATTATCATATTCTTCATTCTCTTGCATTAACTGGGTTGTGTTAAAGATTGACTAAAGAAAACGTTTTTAATCACAAAGAGCATTAACCACCGAATTCCGCACACAACATTAATCAAGGTTAACTTTCTTAAAGTTAATCTTATTGAGTGTTTCTTCTCACCTAAGGTTTATTTGAGCTAAGTTGTTTCTTCTTCCCAAGAAGAAACCCTAAGCTAACCTAAGCTATCTTTATTCTAAAGTGCGCTTAAGCCTTATACTTAAACTTTGAACAAGAAAACCAGGAAAAGTTTGAATTAGTGTGTTGGGGGGCCCCCCCGCGCCATACACCAATCTAGCTCTTTCGGGACCAACAATATATATCTATGTACCAAGTGTACCCCTATCTTGCAAGAATCAACTTTCCAAACAACATATATGTTATATTTACACGTGTAGTACTATATATATATAGATAAAATTTTAACTACACCATTTATATTGTATGCATCCCATACATCTCATTAATAAGTTCTCAAAACATAACACTTATCCTTACATTTAAATATTTCCAAAGTAAATACCTATCCTTAATAATAACATTTCTTGATATATATATATATTACTCAAGAATTCTTTAATTACTTATTATTTTAACCCAAAACTCCCCTTCAATTATATTAAACTCTCATTAATATACTACAACGATTAATATATAATATAATTATCGCATTCGAATATCGTTTATTTCGGAACTTAAAAAGACGGGGTATTACAATAATATAATATAAGATGTAAATATTTCATCAATACTTTTATTCTCTATCATAAATTTAGAATTAGAGTATAATATATTAATGTATAAATAAATAGTATAGTATGTTAGTTAAAACTTATATAATTATTTGTTAAAGAGTATAACATATAAATTAATAAAATATGTATTGTTTTTCATAACATGTGATGAGATTTAGTAGATATATTATGAAAAGATAACATAAAATATAACTTATGTATGATAAGTATTTCAAATATTATTATTCAACAAGAATCAAATTTATATATATCATAAATTTGTTAAGAGTTTAGTATATATTTAATTATTATTTATTAATGTTTAAGTGTGTTTATTATGAAAAATTATATTAAATTATTTATTAATAAGAAATAATTATAATAATTATAAAAATAGATAACAAAATTTGAAAATAATTCCACATAAGATTAAAATATAATTTGCTAATAATATTGTACATATATTGATAATCTATATACAGTAAAACCTCTATAATTAATACTCTATAAATTAATAAACTCTCTAAAATAATAAAATTTTCCGGTCCCGACTTGGGCCTTTGTAAAAAATCATCAAATTCGATAAGATAATAAGATAATAATTTTTCGAAAAATCCCTTTATAAAATATAGGTCCCATTAAAACTCTAAATTAATAATTCATAAAAATTACAATTATAATTACTATGATAATTTGCTAAAATATGAATTTATTGTTAATTGCTTTTTATTAAAATTTAAATCTAATTGTATTTCATCTTTAACTTTTTTAATTGCACCCAAAACTTTCGGTGTCGAGTTCTCTAGCTGCAACAAAAAATTATGAAGAGTTGTTGTCGTCCTCAAAGCCTTCTTTCGCGTGACTGGTTCCAATGGTATTGAATCATCTTCAACTTCATCATTAGTAGGATTTTCAATAATATCAGCAACAATTTCCTCCAAAATTTTGAACTATTAAACATTCATCATTTTCACCTGGATAGTCTACTAATTTGTTGATGTACATTTCATTGCGATAACCAACATCATTAATCATATTCTCTAGCGCATGGAGGCTCTCTTCAAAGATCGTCTCACTTAAGTCGCTTGAGATTGCTTCATTTGAATGAATTTTGTATATGATTATATTTAATTAGTTACAAAGAATTTGGTGATGCATGAATATAATAAATGAAATATATATGAATTTATTTATTTTCAATAAATATGAACTTAATTTGTTGAATTTAAAAGGTCACTCTTTTAATTAATAAAATATTAATTTATTTATATATTAATATCTCTCTAAATTAATAAAATCTAATGGTCCCAATGCTATTAATTTATAGAGGTTTTACTGTAGTAATATTTTTTTTATATTAATAATCTTTTTCATATTAATATAATTCATACTATGAATAAATTTATTATAATTTATGCACTTATTTTTATGTTAATAATTAATTATTAGTATAAGGTAAAATTAAAATTAAAAAAAATGTTTATTCATTATTTTTTGGTATAATTTTCGGTATGAAATACGGTATTTTCGATATACCGTACCGAATTTCAGCATATCGGTATACCGAAGTTCGGTACGGTATACTGAAAAATCGGTACGGTATAGGTATAAATTTTTTTGATACCGAATTTTTGGTATACCGGTATTCGGTATACCCAAACATTCGGTACGGTAACGGTATGCAAAAACAACAAAACGAAAATTTTCGGTACGGTATCGGTACCGCGAAAAAATTTCGGTATGTTGTACCGTCCCACCCCTATTTAAAGCAACTGCCCACTACTTCCACCATCATAGCATGTCAGTTGTTGTGTCCGCACTTCTGCCTTGAATTGTGAAACAACCTTAGTCAATGTTTTTTCCTGGATTTTTGGAACAAAATTCCACCTAGCATGAATTCCACTTACTCGTACTCCTTTTATCAAACGTGTGTTGTGCCATCACATATGAGTAGAGCTGTCAAAACGGCCTGAAATGGCCCAGTCCGATGGGCTGGCCCGACCTACCCGCATTTAGGGCTCAAAATTTGAAGGCCCAAAAAATTCCGGGCCTAAATTACCCGGCCCGGTGGCCCGACGGGCCAAACGGTCCATGGGCCGAAAAAACCCTATAAGTTATGGGCCAATGAGGCCCGATAATTAATTATATATATTTTATTTATTTAGAAAGTTAATTTTAGAGTTAACTAAATTTTATGCTATTTGTTTTGTAACTTTTGTTTTAGAAAAATATTAGCATGTGTTTTTTTTTTATTACTCTCCATCTTTATTTTATTTTGATAATAATAATTTTTACATAATATTTAATTTTATAACTATTAATAAATCAAATATCACTAATATTGTAGCCTTATAGATGTCGTTTCATTACTCTAAATAATTTATTTGGACACCAAAATTATTAATTTAAAAATAAAATATTATATGGGCCTTTTTGGCCCGGTGGCCCGTAAAGGGCTGGGCTGGGCTAAGATTTTGCTGGCCTACCAAATTTTCAGGCTGGCCCGACAAATTTGACAGCTCTACTGTTGGTCCCGAAAGAGCAAGGTTTGGTGTATGGGGGGGGGGGAGAATACACCAAATACAAACTTTTCAGTTTACTTGACAAGTTAATAGAGAGTTCAAGCTATTCTATATAAGAAATTACTCGGTAGATGACTAGACAGGTCGATGTGCAGATCGATAGCAGTTTTAGTCCAAACAGATTACTCTCTTAGTGAAAACACTTAGCTAATAATAAGAGTGATCTTATTACTTTCTGAGTGTTGAGTGAGTGCGGAATAATGGTGGATAATGATTACTCTTGTTTAGAAAACTTTAAGGATTATCCAGATAGTTATACAGATTGATTGAGATGCAGATTTGTATGTGATAGTGCAGAGGGTTAGAATAATAAACAACTGAAAATAAATATGCAGGAAAGTAAAGCGCACAGTCGTTTAACGTGGTTCGGGAAATCCCTACGTCCACGATCTGGTCAAATCTAGACCAGATTATCCACTACTAGGATACTCTGCTTCTTTATACTCGTGGAGAACGAGTCACAAGTATCAATCAGAACTAGAGAGGTACTTATGCACAAATTAATGGTCGTGTCCCTTTACAACAGATTACCTCTACGTTACCACTAGAAAACTACTAGCTGGCAGGGTGATCTCCTTTCTCTCGATAAGACAGACTTGAATCGAGGTGGTTGGTGTGATGTAGAATCACAAAGTATAGAAGCTCTAAGTCTGGATTGCAGATTGAATGCTTGAAAGTATGACAACAGTATAGCTCGCGTGTGTATTCTCTTACCCCTCTCCAAATTTTTTTTTGAACTTCGATTATATAGGCATTGAATATTAAATTCTAGCCGTTTGCTGATTAGCGTGAGTTTGATGGTATATTGCCAATCAATTATGTCCATCATATCTCTGCTTGCCATATAGGGAAGTTGACTCAATCTTTGAGTTTATGGAAAGCAGATTGCTAACGGTCTCTTTCCTTCTATGTGTTAGCCGAAGATTCTCTTTCCAATCCCTGTTGGATAGGCTTCAATCTTGATGTGGTAAGAGCATATGATGTGTAGGATGATGTCAGCAGGTGGATTGATGACTCAATCGTTCTAGTGCCTTGCTGTAAATGTCGATCTGGTCATCGATCTGGTCACTGTCTGTTACAGCAGATCGATTCTTTTAGGCGTGAAATCTTGACCTTCATGCTATACTAAGTTGAGATTGACTTTTATAGGACTATATCCTTTACATATCAAGTCATTTCCTAATCTGTTCTTTAACATGATACACTTTATATCTAATGATCTGTTTTACACATAGAATAGTTTAAAACTCTAAAAACAGCTAAGTGTGTTTCGAAAGACCATCATCAAAACTAAATATCTTAGGGTTCCCAACAATTTCCCCCTCTTTGATGATGTCGAAACCACACTTTACAGTAATGTCCTATCAGCACTTTAAGAGTGATTTGGTCTGATAACCAAATGGATGATTATTCGTTATTAAGTTTATAATGATTAGGATATATTATATGTGTTCTGGACAATAGAGTGTTGTCATCAGAAACTCAAAGAGACTTTATAGATAAAAGAGAATACAGTTTACAGAAAATCATGACAAACGATAAGAAATGCAAATCATAATGATAAGAAAAATATAGCTATCTGCTCTTTCTTCTCTCTTCTTGTTGTCTCTTCATCTTCGCCCTGGTCTCATCCGAGATGAGTTGGACACTCTCATATACGCCTTCTCTTACCCTTATGTAGTCAGGGTCTTCTGCATCAACCTTATACCCTCTGTTTTCTGCGAGCTGGTTTATGTAGGTGTGCAGGTAGGTTTTATCTGGTAGCGTGGTGCCAGGAATTACTGGGCATTCTCTAAACTCCTTTTCTGGTGCAGTGATGGAGATTTAAGCTTTTGCAGCAGCTTCTCTTAGGGCCTCTACCAAGTCCTTGGCATCATTCATGTTTAGATATAGGTCAAATGCCTCGTTGGGTGTGCCCTCTCAGTACAGGGGTTCTTTGATGAAGTATCTGAGCATAATGAAGCCATACTTCAAACCCTCCCATCCATCCTTCAGATGATCTGGGATCCAGCTGGTCTCTCCTTCTTTGATTTTTGATGTTCTGGTAGGAACAGATGATGACCAACTGAATCCAGTTCTTTTCTTCTTCTTTTGAATTTAACTCGATCTGCTCGATGATTTGGACTTTTGAGTTTGAGCAGATGGAGCAGATGGAGGACTGGTTGTTTGAGGTGTAGTCTGCTGCTCCGGTTGAGCTTTCTCCTTCTCCTTCTCTTTAGCAGCAGCTGTTGCAGTTTTCTTTCCCTTCACTCCTTCCCCCTTTTCGACATCATCAACAATCATGTTAATGAATGCCCGTAGGGAAGTGATCTCCTCTTTCATCGTGCTGAGCTCTTTATCTGTCTCCACTTTTTGTGTAAGCAGAGATGTGATGTTGAGGTTGGAATCATCAATCTGCTTTTGAAGAGATGTGCTTGTGGATGCCAGATTGGCAGTGTACTCCTCTTGGTCTTCTTTTATTGTCCCAATCTCATCAAAAAATCCTTCAATCTTAAGCTTGGTTGGGTAGCGCAGATCACTCAGTTTTCTTTGCACAAAATCTTTCCCGTTGGCTTCAAATTGCCTAAGCAGTGATCTGGTGTAAGCATTTGCCTCTTTCACTATATCTGCAGTGATGCCGTCGGTCTGCTCTATGACTATGGTGTGAACCATGTCTTTCTCTTTCTCAGCAAATGCAGTGACAATCTTGTATATTTCTTTCACTTTAAGCTCAGTTGTAAACAGACTTTGATCGATCTGTGCCTGTCTTTCTTCGGCAGCAGCTCGATCATCATCCATCTTCTTGCTAATCTCTTCAATTTTCAGCCTGCATATCCTCCGCAAGTCAGAGTCAACTTGATCGACGTGAGTCTTCAAGTGATTGTTGAACTCAGTGAGTATGCGGATGGCTTCATCTTGTACGGTGGAGAGAGTCCCATACATGTATTGGTCGACTTTGTGGGAAATTAAATCCCTGACCTGAGTATTGGATAGGGATTGATGCTGGTTCATCAATATATCCTCTAGGGTTGTCATCTCCACATGTTCATCCAGTGTAGCTGCGACAGCTGGGGTATAGATGTTATCTGTTGGTATACCACCCACTTGCTGTCCAGCTGGCTCGTGGTCTGGTTGAGTTTGATCAACCACTGCACTTTTAATTTGACTAATCTTGGCTGGTTCCCCCTTAGCCTGTGCAGTGTTTTGCTTTTCAACCTCAGCCATGAGCTGATCTGTTCCAGGTTCTGTGGTGGCTGCACCCTGTTGGTGAGCATTAGCATGAGCTGCTGCAACTTCTTCCTCCATAGCTTCTTCTTCAATGCTGTTAAAGAATTCCAGCATGTTTGCTTTCTCATAAACAGCTCGCAGGTCGATCTGGAGTTCGTCACCTTCAAATTTGGACATGCCAAGAATATCTGGCTTGTATGTCTCGCGTAGTTCGGCAATGGATGAAACAGTGAAGATGTTGAGCAGCGTGGCCTCTTCAACCTTCAATGCATGTATTGATCTGGTTCTAAGTAGGGCGTCCAAGACATAGAACTCTTTATCTTTTACCAGCAACAGAAATTTGAGCCGTTTGGCTATGTCATAGGTTTCTGGGGTAAGCTGTATCCCAGGGAATGTTCGAAGAACAGAGTGATCTGCCTCTGTTTCTAGCATTCTCACCACAGTCTCTGCTTTCTTAAGTTCCTCATCTTCATCTGTAGACTCCTCTTCTCCCTCAGCCTCCTCATCAATCTGCTCTAGGTGTTCAGCAGATGATGGGCTGGTAGAATGTGCGGGGGAGAAATTCTTAGAGTGATCTGGGTTCAAGGACGAAATGGGGGCCACATCCTCTGGTGGACCACCCATCAGAACTTCTTCTTCCTCAACCTCCTGTTGAGGGAGAATGGTTTCTGTAGCAGCAGGTACTTCAGCCTGGACTTCATCAGCTAGCTTCTGAAGTCGTCTGCGCTTTGGTTTAGGTGGCTGGGCTGCTGTGGATGTATCCGTGTCAATCGAGCTCGCCCTTCTGGTGACTCGTCTGGGAGGAGTCTTTTCAATGGGCTTGTCCTTTGTCACCTTTGATTTTGAGGATTTTTCTACTGGACCAGATGGAGGAATCCAGATGGGATTCGAGCTTCCCATCTCCATTAATGCATTGACATGCACAGGGTCTTTCACCCTAGCAATCAGATTTGCTGAGATCCCCATGGACATTTCTATCTGGTGTTGATCTTTGGGGAACTTCAACCTGGCGTTGAATTCCAAGGTAGAGTCCCATCTGTGCTGAGGGAAGAAGAATTCCAGCATGAAGCTGATTTTGGTTGAGTGCCTCAAGCTACTCCTCTTTACCTCGATCTCAGGGTTCCCTCCTTTTACTGACATGATCATCTTGGCCTCCTTTGCCAAGAGATCGAATAGAATTCTACTCCAGTTGACTGGTAGGTTGAGCACTAGAGCAGTCATAATTCTAAACTTTTCAGGGGTGACCTGGTCATATGACCCGTTGTGATTGAGGAAGATGCGCTGGACGAATTCAAAAATGATTTTGAACTCCGGAGCAAGGAGTGCCCATTGGAACATTTTGTTCGTGTAACGTATAGGCACTACCATCACCAGCTCGACTGCTTCTTGGAGTTCTTCCTCAGTAATTTCTCCAAGACTTATCCTTTCGTCCTTCAACTTGTAAACATCATTAATAATGTTGATGACGTTGTAGGTTGTGTTGCTGATGGTTCTTCCCTTGCTCACCCTAATGGTAGCTTTGATTCCACCCTTTGCTCCCTGCCATGAAATGTAGAATGCAACAACTTCTTTTGGTAAGAAGTGAACTGGGTGAGAGGTGATGATGTTGTGGAAACCTACAAGAAAGAGTATAGGTGAGCACTGTCCTTCCATCAGTGAAGTATAAGTGCTCAAAACAGTTTATACAATCTAGCAATCTATATCACAGTAACCATAAGTATATATATATATATGCAGATGAATAAAAGCAGTTTATCAAAAGCATGTTTGAGAGGTAACATAAAACAAATCGGAAAAAAATTCACAAAACAATGAACCTTTGCACTGGCGAACAAGATCAAATGCCTTTTCCAGTTTGTGAAACCCAAAGGTATCAAGAACTGAGAAAAGGTCTTGGTGCAGATATGGTTTCAGATAGTTAGCTTGATCAAGAAACTGAGATGATTTGGGTGCCATTTTTGCTAAAACAGAGTGACTTTCGAAGGTAGAGAGAATTTTGGAAGGGGAAAATTTTGCTAAGTGTTTCGAGAAATATAAGTGTAAGTGATAGATGAAACGCCTTATCAAGATATATACACGAAGGGGAAGATAAGTAAAGTAATAAAATATTCAGAAATCCTTCCCTTTTTCAGCTTTTCCCGCCTTTCCATGTTCTAGGTGTACAGTCTGTCACCGCCTTTATTGATCGTATGATGTACGCGCTTTTGATCGTGGGGTCAAGAGATGGCGCGTGGTTGTTTTGTACAGTTAAAGATCTTCCATTTTCTTGGTTTGGTAAATATCCTCTTAATCACAGTTCCCTAACATAGTATCAATCATAACAAAAATAAAAGATTTGATATCTGATGTCAGGAATTAGATATACGATATAATTAGTCGCCGTATATAGTTGACTTTTCCTCCCTTAACCGAGTAATGGGATAATTAATAAGAAATATTAATCTTAATATCCATGTGGCATCAAGTGATCTGTTTAGGATCAATCTCCTTCATAGTGAGAACTATCAATCTGTTTGAACCACTTTCCAATCTGGTGTATTGATCTCTTGTTAGTTCCAGTTGGAATTAGACTTATTTTTATTTGACATGTTCTTAGTGATCTGGTGTCAATTCCCTGTTGGAATTTCACGTAATCTTGATTTTATCGATCTGGACCAAGTCAATCTGGTTTTGATTCCCTATTGAAATATTTAACTTGATCTGGTTTAGATCAATCTGGTTCTTTCTTCAAGATTTAAGAGTCCTTGTTTACCACAAAGCATCTTAAATCTTTCTTCTGGTAATGCTTTGGTAAGAATATTAGCTCTCTGTATTTCAGTATGTATCTTCTCGATCTGTACATGTTTTCTTTCAACATGATCTCTTATAAAATGATGTCTCACATCTACATATTTGCATCTGGTGTGCAGCACTGGATTCTGTGTGATTGCTATAGCACTTTAACTGTCACAGAAGATGGGTATGTCCTTGACATCAATTTCATAGTCTTTAAGTTGTTGTCTTAACCATAGTATTTGTGCACAATAACTTCCAGCTGCCATATATTCTGCCTCTGTGGCTGAGATGGCAACAGATGTCTGTTTCTTTGAGAACCAAGAAATCAGTTTATTTCCTAGAAACTGACATATACCAGATGTTGACTTTCTGTCCAGTTTACATCCAGCATAATCTGAATCTGTGTATCCAGTTAGCTCAAAGTTGTCTTCACATGGATACCATAATCCTACATGGGTTGTTCCCTTGAGATATCTTAATATCTTTTTAGCTGCTTCCATGTGAGACTCTTTGGGATTTGCTTGATATCTTGCACATACACCTACTGCAAATGTGATGTCAGGTCGACTAGCAGTTAGGTATAGTAATGAGCCTATGATCCCTCTGTATTGAGTAATATTAGCTGGTTTTCCTTCTGGATCTGGATCAATTTTCTCATTGGTCTGCATTGGGATTTTCACTGGGTTACTGTCTTTTAACCCAAATTTGGTCAGCAGATCATTGATGTATTTTATCTGATTAATGAAGATACCATCTGGTAGCTGTTTGACTTGCAAACCTAAAAAGAAGCTCATTTCTCCCATCATGGACATTTGGTACTTATTTTTCATAAGTTCAGCAAATTTGTCACACAGATAGGTAGATTGAGATCCAAAAATGATATCATCTAAATAGATCTGGACCAAGAGAATGTTTTCTTTGACTTTGATGATAAACAAAGTCTTGTCAACAGATCCTCTTCTGAATCCAGATTCTAGTAGGAATGTTGATAATGTCTCATACCAAGCTCTAGGGGCTTGTTTGAGACCATAGACTGCTTTTGCTAGTCTGTATACTTTCTGGTTTGGATCTGTTTCTTCAAATCCAGGTGGCTGTTCCACATATACTTCTTCTTCAAGGATACCATTTAGGAATGCACTTTTGACATCCATCTGGTATACCTTGAATCTTTTGTATACAGCATATGCTAAAAACAACCTTATTGCTTTTAATCTAGCTACGGGTGCAAATGTTTCATCAAAATCAATGTCTTCTTGTTGATTATAGCCTTTAGCTACCAATCTGGCCTTGTTTCTGACTACTTCACCATTTTCATCTCGTTTATTTTTGAACACCCATTTTACACCAATTACACCTTGGTGTTTGGGCCTGTCCACGAGATACCAGACTTCATTCCTTTTGAACTCATTGAGTTCTTCTTGCATTGCTGTTATCCAATCTGCATCTTGAAGTGCTTTATAAGCATCAGATGGCTCCATGCGAGAAAGATAACAGCTCAACAATGCACTTTCTCCATGCATTCTTCTGGTCTTCACAGGATCTGATGGGTTCCCAACGATCTGTTCTGGTGGATGATCTTGTATCCATCTCCTTCTCCTGGTCATCTCTTCATCAGATATCTCAGGATCAGGTTGATTTGTTGGTTCCTCAAATTCAGGGTGTGCTGTTGATATAGCTTGAAATGGATTCTCATCTAGACTTTCTTCTGGATTTGGATTTTCATGTTGATCATCATTTGTAATAACTGTTTCATTGTCTTCTGTTGATGATCTGTTTTCATCCAGATTGTGTTGAGATATTCTCCCTTGCTGTAAGATCTCATCAGCAATAGGAGGAGTGACAATTTCTTCATCCGCACTCTTTGAATTCCAGATAAGAATATCTTCAAGTAGTAGTTCATTCATCCTTCTGGTAGTCATCTGGTTTTCTGTCTCCTTTTCATCTAGTGACCTGTACTCAACAATAGACTCATCAAAAACAA
>JAPKLX010000165.1:601975-617503 GCA_026898415.1 Leonotis leonurus | reverse complement strand
ATACACCAAACCTTGCTCTTTCGGGACCAACAAGTGGTATCAGAGCAGTGGTTCAAACGACCATTGTTTTGTTTCATAGGGATAAAACCTGCGTGGTCAACTTGAATAGATCTAGGAAAACCTTTTTCATTCACGTGCATACAATCTGCTATGGAGTAATTTGTTATCAGGGCATGCGAAGAATTCTCCATCCAAGGTTACAGAGAGTGGAGCTTCAGAATCAAAATGTGCCTTAAAGCCCATCACTGCTTGATGTGGAAAGTAATCGAAGAAGGACCACTAGCAATTACATAAGAAACTACACGTATCACTGATACATGAGTGGTCAAAGAATCGGTACTAAAGGATCCCAGAAAACACACTTCTGAAGAAAGGAGAGAAGCAAATCTTGATGATTTTGCCAAAGGGATCATCTCCAGCACGGTCAAAGGCATACATCTGGCTAAAATCCAAGATCTGGATACTGCCAAAGAGATGTGGGAAGGCTTTAAGAGACCTAGCCCTAGGATCTTAAGTAATGATTGAGAACAAGCTATCTCTTGCCTACAACAGATATGATGAATTCAAAATGAAACCAGGCGAGACAATAGAGCAGATGAAGATGAGATTCACTGGAATCCTCCTTGAGATATCTGCATTCAAAAAGAATAAATATACTCAAAGGGAGAAGAACATGAAAGTACTTAGAGCTCTTCCACCAAGCTGGGAGATCTATGCTGCAATGCAACCCCTTCGTGCAGACTTTAATGAATTGTCCACTAAAGCCTTATTTGATCACCTTGAAGGTCATGAGTGTGGCATTCAAAGAATTCGAGGACCAGATCATCTGTCCAAAAAGGCAGAAAGTAGCTCGAAGAAAGATAAAGAGGTAGCCTTCAAAGCGAAGAGCAAACCCGATGATCTTTCTGAGCTTGCTACTCCAGATGAAGAGAAAGGTTATGATAAACTGCTAAAAGAATTCGCAATGATCGCCAAACGAATGGACAAGATGGAGACCAGATCGAAGAAATACAGACGCTTCTATAAGGACAACAAAAGAAACTTCTACAAGAAGCATGACAATGATCGCCCTGATGACAAAAATGAAGCCAAGCAACAGATTGCAAAAACAGCTAGCTCTACAGATTACACTTGCTTTGGATGTGGCAGAACAGGTCACTTCAAAACAGATTGTCCTGATCTGTCCAGAAGCCAAAGAGAAGAACTAAGAGCTAAAAGAGATCGAAAGCTCAAATATGAGCGCAAGGCCATGATAGCTGAACAGAACTCAAGCAGCTCGAGTCATTTCTCAGATAGTTCATCAGAAAATGATGAAGCTTTCGTTGCTGATGACGAAGAAAGCTGGAATGAATGCTATGTGGGACTGGACAACGGCCTAGATGAAGTTGAGGTAAATTCTTGCTACTCAAATTCTTCAAATAATAACAATCTGGAACAGGAAAATGAGGATGAAGCAGAATACTCATGGGATGAAGTAAATGAGATGTTCAAAAGCTATTCTAGCATCAAAAGACTGTTTAGAGAAGTTGTTGAAGAGAATGAAAGATTAAAGAAATCAGAAGAAATTTTGAGCACTGCAAATACACAATTTGTTGCTAAAATCAACGATCTGGAGGAACAGATCAAGAGCAAACACTGTGAAATCCACTCACTTAACTCAAAAGTGAAGGATCTGGTTACCAAAAACAATGTTGCTGAGGAGAAGATGAAGAAAGGCAAGGAAATGATTTACAAAAGTGATGAACGTGCCAAACTGCTAATCAACATGCAGCAAAAAGGCACATCTGGATTAGGATATCCAGGTCACTCAGAAAAATCTTCGGCAACCATAAGCTTTGTACCAGAAAGGAAGCAAATGCTAGATCAAGGGAAGGACTTGAAAAACAAGAAAGGTTATCCTCAAAAGGTGATAATAAAAGAAGCGAAGAACAGACAGCATCATCAAACAAAGGATCAACAACCTCGTTACACAGAAACAGATCATGTTCAACAAGCAAATGTCAACAGGACAAAAATTGTCAACAGGACAGCTCATAATAAAAAGAACTTGGAGAATGGTGAAACAGAACGATTTCATCCTTCTGAAATTCATTCTCTATCTAAAGTTGACAATGAGGGGAACATCATTACCTGTTATATTTCTGTTCCTAACCCAAAAATGTTCTGGATTCGAAAAGGAATATTTGCTAATAATCAAGCACCCAAACGTTGAAGGGTAGCTAAGTCCTATTAATTGCAGGATCAAAGAACTGCAAGAAGAAGTAAGGTAGCAAGAGGAACAATCTGGATAATAGATAGTGGTTGTTCAAAACACATCACATGTGATAAGAACCTACTATCAGATTACATAGAGAAACCAGGACCACAGGTTACTTTTGGATGTAATTCAAAAGGATATACCAGAGGATATGGAAACATCAAAGTTGGCAAGACCACTATCACAAATGTATCATATGTTGAGGGTCTTAGTCACAATCTGTTTTTTGTAAGTCAGTTCTGTGCTAACGGTAATCAGATTGTTTTTTATACTAACAACTGTCTGGTGAAGAATAAGGAAGGAGATTAAATACTCCTTACCGGTAAACTACAAGATAGATTATACATTGTCCAGTGGACAAACCAGATCGAGACCTGCTTAGTCACTAAGACTGTATCAGAAACCAGCTGGTTATGGCATAGGAGATTAAGCCATCTAAACTTCAATTCAATCAACAGGATTGCCAAGGAAAGGTTAGTGGAAGGACTACCAGATCAAGTGTATGATAAAGATCACATATGTGATGCTTGTCAAGCTGGAAAGCAAACCAGATCATCCTTTACAAGCAAAACAGCTCACTCAACATCAAGGATACTGGAGCTGTTACATCTTGATCTGTTTGGACCAGTCAAGCCACTAAGCATAAATGGGAGAAAATACACATTGATAATCATAGATGATTACTCAAGATTCACTTGGGTCATCTTTCTGTTAAAGAAGAAAGAGACTCTAGACAAACTCCCTAATTTTCTAAACAAGATAACCAAACAAAAGGAGATGAATATAACCTCTATCAGAACAGATCGAGGAACAAAATTTCTCAACCAGAAGATTGAAGCATACTGCAACAAGATGGGAATCACTCATCAAACATCTGCTGCTCGAACTCCTCAACATAATGGAGTTGTTGAGAGGAGAAACAGATCACTCAAGGAAGCAGCTCGCACAATGCTCAATGCAACCAATCTACCAAAGAAATTCTGGGCAGAAGCAATCTACACAGCCTGCTACACTCAAAATAGATCATCCATCACACTCAGACATGGAAATACACCATATGAGATATGGAACAGCAGAAAGCCTAAGATTTCTTATTTTCGTACTTTTGGCTGTTTGTGTTACATACACAATAATGGGAAATCACAATTGAAAACTTTTGATAGCAAAATTAACCCTGGAATATTCTTAGGATATTCTGATGTTAGTAAAGCTTATGGAGTTTACAATAAGAACTCTCATATTGTGGAGGTAACACCTCATGTTGTTTTTGATGAGTCTACTGTTGAGTACAGGTCACTAGATGAAAAGCAGACAGAAAATTACGTAACTACCAGAAGGATGAATGAACTATTACTTGAAGATATTCTTATCTGGAATTCAAAAAGTGAGGATGAAGAAATTATCACTCCACCTGTTGCTGAAGAGATCATACAACAAGGGGGAACAGAACATGTTATTCTGGATCGTGACAGATCAACAACTCTTCCAGAAGATAATCAGCCAGAAGGAGAAGAGAAAGTCGAACAACCTCAAAATCAACCAGAAGAATCTAGAGATACAAATGGTTGGAATAATAATCAAGACATTGAAGAACCAGAAGTTGAAAATCCATTTCAAGCATCTTCAACATCACACCCTGAATTTGAGGAACCAACAGATCAACCTGATCCCGAAATATCAAAAGAAGAGATAAACAGGAGAAGAAGATGGATACAAAACCATCCACCAGAACAGATTGTTGGGAACCCATCAGATCGTGTGAAAACCAGAAGAATGCATGGAGAAAGTGCCTTATTAAGTTGCTATCTGTCTCGCATAGAACCATCTGATGCATATGAAGCTCTACAAGATGCAGATTGGATAACAGCAATGCAAGAAGAACTCAATGAGTTCAAAAGGAATGAAGTCTGGTATCTCGTGGACAAACCAAAACACCAAGGAGTTATAGGTGTAAAATGGGTGTTCAAGAATAAACGAGATGAAAATGGTGAAATAGTTAGAAACAAGGCCAGATTAGTAGCTAAAGGCTATAATCAACAAGAAGGCATCGATTTTGACGAGACCTTCGCACCGGTTGCCAGATTGGAAGCTATCAGACTATTCCTCGCATATGCAGCATACAAGAGATTCAAAGTGTACCAGATGGATGTTAAAAGTGCATTCCTAAATGGTATACTCGAAGAAGAAGTATATGTTGAGCAACCACCTGGTTTTGAAGAAGGAAATCCAGATCAGAAAGTATACAGATTAACTAAAGCTGTCTATGGCTTGAAACAGGCACCCAGAGCGTGGTATGAAACATTGTCAACATTCATGCTAGAATCAAGTTTCAGAAGAGGCTCTGTTGACAAGACACTGTTCGTCATCAAAGTCAAAGAACATATCTTTTTGGTCCAGATATATGTCGATGACATAATCTTTGGATCACAATCTCCCTATTTATGTGATAAATTTGCTGAACTAATGAAAAATAAATATCAAATGTCCATGATGGGCGAGATGAATTTCTTTTTAGGTTTGCAGGTCAAGCAAAAACCAAATGGTATCTTCATAAATCAAACAAAGTACATCAACGATCTGCTGACCAAATTTGGGCTCAAAGACAATAACCCAGTGAAAATCCCAATGCAAACCAACGGGAAGATAGATCCAGATCCAGAAGGCAAACCAGCAAACATAACACAATACAGAGGAAGATTCAGTCAACGACTCAACAAGGAAAGAAGAGATATGATGAATAACATTAATTGGCATCCACAATCAAATCACGCCAATCAATAAACGGCTAGAATTTCAAATTCAAAGCCTATATATATTTGGAGTTTTAAAGTTTGAAGGGTTACAAGCGCTACATTGAAGAAACACTCTCAAGCAATTCTATCTCACGTCAGACAAAAGCTTCAAACCGTTTGTGATCGTAATCACATCAACCCAACCTTGATTCAAGTCTGTCTTATCGAGAGAAGAAGGAGATCGTTGCTAGCTAGTAGCTTTCTAGTGGATTAACGTGAAGATATCCTGTTTTACAGTAATTTTCTGTAAGTTGTAAAGGGACACGACCCTTATTCGTGCATAAGTTTCAATCAGGATTGTACTTGAAACTTGTGGCTCGTTCTCAGCGAGTATAAAGAAGAAGAGTATCCTAGTAGTGGATATCTAATCCAGTTTGGATTAGACCGTGGACGTAGGGGGTTTCCCGAACCACGTAAAATAACTGTGTTATTTACTTTCTGCATTTACATTCCAGTTGTTTTATTCTCTATCTGTCATACTCATTCAAGCTGCATTCTTAATCAATCCTCTAAATACACGATTAAGCTTTCTAAGGTTTTCTAAACAAAGAGCATCGACTAAGTCCACCATTATTCCGCACACAATACACTGATTGGAGAATAAGATTACTCTTACTTCCAGCTTTGTGTTACTCACTTGAGAGAATTCGCTTGGACAGAACAAGATTGATTAGATAGTCGATCTGAACTGACACCTTGAGCAATCTGTAATACAGAAAGCTTAAATCTCTCTTATTAAATTAGTCAAGTAAACTGAAAAGTTTGTACTTGGTGTATTGTCCCCCCCCCCCCCCCCACACCAAACCTTGCTCTTTTGGGACCAACATTTCTTCTCTTAACTATCTTTAAGTGGAAATGAAATAATATTTCATTAATTCGAGAACTAATCTCGTATCTTAGTTCCACTCGTTCTTGAATAGTAAAAGAAAATGTATTTTCCTTAGATATACTTAAATAATTCCGTTGGAATTATAATCATAATTTCTCAATCACCAGCCCATTCTCATTATATTCTCCCGGCCCAAATTCTTAACCTGTAACCCAACCCGTTCGATTTATTTGACCCGGCCCGTTAATTAAGGTCTAACTATCCTAACCCTAACACACAATACACACAGCCGCTTCCTCCCTCTTTCTCCTCTTCCTCTCGTTACCGTCTTTCTCAATCCCAAACCACAACTGGTTCCTCATCTCCCTCGCCCTTCCTTGCTACTGTCTCTCTCTTTTTCTCTCAACTCGCGGCTGGTCCCAATTGGGAGCTCACTGGAGCACATCCTTATTGAAGAAGGTAAGATTCTCCCTTCTCTTTGTTTTTCTAACAAATTTTAATTTCTGAATCACACCTCCCAAATTTTAATTGTGGCTTTGTAATGCCCCGTCTTTTAATTATTAAAGTGAACGATAATTGAACGCGCTGTTAATTATATATTGAGCGTTGTAGTTATTTAATGATAATATAATCTAGTGAAAAGGAATTTTGAGTTTAAGATGACAAGTGTTTGTAGATTTCTTGATATATATATAATAAGATATATTAATATTAATCTATATATCTATATATAGCATGCTACACGTAAAGATATAGATATATATATATATATATATATATGTTGATTGGATATTTCATGATGTAAGATAAAAGACACACGCATGGTACATATATATAAGAAACCTGCCATTTGATATTGTGGAAGGGAAAAGATTTCATTCGAGTATATATAGATATGTACAAGCATACTCAAGCTAAGTAAAGAAAGAAAAAGACAAATATTTACAGTGGAAGTAAAATAAATTAAATAGATACATATACTGTACATTCCCTGTAGTATACATAAGAAAAGGGAAAGAATCCTAAACTAATAGCATTTCTACACTCGGTAGTGTATAGAAGTAAAGTAAAAGAAGGTATGGCAGTGGCAACAAAGGAGAAAGACAGTACAGAGTGGCTGCAGTCTCGGTTGAGTGAGGAGACTTCTATGCCTCCATCCATGCTTCCATGACCTACAAAGAAATAGGTAGTAAGGCTATTAAAACTAGCTTCCAACCCTTAAGTCCTAAGCAAAGAAACCACACTGCAAAACAACTATAAAAGAAGCACAGGGGGCTGCCCTTAAATCGTTTCATCACCCAGAAATATTACACAAAACATACTCACTCGACAGAATTAAAGAAGAACACCAACGCAAGAGCAATCAACATTTCATTCCAGAAGAAGAAGGAGTTAAAGGCTAAGGTAGTTATCCTCCACCCTTAAACTTCTTTCCCTAACTAAGAATCATAAACTATAAACATATTCTACCTCCTATTTAATCTATGAAAACCGAAGTAACAAATACATTTTTTTCAAACTTTTAAAAAACATAACAATACTCTTATCTTCTACCATTTCAGATTATACAACATATATATATATATATATTCAGAAATTAAAACACAGAATATATTCTAATGCTCAGAATTGGAAACCTAACTCCAAATGCTGTGAACTCTCAAGAATGTAAATAAGGAAGACTTAGATTCAGAAATGTTAAAACTGAAAGTAAAGAGAGCATTTAGCATGTTTCATAATGCCTAAACTAAACTAAAACAAAGGAAGAACCACAGAGGTTTAACTTTGGATTCAGAAACTTATGCTTTAAACTGTTAACTTAATACTGAAACATAATTTAAAGCATAGACAGATTTTGAAATTTAGGTATTCATATCTCATACTTTCAGTTTTTAACCTTTTAAGTGTAAGGTGTAAGGTCGAAGCATATTCTTTAATAACAGAGATTTCAGAAACAAACAAAACAGAGCATAATTTGATGATGTTATTTCAGAACTTATAAATTTGATTTAATGTTACAGCAAGTAACATCTGCAACTGAGAATAAGATAAAGAACTTAGCTGCTGTGAATTAATGGGAGTGGAACAACCTTGAACCACCTCCCATTACCAACCGTGAACTCCGAACAGCTTCGAATTACTTCGAACGGCCCCGGACAGACCCCGAATCACCCCGAACCAATGCAGACTTCACCATTCCAAACCCAAAGATTCAGAACCCAATCTGCAGAATTGAACCAAATACCAAAATCTCGCAGAACAAAAGTTAAGTCAGTTGTGAATAGAAGATTAAAGCCTAGATAAATTAAAACTCCCAAAAACATATTGAATGAAAATTTTAAAGGCAGAGACATGCAACGAGTTTAAGCATTCTGTAAACCCAAAACATTAATAAAATAGAACCAAAATTCCATCTTACCTCTTGGGAATCCAAGAAATCAGCGAAAGAGTAAGAAACAGAATGAGAGAGATGAATGGTAGAATGGTGGAGACGCTCGATGACTGCTGTTGTTACCTTGCAGTCGAGAAAGCTAAGAAATCAAGAGAAGGGGTAAAGAAGGAGAGAACGGCGAGGGAGTGAAGAGAGGCAGAGAGAGGAACAGAAAGAGAACCGAGAGAGAGTTCAGAGAGGGAGGCGAAGGAGGAGAGTAGAGACTGAGAGAGAAATGGTAGCGAGAGAAATGGGAGAAGAGGCGAGAGATACAGAGAGTGGATTGTGTCTGGGAATGGGTTAGGGATAGATAGGAGTAGATGTTTTTAGGTATTGGGCCGGGTTGTGGGCCGGTTCTTGGGCCGGGTTGCAAGAATTATGGGCTGGGAATTAAATTAGGCATTGGGCTGAGTCCATAAAACTATTGGGCCGAAAATTATATTTGAATTGGGTTATAATTAATTAAATGGGCCCAGTTCTTAATCTCTAAATAATTAATGTTTAAATTCAATAATTAAATTAATAATCTCACTTAATTAATTAAATGGAATCATTAAACATTTAATAAGATAAAAATTTAATTAGATTAAACTACATCTATTGGTAAGATTTAATATTGAAGAAAGGATAGAAATAAATACATTAGGTATCGAATCAAAGAAGATCCAATTGAATAATTGGGTTTTAATTAAAAGGATTAATGTATCTAATTTATCAAGGAGTTATTTAAAGAATTAATGTTATAAGGTTATGTAAATATTGATTGAATAATTAATTATTGAGAATTAATTATTTTCAATAAGTGTAAATACACTTATTACACTTAAAGGCCATTACTGAAATGAATTGAATCGAGGATTCAACATCTTAATTAATATTGATCAGAAGTATCAATATCTCAATTAATGGATCGACACAAGAACCGAGAATAATATATTCTCACAGTTTAATAATTAAATGCACTAATGGCATTTTAACTTATACGAACTTTTTCTAAAGGTTCTTACGAGAGATCTATTGCGTATTTCAAGACTACAGCAAGTGCAAACTGAAGCTATTCAAGTAGGCTTTCTATTACAAAGAAAATTATGTGTGATCGTATGTTATTTATATTGATTTCGAACGGATTTCAAAATGAGAAAAGATGTTTTCAAAGTATTGTCTTGCCGAAATGTTTATGTTTTGTATGAAGCCTATCTGGTTAAGGTTCCAATGATAAGATCGAATTCGGATTCCAGTGGGCAGGCAAAACCCACTCGAGTCGTGTACACAAGGACCGTGAGTCATCGAAAGGGTTGGCCGGTCAAGGTGTCCGTAGAAGGTGGCCACCTTCTCGGACTCAAAAAGAACCGATATGGCGTAGTACTAAAGAACTTAGACAGCTGTCGAACTCAGGTTTCACAAAAAGGATTTAGTGAACGTAGGTGCTTTTAAAGACAAAATCCCTACGTGTCACTCTTACGGCATTGACAATTATATATGTATGTGTGTGATTTCGGGCAATGTGCCTACTGAGTACTTTTGTACTCAGCCCTGCATGTATTTATAAATGTGCAGGTTGAGACGTGATGAAAGGATGTGCTATGGCGGGCTTGTCGGACTTTTGAGTATAGACTTGGGTGTCTACGTGTCTTCATACACGTAGACTTATGTTGATCCTGTTTTTCCGCTGCAAGAGGTTCCATTTGTAAATTTTGGCGATGATGCCAATTATGTAATTACTCTTTGTGTGCACTGAACACAGTTAATTAACTATCTTTCGTTCAGTCCAAGCTTTCAAGGTTATTCGTAACTGTTATCTTTTTATTCTATAACCTCACACCCGGTCTCTGCCGTGAGGGCGGAGGTCAGGGCGTGACAGGCTTGAAACCTAGTCTTAATAAATTTCAGTTTCTTAGTTTCAGTTCTTCATAATTTCTCGATCTCTTCCTGCTCGCTCTCGGTTTCTCTCTCTCTCTCGCCAGTAGCCGTCGCCTCTGCCTTAAATGGTAGAATTTCCTTCCCTTATCCCTTTTCTATCTCTGTATTCTAATTAACAATTCTTTTTTTCGTTTCTGCATGTTTGTGTATTCTGAGAAAAGTGAGAATATTGATCTAGGTTTTTATATCTGAAAGCTAAAGATATAAGTATATTTCTCTGTCCTATGTAGTTATACCCGAAATTAATTACATCAATATTCTGAAGCCTGAATATTTATGTATAGGTTCTGAAGTTTAGTTTCTAAAAGTCTAAAATGTGAGACAATGTATATTTCTTCGCTCTGAATTCAAATACATATATATATTTGTTATATTTCTGAAGCATATGTATAGGTCTTAGGTTCTAAAGTCTGATTATTTAAACATAGCTCTATGTTCTGAAGATTACATAGAATGTAAATATAGGTTTAAGTCCAAACCAGAACATATATATACATAACTGAACTATGAAGGTATAATTATATATCTATGTTCTGTATGTTCTATAATTCGTATGTGTGATAAGTTCTGAATTTGGAATAAGAGTGTAGGTCTGTGTGATATTGGTGACTGGAGTCTAACTTATTTGATTCTGGGTTAGGCATGGTTCGGGGTGGAGGTGGTGATTCAGGTTTGGCATGGAGTTCTGTCTGTTGGGGCAGCGGCAAGGTGCTGCCCTGCAGCTGTTCTGTTCCTCCGAGGGTTCATGTTCCTTAGATAAGTCTCCTCGGATACCTCTCATTTCTTTTTATAGTATATGGTTTAATTATATACTAAATCCATCATGTTCTTTTAACTGAACACTAACAGGTTCCTAATATACGTTCTACTAAGATAAGAATTCTGCAAGTAAGTAAGTGAAAGCATAGAATCTAGGTATTGTTTCTTTTGGGCTGAACATTGAAGGTTAAAACTTTGAACACTTAAACTGTAGAGGTTGATGTTTCTTTACCTCAAGAACTTCAATTACTCTTTGATGATAGAAACTCTCCCAGAATGTCTTCAACTATAACTGTGTGTGTGAGTTGCTGGAAGTGTCGTTTAGTCATGAGAAGTAATTCTATTTATAGGGGAAAGGTGAGTCTTAGTTGATGTATTATAACCATTAGATTAAAGTGTGCTGTTTCCTAGCATGTTTCAACCTTTGATTAAGTTTGTTTAGATTGTACTAATATACATATATTTATCTTTTTCTTGCTTGTGCAGGTGTATGAAAGATCTTGGCAGCCTTGCTCTTCTCTTTTTTTTTTCTTCCTGCAGCCTGTTACTTGCAGTGCCTAGAGCCCCTAAATGTTGACATATTGGTCCAGTCCTTATTACTACTCACCTTTCTTCTAAATCTTGGAACTTATAGGGCGATGCCATATGTAATATCTTTTGTAAAAGCTGCAAATTTCACTCTACTTTTGACTTTGTAACATGCTTGTATTAATTGTTTAGTGATTCTTTTGTAAGGTACAATCCCAAGTTGTAAAGTATTGAAGGGACATCATCCCCTTTCCTCTTTTCTTCATTGCATTGTATGTGAATGCCTTGTAGGCTTCTATTTCATTGCCATTTAATCCATCTTAATACATATGTATATATCTACACGTACCTAATGTTTTCATTTTTATAATGTTTTGTCTTCATTGTAATTACTTAGAGCTTTTAAGATTGTCCTAATGAATCCATCTAGGGTAATGAATAAGATAGTGTCTTAACACTATTAGCTAAATATCAAATTATCATAACTCTCATTGAGCTCTTAATCTCTTAGGAGGTGATTGGTATGATGGAATGGAATAAGGTAGGAATGGAATGGAGTGTGGAATGGAATGAAGTGTGGAATGTAATGAAATTGTTAATTTATTCCTATGCTTGGTATGTATAAGGAATAAGAATGGAATGAAATGACAATTTATTTATTAATTTAATCTTTATAATTGATAACTACAAATAAAGTAAATAAATAAATTATATTTATATTGTAATGCGAAATCATACTTTTAATATTTCAAGTAAATTTATTATTATCATTTATGTTAAAAAAATTGTCGAAATTCTCTATTTTTTCTTTATTTTTCAATTATTTTTATGGACCAAAATAATTCAAAAAAATATATATATTCAATATAGGATATAAAAAGTGGGGGTGAACATTTGGATACATGGTTCAATTTTGTCTAAAAAATCAAACCAAACCAGATTAATAAAAATGGATCGAAAAAGATAGTTCAACCAAACAAAAAATTAACTAGACCAAACTAACAAATTTTATTTTGATTTAGTTCGATTTATCCAAATATTTTATTTCGTAACTTATTCCATTCAATTTTAAAATAATTAATTAAAAAAAATAATCATTCATTTATATCTTCAATAGTTATCATGTACTAAAAAATTAAAAATCTAAATTAAAAATTATAATCACAATACTTAAATTATTAAAATATTCTCATATATCTTCAATAGTTTCAAATGATAATAAACATTATAAATTTATTGAATTTCATAGTTTGTAAATCTAGAAAAAATTAAAATTAAAATGAAGTGAATAAATTATCACATTTAATTTATTAAATAATTTTAAAATTTAAATTATATTATAAAATATAATAAAAATAATAAAATTATATATGATAAAATAATTTTATTTGATAAAAATAAATTATATTTTAATATTAAAAAATAATTCGATTTTTGTATATTCTTTTGATTTGGTTTTATCTAAATCCTATTCAAATCTAATTAGAATTTGATTTTTAAATAAAATCCAACCAATCAAATATTTGAGTTTGATTAATTTTGCTCACACCTACTAAAACGTGTATGCTATGTTATAACTAGGGGTGTAATCGTGTCACGCCCGCCCTCCGCTATGGATAGCGAAGTCGGGGGAAACCATGACTTGGGAAGGGATTAAAGAAACCGGTATAGAGATGGGGCAATGGAACATAGACTAAACTGAACAACAATCTCATAACTGGGCGAATAATTCATCATATATGATTAGCAAGAAGGGACTTGAGTCTTATGCTCAATACATAATAACTTATCATGAAGGAAATTTGAGTCTTTAGGTTTATTACACAAAAACCTCATACTGGCAGCGGAAAGTTACTTGGATCGCTAAAAGCTCTACATGTGTGAAGACATGTAGAACCCCCAAGAGTCAATTAATAAGAGATCGACAAAAAGCCCGAACGTAGCACTCCTCCTTCATCATCGCTCAACCTGCACATTTATAAATATATGCAGGGCTGAGTACAAGTTGTACTCAGTAGACACATGCCAAAATCGCACACATACAAATATAATTGTCATGCCATTGTAAGTGAAACATAGGGATTTTGTCTCTAAAGAACCTATGTTCACTAAAATCCTTTGTGAAATCTTAAAGTTCGATTGCAATCTAGGTTCTTTAGTAATCTACCATATCTGTGACTTCTTCTTCTTCTTCGTGTCGGGAAGGTGGCCACCTTCCACGAACACCTTGACCGGCCAACCCGCTCGATGACTCACGGTCACTTTAACCGGCCAACCCGCTCGATGACTCACGGTTACTTTGTGTACACTAGTCCTAGTAGGATAGCTATCCAACTGGGACCCGAATTCGATTCTTTTAACTTCACTGAGCAGATAGGTATCATACGAAAATCATAAACATTTTATGGCAGACAATACTTGAAAGACATTTTCAATTCAGCAACTTTTTGAAAAGAAAAACATAAATTGATATCACACACATATTTTATAGTGTAAGAAAGCCTACACTTGATGTATAGGATAGAAAGCCTACTTGGATAGTCTCGACTGATTTTAGCCTTGTTCTCGACGTGCGAATCCGACCTCTTGTCGAAACCTTTAAATAAATCTCAAGTGAGATATAATCTTCTAGTGCATTAAATATTCTCTAAGTGAAAGAAACATTATCCTTTATTATTTGGGAAATTTTTCTCGTATCTTTACTCGACTATGATGCGAATATCGAATTTTGTCTAGAGACGTTAATTCCCCAAATCACTATGTTTTCTAAAATCTTAATTTCATTTATTACATCTAAGTAATAATTATTGAATAAATCTCTAATTGAATATTTGATTCTTAAGTCTAAATATCTAATAATCTCTTATAGGTTGAAATAACCTAGTTAATATATATCTTAAGTATGATTTATAAATAAATCAATTACTAAGATTAAATTTTAGTTAAATAATTATAAATCAATTTTCTAAATTAATTAATATCCTTCTCCTTGGGCTTAGTATAAATAAATAAATTTTGATCTACTAGAAATGTTAATAGCCCACTTAAAGGATTAAATTAGCCCATTTCTTATCTATTTTTCGGCCCAACATTATTAAGTTAATTAGATCATCCTTTTAAATTCTCATAGCCCATAAATTTCTTACTTGAGCCCATATCATAAAACATGATCAAGAGCCCACTCCTTCAATTAATTCAAGCCCAAGATTAACATAAGTTAATCTAACTTAATACTCATCTAAACTTATCCTAACCCTTATTTCACCCACCACAGCCGACACTTCTTCATTTCTTCCCAACAATCTATCCCTCTTCATCTCTCACGCCTCTTTTCTCCCGTCGTCTCTCCCGGCTCTCTGCCGCTCCTTCTCTCGCCGCCATTTCTCTCCTTTCCTCTCTCGGCTCTCTGCCGCTTCCTCTCTCGTCGCCGTGCTCTCTCTCTCTCTATCTCCGCTCTTCACGGCGCCTCCCCTGTAGCCCGCGCCCTTTCTCTGCGCAGCTGCTGTAGTCCCTTCGTCGCCTCGGTGGTTCTCCGGCCCTGCTCGCCTCACGATTTCTCTCTCTCGACGGGCTCTTCCTCGACGGGGATGGAGCAGCTCCACGTCACCTCCTCTCCCTCAATCGTGCAGCGACATCTTCCCTTGGAGGTTTCTCACGTCGCCTCCCTTGCAGTCGCGACTTTTTCTCTCTCTCGCCGTTCAAGCTCCGCCTCTCTCTCGGCTCTCCTTCACCCCTCTGAAATTCATCACGTCGCACCACCGCGCTCTCGTCGAAGCGCCGTGCTTCTGCTCGCGCAGCAGCACCACCATCACAACGCTGCCATCGCCGCGTAGCGCCACCCTCACAACTCTGCCCCTTCACCGCGTAGCACCACCACCGAGCTCCAACACCAAGCTCCCGCAACGAGCTTCATCACCGAGCTCCTTCCGAGCTCTAGCACCGAGCTTCAGCGCCGCGCTCCATTGCCGAGCTCCAGCCCGAGCTCCAGCTCGCTCCATTGCCGAGCTCCAGC
>JAPKLX010000165.1:583285-601965 GCA_026898415.1 Leonotis leonurus | reverse complement strand
CCGAGCTCCAGCCCGAGCTCCAGCTCGCTCCATTGCCGAGCTCCAGCCCGAGCTCCAGCTCGCTCCATTGCCGAGCTCCAGCTCGCTCCATTGTCGAGCTCCAGCTCGCTCCATTGCCGAGCTCCAGCCCGAGCTCCAGCAGCCGCCACCTCCACTTCTCTATCTTCTCCGTCGTGCTCTCCCGCTTCTATTTATATTCATTGTTTGTTTCATTTTCTGTTTTACTTAGTTATAGAACATTTATGTTTATGAATTAATGGAGTCTTATGAATGTTCTAAATTTTCAGATTGGTTTCGGTTGGTTCGAGGTCGTCCGGGGTGGCTTCGAGGTCTGCCGGAGCCGTTCGGGGCCTGCTCGAGGCCAACCGAGGCTGTCCGGAGCCGTGCGGGGCTGTTCGAGGTTTGCCGGAGCCATTCGGGGCCTGCTCGAGGCCATCCGAAGCTGTTCGGAGTGGTGCGGGGCCATTCGGAGCTTGTCCGAGGTACTTCGGAACTGTCCGAAGCCGTGCACCACCGCTTCCTTAATTAAATAGGTAAGTTCTCTTATTTCTTCTTCTTTTTCTTCGTCAAGTAGGTTATAGATTAGGATATATTGCATATCAATATTCGTCTGATTTCATCCACGTTTAAAGTGCAGCACCTAACTCTGGGCTTAGGCATTCTAAATTCAAATCAGTTCTTAAGTTCGAAGCATGCTAGGTTCATTCTAAAGCTGTTTTGCATGTATAATCCATTCCTAAATCTAGTTTTAAGAGGCATGAACATAAAAAGCTAGAGCTTCAAACTCTTACCTCAAGTTCTCTATATTCTCTCCCCTGGTTCTTCTTGTTTCCAGTTTGGCAGCACTTCGTGTGAGTGATATTTGGGTGTGGTTTGGGTCTAAGAATTTTACTCTTTATATAGAGGATTGAACCTCCATTCTCTACTAACTTTCTGTACTTGCTTAACCTATTAAACTTGCAGGTCATGGTGATTGGTGGAACTTGAAGAGTCACTGTGCAGCTAGGATTAGTAGGAGCAGTGCACGCTAGTTTCTGATTTGGAGAAGATGAACAGTTGCACGCTTGTTTTGATTTGTGGGTTACTGTTCATTGGCCTATTTATCTATTGTAATTACACGTGGACTGCTTTATGTATGTCTATATACATATAATATCTTAGTTGAAGTCTGTGTATCCTACTCTAAATCTATATATATTACATATATTTTTATAATCATAGTACATCTTTATTTTCCTATATGTATAACCGTCTATCACATAAATCACTACTAATTATACTTCTCATTTTAAACAATAATTATCTGATAAATCATACTTCTCATTTTTGCAAACAAGTAATTGTACTAATCTAATACTAATACTTGCACTAATCCCATTAGGCATTAATCACTCTCAATGGACCTCCTCGTAATGTAATCGGATTAAGTGATGACATTAATTATTAATTTACTACAGGTGTTTGTTATTCTCAAACTATTATCCAAATTTGGTTTCGTAAATTTAATTCAAGTACGAGAAATCTGAGAAATTGTTGAGCTTAGAAAATTTATTTAGGATTAAAAGACGGGTTATTACAAATCGAATCGAACTGAACCGAATACTGTCAAGCTCGAGTTCGGCTCGATTAAAAATTCGAAGGCTCGAGTTCGGTTCGAGTTTTGAAAATCAAACTTGAGTTCAGTTCGATAAAAAAAAACGAACCCGAGTTCGGTTCGTAAATTATTCGATTTAATAGTAAATTCGAACCCGAGCTCGAACTCGGCTCGAGTTCGTTAAATATTCGAGTTCGAGTTCGTTAAAAAACTTTTTTATTAAATTATTTTGTTAATATTATATATTTTTATATTATTTTGATAAATTCGTGAACTAGTTCGTATATGAAGTTCGACTCGTTTTTAAAGTTCATGAACAAACTCGTTAACAAAGTTCGTGAACTAATCGAAGCTCGGTTCATTAAATTATATTCGAACATATTCGCGAACTTTTCGAATCGAATACCTTTAGGCTTGAATTCGGCTCGAAAAATTATTCGAGCTCGGTTTGAGGCTCGAGTTTGGTTCGTTTAGTAAATGAACAAATTTGAAACGAACTTTTATCGAGCAGAGTTCCGAATAGTTTGGTTCACTTACACCCCTAGTTGTAACAATCAAAATAAAATCATATAGCAATAAAATCTAAATTAGAATGAAAATTTTAAATTATAAAATAACTCATTTTGCATAGCAAATAAATAATATCAAAAAATTTAAAAATATATAATTTATATCATTTAATGAATCTTTCTAATAATATATATTTTTATTAAAAATAGTTTTTTAAATATTATAAAAAATTTAACATTTTTTTTTGTATGAGAGAGGTGTGATGTATAGTAAAATTAACAAAATAATAATATTTTAATTAATTTTGTCTTAATGAAAAATAGCAAAAAAAAAATATTGAATAATTAGTTTGGAGCCTAGGAATGACTAATACCTTTGATTAGAGAGGAATGACTAATACCTCTCCTAATGGAATGGTAATTCCAAACGGAATGTCGATTCCTAATCACAATACGAACCAAGCAAATGAATGGAATGGAGGAAGGAATGGTCATTCCATTCCACCCTCCATTCCATCATACAAATCACCTCCTTATGTTATTGTGTATCCTTAATATATATTGATATGTGGTTTCATTTAATTATTCACTTATTAAATCATTAAGCATACCACTATTTATATAAAATAATATCACCTTATACTTATGTTCTCATCATAGTGTCTTAAGGATTTAATAACAATAATAATAACAATAATATAACCATAAGCCTTTTGAGTTAATTAAATGATAGCTCTCCTAAAATTAAATAATTAAGACCTTGATCTCATCTTAAGCTCTCATTTATAATGAGATTTAAATTGAAACAAATCAATTTAGGTAATAGAGGAGTTAACATTATCAACTTGATAATTGATATTTGATTCATAAGCGAAATTTTAATTAATTACGAAATATCTAATACGAGATGATTCTAGTGAAAATGAGGGGTATTACAGGTTTGGACAACCCAAAAAGGAAAACGTAACACTTAGGGCGGGATGGAAGGAGTACATTTATAAGAACACTGTGGAAGAGATAAATGGAAATGTATTTTTCTCTCTCTTTGTGAGTGAGGTTCCAATGAATAAACAATAGCCAGATACAGATCTCCTTGTGTCTGGACACGCCGCCCTGTCAACGTCAGAGAATATGCTCATATCAAGATTAGAAGCGCTTGAATAGTACAAACCATGACCAAGTGAACCCTTTATCTATCGAAGAACTCTCTCAGCAGCCATCATGTGTCCATCGCACGGCTTAGCTAAGTATTGACTTAGATTATTTACTGCAAAAGTTAAATCTGGATGTGTGATGCAAAGGTAAGAAGCTTTCCAACAAGCCTTCTATTAGAAGAAGGATCAACAAGAGGTGTGTCTCCATTCTTCTGCAACTGCTTATTTGACTCCATAGGTGTGGTTATAGGTTTGCAACCAATCAATCCTGCATCCGTGACCAAATCAATGGCATACTTTCTTTGAGAAAAAAAAAAACTAGAGTTTCTCTTTGCTACCTCTATTCCAAGAAAGTATTTTGGGTTTTCAAGATCTTTGAACTTGAAATATTTTCCTAGAAACATCTTGAAGTTCTCTATCACTTGTGGTGAATTTCTAGCCAATAGCATATCATCAACATACATAGCTAGGCCTAAGAAAACTCCATTATGATTCTTGATGAAGAACGAATGATCAGCTGCAGACTGCACCATTCCAAACTTAGATAAAGTCTCAGAAAGTTGCAAATACCATTGGCGTGGTGCCTGCTTTAGACCATATAAAGACTTGGTTAACTTACAAACCGTGCCACTAGGTAGATACTCCCCTTGGCTAATCAAACTGGGAGGAACATCCATGTATATATCTTCTTTCAATGATTTATGCAAGAATGCATTGTTCACATCTAAGTGGCTAAGAGTCCAGCCTTTTACTGCAGACACAACAAACAAGAGCTTAATAGTCACTAGCTTAGCAACCAGAGAGAAGGTATCAAGATAATCTATACCAGCTTGCTGTGTATATCCCTTTGCAACGAGCCTCACTTTGTATCTTTCCATCGTACCATCTGCCTTAAACTTTACCTTGTAAACCTACTTGCAAAAAATGGTGGATTTATGAGGAGGCAAAGCTATAAGCTCCCAAGTGTTGTTTTGTATAAGAGCATCAAGTTCTTCTCTCATAGCTAAACGCCACTCATAGAACTTGGAAGCTTGAGCATAAGAGGAAGGCTTAGCCACAACACCAACAGAAGCAATAAATGAAAGGTAAGAAGATTTGTGTTTATGATAAGATAAATAAGAGTGTAAAGGATACTAACAAGAAGATGCAAAATAAGAATTACAAAGATAATTAGTGAGGTAAGAAGATTTGTGTACCATTCTTCCAGTTCTAGTAGAAGTAGGAAGAGTTATAGTGGAGTTATCAATATGATCGAGGTTAGAAGTAGGTAGCTAAGGTGGTTGTGGTGCAGAAGGAACATTATCATATGATGTAGGAACATCATTATCTAAGAAGGTGGCAAAATGAATGGGATTAGAATTAAGGTTTTGTGGTGAAGATAGGTTACTGGAAGAAGGAAAACTCGAGGTTGGGAGATGAGATAAAGGAAAAATTCCCTCATAAAATATGACATTTCTACTGATATAAGTTACATCGTTGTCTAGATTAAGACCTTTGTATCCTTATATCCAGAGGAGTAGCCAATGAACACACATTTAGAAGCCCTGGGGGTGAATTTATCCCTCTCCCTTTCCAAACTTGAGACATAACATAGACAATCAAACACCCGAAGATGAGCATAAGAAGGCAACTTGTTGAATAGAGACTGGAAAGGTGTGATATTATCAGCCAAAACAGATGAAGGAAGTCTGTTTATTATATAGAAAGCAGTCAAGACACACTCTCCCCAAAAAAAATAGGTAGATGAGACTAGAAAAGGAGACTTCTAGCCACGTTTAGTAAGTGTTGATGTTTTCTCTCTACTCTAGCATTTTGTTGAGAAGTTTCAACACAAGAGTGATGAACCATAGTTCCAAAAGATGAGTACAAAGAAAGTATAGAGAATTCTAGAGCATTATCACACTTTATGATTTTAATTTTCTTTTGAAACTGAGTGTGTATGGTGGAAAAGAAGGTGATCAACACATTTTTAACATCTGACTTGTATTTCATTAAGAACGTCCATACAAATCTAGAATGATCATCAACAATAGTCAAGAAGTAAGAATATCCTTCTACAGTTGGAGTTCTATAAGGTCCCCACACATCACAATGGATTAGATCAAAACACTCAATACCAACATAAGAAGACATATGAAATGACAGTCTCTTTTGCTTAGCAAGGTGACATATGTCACATACATGACTGGTACTACCTTTTATTTGAATGTGAGAAAACAAGATACTAAGCTTTTTACTAGACAAATGACCAAGCCTAGCATTGCATGCCAAGCATCTCCCTGAATTTCACACGAAGAATCAGTAAACTTGATAGTACACTTTAAAGCAACAAACAAGGCACTAATAGATAGAAGATTATACTTGAAAGATGGAACAAGTAAGACAGATTTAAGTGTTATAGTGGGAGTGAGATGTATACTTCTTATCCCTGTCACTTTGATGTGATTTCCATTTGGCAAAGTAACAGTGATATTTGAAGAGGTAATAGAAGAATGGAAAAGACTTGAATCACAACATACATGATGTGTTACCTCGGTGCCTAAGATCCAAACACAATTGTTGAATGGAGATGAAGAAGTAGAGCGAGAGGTGAGAACAAAATTACCAGAGAAGGCTGAGGAAGTGAAGGTGGATGAAGTTTGATGATTATTGCTTTGAGGAGTGGAAGATGATGTTACTGTTGCAACTGAGGACCTCTGAGATAATTGACTCAGCAAGGTGGACATAAGTTATTGACACTGCTCAGCAATGAGGTTCAGATTAGTAGACTTGTCTGAAGTGGCACCTTGCTCGAGTTCACATCCTTCATTCTCAACTAGATTCACAGACTTGCGTACATATTTCTCTGTCTGGAAGTTTGGTTTACCTCTTCCTCTTGCAAATCCAGGAGGAAAATCGTGTAGTTCAAAACACCTATAAACGGTGTGGTTGTTTCTACCACAATGAGTACAAACAAACTTGCCACGACCATAACCTTGAGCAGCATTTACCAACGGACTTGGCGCCTCACTTTCAACAGGCGAAAAACTAGATTGAGAGTTGTTATCTATGCTCCTCTGACATTCCTCTTGAATAGGCAACGCAAAGATCTTAGAGACATGTGGAAGAGGAGGCGTAGACAACAATTGTGACCTCAATTGTGCAAAGTTATTATTCAACCCCTGCAGGAAGAACAAGACACAATCCTGGACTTGCAAATCATTCCATTGCTTTGAACAATCACAGCGGCACAATCCACATGAGCACCAACAAGATGGTTGATACTCCTTAAGACAATCCCAAATAATACGCAAACTACTATAATACTTTCTTACCTTCATAGTTCATTGTTTGTGACTCATCAAGGAAATACGTAGTTGATATACATGAACTAAATCAACTTGTGAATATCTCTCCTTCAGCTCCTCCCAAACTTGCCGGGCAACGTTCATGTACATGATACTTGACCTTATCTCCTCATCCACGACGTTCCTTAACCACGACACCACCATACTGTTACATAGCATCCAAATACGATACTTATCATCATCTTCGTCTGGCTTGGGAAGAGAACCATCCACAAAGCTCAGCTTGTTCTTCGCTATCAACGCAGTGGTCACACACCTCGACCAATTTATGTAGTTCGATCCAACGAGCTGATGCACCACTATATTTGCTCCTGGATTATCACTTGGATGCAAGTAATATGGACTAGACGCATCCTCTCTAGTAGAACTGGAACCAACAACATCTTTACCATTCGCTTTCACCATGATGATGATGACACAACAGACAACAGAAACAACAAAAGAAAAGGAACCAGAAACGCGTGGGCAAGAAACCCTATCGCTTTGATAACATATTGAAACTGAGAAAAATATCTATGGAAGAGAGAAGAGAATAACATGAACGAAGAACAGTAGACATGATGAAGAAGAAAACTTGTTATTCTCTGTAAAATGAATGAGTTAATCGTCTAACAACATAACAGAAAGATATATATAAAAGAGGAAAGAGAATGCTGATTAGGATAGATGAATAACTATCTAACCAACTACTAGAAGAAACGTGAAATAGCTAACACGTTTCTAGTAAAAATAAGAAGCATCTATCTAAATCCAGAAGCTGCTCCAAGCTTATTCCAAATGCATGCATGCACACGCAACCCATGCTCCGGTTTAGTTTTAATACAAACTAGTACGTGACCGGTGCTACGCACGGAAAAAATATAATTATAATTTATTATAATTACAATAAAATTTGTTTAAAGATAAAATATAATAGGTTAAAATAAAATATACTCGTGAATCACATTTATTTCTTAAATTTATCTTTTTACACATAAATATTTCGTTTTTTCACCAAAGATATTGACATTTGAACTCGACATGAATTTTAATAATATGCTTTGATTTTGTGTATGAGTATGTAGTGATTAATGAGTGGAGTTTGAGACCCGCATAATATTTTATTTTTACGCATTTGTGTGTTTCGAGTAGATTTTGAGTTTCACTTCATTTATTGTTTTAAATTAAGTTTGTGTATAGTGAGTGAAGTTAGTCCACTTATTATAAATATAAATTTGAAAGTGTGAATAACTTAGTAAACAAACCCAAAGAACAAAGTGTAAAGATCTTTCGTGCACGGAGATAGTAACATTTATATTTGTGGACAAACCAAAATTGTAAAATTGGTGGAACCATGGATCAATGTAATCTTTTTCTAATTTAATAAAAATAATTAATTTAAAAAATATTCATATAATAAATATTTTTTTAAAAAAAATAAAGGAAATAAAGTATATCAATTTTAATAATTTAAGGTTATATTTTGTAATATTTTAATTAAAAAAAATATATAAATAATATATACTCTTTATGTCCACAAAAATAGTTTACGTTTTGCCATTTTGGAATATTCACGAAAATGATTTACATTTGAAACTTTTCATTTATAGTAAATGAACACACCATTAATTACACACAATTCAATTTAAAAGAATATATCAAGTGAAAATCAAACTCCACTCACTACACTTCAATATTAAAGTCAAAACACGTTATTAAAATTTATTTCGGGTCAAAATGTAAGCCATTTTCATGGGCAAATGAAGTGTTATTTATAATTGGCGGGCTCGTTTAGGCCCCCGAAACTCGATTGAGCTATACCTTTTTTGGGTAGATTTTTTGGATATAATATTTTGGATCTCTATTTTTGAAGTACAATCTAGCACAAACCTTAAGTACATTGAGTGTAGAGGTCAGATTAGGCCTGTTATGACAACTCTATTCGCGATGTATATGTTGGCAAATAAATTAATATTAAAGTTCATAGTTTATTAAAAATAATATTTTTACATATATGTTAATAATTTAAATAAATTATGCATCTTACTATACGATTCATAATATTATTATATAAATTTTGATTCATCTAATAAAGGAATTTTACCGGAAAAATGAAAAAAATATCCCAACAATTCATTTCATAATATTATTATATAGATTTTGTTTCATCTAATAAAGAAATTTTACGGGAAAAATGAAAAAAATATCCCAACGATTCATTTTATTCTAATAATTTTCATGTCTCATGTTATAATGAAAAACATTTATATTTCATTTCAATTAATCTAAATCACTTATTTTTAATTTATGTAGGAGATAGATTTTTTTAATTATCATACTTGATTTTTTTGACATATGAACTTAATCCACACACAAATATATATATATATATATCCAATAATTATATATATTATTTCATAGATCTATAAAATAGTAAATTTAATTTCATAAATAAAATTAGAAAATAATTATTGAAAATATGTAGAAAAAATAAAATATAAATATAACTATATTTTTATGTAATTTTTATTCGTTTAAAATGTCATAAATTATTAATATTACATTTAATTGTATATATTATATATCAAAGTAAAATTTTTGTTGTAACCTTTATTTTAAGATATATATTAAATATATATTTGCTAATTAAATACAATATTTTCTACAAATAAAATAAAATTAGTATAAAGAATAATTATTTTTCTATTTTTATAGAAATGCTAAATGTAATTAAATAAATAGCTTATATATTTAATTAATAATAGAATAATAAATGGCATATTCATATGTGGACTAAACCCAATTAACATAAGCAAATTAAGGTTTTTTTTGATCATCCCTAAATTAATTTATCTTTTATTAATATATAAAGTTATTATTTATAACTCATAAAATATATTTTAACTTGTTATTTTTGTGATGGTTCTAAAAAACTTATGGTTCAAAATTGGAACTATTTTAAATGATTTTGATTTTGAACCATGAATTATTATAATCATGATTAGTTTATAGTTTCAAAATGATAAAAATTAATAAAACCACATTTTTTTAACTCAAAAAATCAATTTTATGATAATTAAATATAGAAAAATTGAAATATAACATCTCTTTTCAGTTTTCAAGTGAATACACAAATCAAAAATTAAAATGATAAAAAATCTGAAAAAATAAAAGTAAACTCAATGAATAATGTGTTACTTTAAAATTTGTTCGGATTTTACTGGTGTTATCTCCCTCATTATATTTAATATTATATTTTTATAGATTGAATTAAATAATTACTATTTAAAAAACTGAAAATAGATGGTTATATTATTATAAAGAAGAATGATTATGGCTGTGTATTTTGTTTTAATATATATATAAAATCACATTTTTCTTTACTCAAAAAATTAGTTTATGAAAGTTAAATATAGAGAAATTGAAATATAACCTCTTTTTTCAGTTTTCAAGTGAATACACAATCCAAAATTAAAATGATAAAAAATCTATAAGAATAAAAGTAAATTCAATGAATGTGTCTCTTAGTGTGTTTACTCTAAAATTTGTTCCGATTTTAATGGTGCTATCTTCCTCGTTATATTTAATATTTTATAGAATTAATTAAATAATTGCTATTTAGAAAACTAAAAGTTGATGGTTATATAAAAAAATAACTGCTATTGAAAAAAAAATAATTAAAAGGGACGGTTATTAAAAAGAAGAACGGTTATTGCTGCCTATTTTGTTTTTAGATATAGATAGATATTTATACTTTTCCATAGTAAATCTGTATTATGAATTTCAAGTTAAATCCAACGTTAGTATATGCAATAAAGGATCTGAACCTTCAATCCTAGTCCTATTCTGAATAGATAATTCATACTTATATATTAACAACAACAACAAAAATAACAAAATCATTTATGTTGTTTAATTAATTATATATGTATTTGAAATTTATTTAACATGAATGTAAAAAACTTGTCTCTACCATATTTATTTTGTCTAGATTTGATTTTGGGAGAAGTTAAATAAAGCGTAAAAGTTTGTATATTTTGTGAGAAATTAAATAAAGTGCAAAAGTTTGTATACTTTTAACAAATTTTAAGAAATTATGAAAAAAATTCAATCAACTCAAATAAATTATAGTAGAAGAAGTGGTCGCTAGTACAATTATTTCATTAAACATTTTAAATATATAAGTTAATTAGTCTTCTCCACATTTCTGACGAGCTATTAATCTGCAAACGATATCTTATCTATATATATATAAAACAGGAAGCATTCCAATTGAAATCAATTTTAGTGGCAAATTTTGTAAATAATTTCAATTTCAATGGCAAATATAATACTACAACCATTAAATTTAAAAATATACATTAACAAGATTCGATCTCTATACCTTTCATAAGAAATGCCATACTATGAACCAATAGAGCAAGAAGATAACTTGAGCATTGAACAAATCATAATATACATGTACAACTGAATCTGGTTTATGTTTAGCGTTTAGCTTATTAATTTTTAAAACTTTATAGATTATTTTCTCTCTCCTATAACACATTTCTCCTAAAATTATTTATTTTCTTCGTAAAAATATTTGAAATATTATGCATATTAAATTAAAGACCTCGACAATACATTTAATTTAATATATGTTATATAAAATATAAATTTAATATAAAAAATTATAACACATTAGTAAATTGAAAATAATTATATGTATACATATTCTTATACATATAATATATTTTACTAAATTATAATGTTCCTAATTATAAAGTTGAATACTCTTTATAATATGTTTTAATATTATGCATGAAGATAAATTAGACATAGTGTCTCAATCTATTTTTACTATAAAATTTCAATATTATCTAATATGTTTTCCTAATTTTATTTTCTTACATCTAAGTTTAATCTTTTATTTAATACTAAAAACTTGTCATATTTGATCAATGTATATAATTATTTTTAATATTTAATACTAATAATTATAATCAATTTGTATTATTGATAAATTCAACACTAACATATATTGATTTTGTCTCACTTATTTAAACACATTTTCCTTTTTGAGCTGTCTCACTTATTTAGACACATTTCTTTATTTAGCAAATTATAAAGCACAAACCATGTTCTTCAAAAAATATTACAACTAAATATTAATATCAATGTGAAAAGTAAATAAATTTAAATAAGTGGGACGAAAGGAGTATTGTTTTTTAAAAAATATTAATTTTAATGTATTATTATAAATATTAATTAAATACTAAATTTAATAGTGAAATATAGAATGGAAAACAAATGGTCATTCCATTTAGGAGCTCTATTAATTCGCTGTTACATAAAATTATGTCAAATATTTATTATTATATAAAAAAATTAGAATTTCACAACAAAATATAACGACAAATAATAATGAGTTCAAATATATTTATTATGAATTTTTATCAATATACACATATGTTTAAATAGTTATGTAATATTATCTTATTTTTTAATTTTAATGTGTTGTTATAAATTAATAAAAAACGACTCTTTATAAAATAAGAAATTGAATGAGGTAAAATAAATCGAAGTTATTGTATCAAATCGTTGATTCTGTTCTCAAATTTTGAAACTGTAACCGAATTGTCCCCGGCATAGTGACAATTGAGAAGAGTACTATCGATTACGGTTTTAAAACCACCAAATAAAATTGAATTACAATATTTTTGATTTCTTTAAGTATCTATATTATAAATTATATATAAATAGATTATAAACTCGTGCATAGCACGGGTGCAATACCTAGTATTGTCTAATCGTGTCATATTTCATATTGTATTAACACGAGATTAACACGTAATATGATTAAGGTTCAAGATTTAGAGTATATTTAATGAAAGATATACATGTTGAATCTTAAATCATTAATTATAACACGTGTCACTCTCGTATTAATTCAATACGAGATTTTATAAAATTAGGTAATAGAAAATTCGAATGGATTAATCCTTAAGCAAGAAATTGTATTCGAACGACCAATATCTCTGTTAGTCTTCTCAACGGTGTGAATTTGTCATCCATCATAAATGAAACTGATATCGACACATATCTAACTCTACGGTTGCGATGCCATGCCATGCCATGCCACCTTATTATATATAATTACTCATTATGTCACCAACAACCAATAGCTAGTAGCGCTACTATCCCAGTTTGTACATCAACAAAAAAGTGAATCCTCCCAGCATTTGCTAAGCTAATTACTCCCACTCCAACTATGGCAGCTTATGCTGCTCTTGTTTCCCTTGCTCGACAAACACATCCCACTCGAAACTTTGATCAATTTTCTACTAATGCCAAACAGAACATCACTTCCATCCATGAATACGTCATATTCATGATATCATTCCTTGAAGAATTCCCAGACAAAGCCAAGCGCTTTGAAGACAAGATGAGGGACATAGCTCAGAAAATCGAAGAAATCATTGAATGTATGATGCCGATGGTGGAACAGGGAGGGCTTCTCGAAGACGCGACGGAGGAAATTGGATTAATCATCGGAGAAATGATGGATGAGCGCCTTCCTCCTCCACCTCCACCTGCTGCTGTTCCATCATCACCATCAGTTACCAACAGTGATGCAGTTGTGATTGGTTTCGACGAGGATCTAATGAAGATAAAGGACTGGCTTTGTGGAAATGACGAACGCCTTCAACTCATCCCGATTGTGGGAATGGCGGGCATCGGTAAGACCACTCTTGCCACAACTATTTACGAGGATCCTTTGATCCTTGAAAGATTTGATATTCGCGCTTGGCTCACTGTCTCACAGGATTATAGTCCACACCGCTTGACAAAAATTCTTTTAGATTTACTTCTATTGTTGGAACAACAACTGTCTGAAAATAAGGTTGGTGGGTCGGGAGAGGAGAAGGAGGAGGAGGTGTGTGCCAAGTTAAAGAAACAAGTACCAGGAAAGAAGATTGAAGTATCAGAAATGAGAACAAAAGTATACCAAATTTTGAAGGGTAGGAGGTATCTCATTGTAATGGATGACGTTTGGAACACGAAGGCGTGGGATGATGTGGGGCATATATTTCCGGATGACAAAACTGGAAGTCGAATCATATTAACCACAAGGGAATTGGATGTAGCCAGATATCCTTCCTTTTCTGACCCTCCTCATGAGATGCAATTCATGAACGAATCTCATAGTTGGGATTTGCTTAAGCATAAGGTCTTTGCAAACAACACCAACTGCTTACCTGAATTGGAAGATATAGGGAAAGATATAGCACGAAGGTGTGCGGGACTACCCCTTTCTCTTGTCTTAGTTGCAGGAGTCATGTCTGCAATAGATGCAACTCGAGACTCATGGGAGGAAATAGCCAGAAGTGTGAATCTTGTCGTGGAGCCAGAGTTGGAGGGGATACTTTCCTTCAGTTACACCTCCTTGCCTCATAGTTTAAGGCCGTGTTTTCTATTTATTGGAGGCTTTCCGGAAGATGAAGATATCCGAGCTTCGACACTCATCAATCTATGGGTGGCCGAGGGCTTCTTAAACCATCAAGCCATAAGAAGCTCGGAAGATTATGCAGAGGAGTGCTTGGAGAATTTGGTCAAGAGGAATCTTGTACTCGTCACAAGTAGGAAGAGTGACGGAAAAATCAAGAGTTGTTGCCTCCATGATATGGTGCGAGCTTTGTGCATAACTAGAGCTGAGGAGGAGAAGTTTCTTCATGTTGTCAAGGGAGGAGGTGATATTCCACAAGGCTTGATGAATGAGCGACGCATCAGTTTCAATCATTCGGGTTTGAATTCGATCTGGATTCCAACAATCCGTACATTATTGTGCTTCAAACTCCAAAATTCTTCAGATTGTTGGGCAACCTTTTTACAGAGGTCCAGATTGCTAAAGGTATTGAATGGTGTAGGTTGCAACCAAACAGAGGAGTTGTCCATTCCTTCACAAGTGTTTGAACTCTTTCATTTAACCTATCTTTCTCTCATTGATTCTTTCAGTATCCCATCACAGATATCTCAACTTGTGAACCTTAAGACCTTAGTCATTCATCCTACTTTTCGTCGTCAAAAGAAAGGAAAATCGAGAGATTATAACAATGCATCTCATTTCTCTTTGCCTTTAGAAATTTGGAGGATGTCTCAATTAAGGCATCTTATCTTGTATGATCTGTTCATGCTACCTCAGCCCCCTGCATCTTATGTACCAGATGTTGTTCCTTTAGAAAATCTACAAACTCTGTCTCTTGTAGAAAATCTAGTATGGAGTGAAAAGATGGTGCAAATGATTCCATATGTGAAAAGGTTGGGGCTTGTTTATGCACTGAATCAAGAGTACCACCTCCAATATCTGAATCATCTGTCTAAACTTGAAAATTTGCATGTAGTCGGCTACAAACAATTTTCCTGGCAGGGGAAAAATCCAAGTTTCCCTACAACACTACAAAAATTAACTCTAGTGGGAGGGGGATTTCCTTGGGAAGATATGAGTGTTATTGGTTCATTGCCTAATCTTCAAGTGCTTAAACTACGGGATCACGCCTGTGAAGGTGAACTATGGGAAACAAGTGATGAAGAGTTCCCTCAGCTGAAATATTTGGTGATTGACGGGTCGCATCTCGGAGAATGGGTAACGGAGACCAGCCACTTCCCGAGACTACGACGCCTAGTTCTTCGTTCTTGTGAGTCTCTGGGAGAGATTCCGGAAAGCATAGGGGAAATTTCGACACTCCAACATATTGAACTAAGTTACTGTACGGAGTCTCTTGTGGAGTCGGCCAAGAAGATAATAGAGGAACAAAGGGATTATGGGAATTATGAGCTTCAACTTAGTGTTGAGGTAAAGGTGAGATTTGCATTCTTCATATTCTTTAATTACACTAGTTTTTAGTACTACTTTTTTGGACAGCTGAAGAAATGAAATGAAAATCTTTGCAGGGTCGTACATTCAGACACGTTCCGGTGCTACCTGCCACAGCTAAAACAATTGCTCTGCGAGATGCGGTTTCGAGTTTGACTTCAGCTCAAGAAAGTGGAGGAGGAGGAGTCCAACCAGTCATGGCTGCTGTCCAAAATGCCATGAGGGGTTTGACTTTTAGTGGCCATGGAGGTCAAATGCCAATTTCACTAGTCTTTGCTGCAGCCCGTAATGTATTTCAGAGGCTTCCTTCTGCACAACATGAAGATAAAGGTGGTGATGATGACACAAATGAGGATTCTGCTTCTACCTGATCGACGACTCTGTTCGGTGTTTCATGACTAACGGTAATCAGGATTATATTTTGTTTGAAAATCTATGAATGTTCGTCCGCATCTATTAATTGATTAATAATGTTAATCATGTAAATTATTACTTTGTTTGAAGAAAATGTATGGATGGACTGAAAACTGATGTCATGTATTATTGAAATTCATGCAACCAATTCTTAAATTCCAACACATCATACCTACTCTTTAAGTAATATCAAACTTCTATTTTGCATTATACACATTATTAAAAAAAATATTTACTCATATGCACATATATAAAGAGTTGTTTGTGGAGAAATTAAATAGAATTAGTTTATATATGTTAACAATAATTAAATTTTATACGGTTTTTTTGTTAAATTGATGATTGAGATTAATTTTTTTTTGTATATTATTATATTGAGAATATATTACTACATCCGTCTTGCTAATAATAACTCATTTAATTTTTACACGACTATCAAATAAGCAAAAAAGATAATAATAACTCATTTAATTTTTACACGACTACCAAGTAAGGAAAAAAAAAAGAACTAATTATAATATAATTATGCCCTATATACATATTAATAGATAGGGATAGATTGTAATGAAAACTCCTACTAATGAGTAAACTATAAATTTTATGAGTCATTGCTTTATTCAAAACCTAAGGCTAGGATTAGACATAATAATTATGAGTGTAACTTAAATAAATTATATGTTCTATTAAATTCTCTACGGTCAAAGGGTATAAATAGAACAATCAAAAATCTTCATATCATACTTCCTACATTTTCGGCAACCAACAAATTTTAAAGTTAACACTACATCATTTTACACGCATTATTATACTCTTATTACTTAATCATGGTGTATGCATCATTTAATCTTTAAATATGCAATGAATGCTAAGAATTTATGCATTATTTATAATTAATACACAATAAGAAATATATATTATACATATATGATAAGCAATGTGATTATTAAAATAAGCAATGCATTAAACATATATAAACAATAATAATATAAAAAAAGCAACGCAAAATATTACTCCATTAAAATATAATAACTTTGCATTATCTATTTATCAGTGCTACAAAATAACCAAAATAGTACATTTAGGTGGCGTTTACCTAGAATGATGAGCTATATTAATAAAAAAAAAATCGGATTGAATAATTAAAGGATAATATTATTAAATTAGTTTAAAATCAAGTAATTCATCATTTATCCATCAAAGTAAATATATAATTAGCTTGAATTAATTTTATCATTTCATCTTATGAACAAAGTAAATGTCATCTTATGTAATAAGCAAGGTGAACATACAAAATAAGCAAAACATTATTTATTTATAAGCTATGTCAATATATAAAATAACAAATACATACATTATTAAGTGATATGCATATAGAAAGCAAGCAATATATGTGTATAGATAATAAGCAATTACTCTGCATTGCATTTAGATGATATATATAATGCATATGGAATATTTAATTATATAAGAAGCAATATGTCATACATTTTTAAGCATTGAATTTATAAAAACATTTTTATTTGTTCTAAAATTTAAATATAATAGCATTATTTCTAATTATATATGCTTGTATCATGCACAAGTTCTTTACAATGTTTGTATATACAATATATGGAAACATAATTCTTAATAAAAAGTAGTTTTGTTGCATTAATTAATAATTAAAATAAAGTTTTGTATCGATACAAATATGCTATTAATTAATGTTGGCAGTTTCAAATATACGAGCAATTACTATATTAATCTCAAACTCTAAAATGAAAATTACTAATAATTAAAAGATTGATATGATCTCAATCATTGATATAAATAAATAGATGGCGATGATCGGTTCTTAGTTTACTCATAAACAAAAGTTTTATTTGAAATCATCCCTCAATAGATATTTACATATGCATTGACTTTACAAATGAGATACGATGTTTCATATTTATATCTAACACTCCCTGTTCCACAACAAAAATTATCATTTTAATTAGTATTTTTAAAAGTAAAAAAAAAATATTATGATATAAACCATAATTAATAATTATTTTAAAAAATAATTTAAAAAAATTATATACCCTACTTTTGAATTTATAAACCCTAAAAATCAATTAAAAGTAACATTAAATGTTAAAATATATTATGTATAAAATTAAAGTAAAACATAGTATAAAATTTAACCAAAAAAATAAATTAAAATTCCATTGACATCATACATAATATACTAACATAAATAATTTAAATGTAAATATGAAACCGTCTATATATTTCAAATAATTGTGGAACTATAACCAGATCCAAATTGTTAGACTAATGATTAATATTCAACAAAATAATATGAAAAATGTATGAAGGCTCCAAGAGTTTGAAATTCATACCTTTGAGCAAACTGTGTAGCTTGATTACGAGAATAGCTCGGTCCTGGAGTCGATGTAATGACCCGCTCTTTTCATTAGACCTATTTTGTATCAAGTATGTAGGGAGTTCCTAAAGTTCTAATTAAGAATAGATAATAAGTAGCAATTGTCAATATTATTCTCCACTTATGTTAAATTGAAATGGTTAAATTTATAATGATTCGGTGTTAGGAATCCTCATAATTAATTACCCACCTTATTATCATTTCTAAGAATCATTAAGATCATTATTATTATTATTTATCATTAATATATATTATTAGTTGCTATTTATATTATATGCCTTCATTGTTACGATATATTTATATGATAATAATAATTAGTGTGATAATTGTATTAATCTATATCATAAATTGTTTAGAAGTATTAATAGTCAACTTGTTATGCATTATATGTATGGGTTATACATTTCATGTATGGGGGGAAA
>JAPKLX010000165.1:442425-558285 GCA_026898415.1 Leonotis leonurus | reverse complement strand
CTCGGGTCATGGGCCGGGTTAACGGGCCAATGACTAAATAGACTGGGCTCTAAAAATAACCTTGTACTGGGCTAGAATAATACACGAATGGGCCAAGATCTTAGTCTAAATTGGGCCGAGAATTTAGTCTAAATTGGGCCAATTTAATTGAGTTAATGATGGGCTAATTTAATTAGTTACTGGGCTCAATTTAATAATTAGAATGGACCTAAGAAGTTAACACTTGTAATTGGGCTGGACCTATTATTAGGAATGGACTCACTTAAGTAACTTAATTGGGTTAAAATCTATCCCTTGAACCAAAAAATTATTTATTTAGATTAAGCCCAAGATGTAGAATATTAATTAATTTAGATAATTAATTTATAATTAACTAGCTAAAATTTAATCTTAATAATTGATTTAATTATAAATCATACTTAAGATATATATTAACTAGGTTATTTTAACCTATACGAGACTTATAGATATTTTGACTTAAGAATCAAAATATTTAATTAGAGATTATTTATTTATTTATTCAATAATTATTACTTAGATGTAATAAATGAAATACAAAATTTTAGAAAACATAGTTGATTTGAGAAATCAACGTCTCTAGACAAAATTTGATATTTGAATAATAGTCGAGCAAAGATCCGAGAATAATTCTCCGATATAATAAAGGATAATCTTCCTTACACTTAGAAAATATTAAATGCACTAGAAGATTATATCTCACTTGAGATTTATTTAAAGGTTTCGACAAGAGGTCGGATCCGCACTCCGAGAACGAAGCCAACACAAGTCGAGACTATTCAAGTAGGCTTTTCTCACTCTATAAAAATATGTGTGCATGTCTTCAGAAATGAAATGAGATATTTTCAAATCACTGTCTTGCCATAAATGTTTTCGATTTATGTATGATGCCTATCTGTTATATTTATAATCGAATTCGGGTTCCAGTGGGTTAGCGTCTCCACTCGAACTAGTGTACACCATGGACTGTGAGTCAGCGAAAGGTTGACCGGTCAAGTGTCTGTGGGAAGTGGCCACTTCCCCGGCACAAATAACGTTCAGATATGGTTGACTACAAAGAACTAGGACAGGCCTGTCAACTCAAGTTTTCACAAGAAATGATTTTAGTGAACATAGGTGCTTTAGAGACAAAAATCCCTATGTTTCACTTGCGAATGGCATGACAGTTATATATGTATGTGTGTGATTTTGGCATGTGTCTACTGAGTACTTTTGTACTCAGCCCTGCATGTATTTCTAAACGTGCAGGTTGAGCGGTGATGAAGGAGGAGTGCTGCGTTCGGGCTTTTTGTCGATCTCTTAGTATTTGACTCTTGGGGGTTCTGCATGTCTTCATACATGTAGAGCTTATTTCGATCCATATGTCTTTCCGCTGCAAGTTTGAGATCATTATGTATTAAAAACGAGACTCCAGTTCTTTCATATTATGTTGAATTGTATTGAGCCTAAGACTCAAGTCCTTTTATAATTCATGTGTAATGAATTATTTGATGTGTTATAAGGATGTTGTTCGGTTCAGCCTCGTTCTAGTTTCCCCACTTCTTTCCCCGTTTCTTTAATCCCTTCCCCAGTCACGGTTTCCTCGACTTTACTATCCTTAGTGAAGGGCGGGCGTTACAGTCGAGGGCAAGGTCTGTAAAACAAGACCAAAGGAAGGGTCGGGATCCTCTAGGAAGACAGTCCAACGCTCAAGTCAGCTCTTGTAGACATAAGAGGATATGTAAAAAAGAACAAGTGTTTGTTCTCCCTTATGTGTGCAACAAGGTATATAAAGGGTAAATCGGTAAAGTACAACAGACGTACTAGGTGTAAATAGGCCGTGTAAATGAACCTCGAGCAATTATGTCTTACCACATTGTAGTGGTCCCCGATCACAAGCCTGTTTTTGTGCTCTTTTTGAGCTTGTCTAGGTGTAGATCAAGTCTTGTTTTCTTTATTTTTGTGTCTTTATATCTGGGAGGATACACTTTTGTGAGACATGTAGTTGGGACGAGTCTTGGGCAAGTTAAACCACATTCCGTGAAAGAGGCAAATTCTAGGCAAAGTAACACCTTGAGCAAGAAACTTCTGTGCTCAAGACAATGTACTGTGCGGGATCTGAACTTGACATTTCAAATCTGGAGGCAAGGTTTATTGAGCAACACCTTGGGCAAGTCATTCGGAGACTATCTGTGCCCAAGATGAAGTACCTGGTGAACGAGGAGCTGAAAATGAAAGATTTGACGAGATCTTTGGAGGAGCAGATGCAGATTCTAACCGCGGAGCACAAACAAGGAAATATATATTTCATTTACCCTGCCAGAGCTACATAAGAAAAGAATCAAAGAGCAGAAGAAAGAGCAGTTCAGGCATGTCTGAAGGCAAAGTGCATACGACGCATAGCTTGACCAAGTCCTTGGGAAAGGTGCAGAAGATCTTGGCAGCAACGAGAAAATAAGGAAAGAAATTTGTATTTCTTACACAATGGATATGCACGATTTGGACTTCATTGATGATAGGGATGGATATATTTAGAGATATTTATGCAAGGAAACAAATCCCTTGAAACCCTAGCTTGCTCAGAACTTCATGGGTCTGGCCCATAGCCCACTCAGCTTCTATATAAGGTTTTGGTCGCAATAACAGTTAGCATACATACATAGAGAGCATAACGTGAAGTGCGTGGAGGAGAGGCGTTGTTGCACGAACCACTCACATTCTTCATTATTTTTCTTAGTGTATTACAAGTAGATGTTTTGAGAGTCTAAAAGAGGAAGAAACGAAGCCTTAGGACACCTTTTATTTTTCTTGTACTTATTTGTCTTGGTTAGGGTTGGTCTTGCCATTGATTACTTTCTGTTTTCTATTTAATTCTAGCACGTTTCCTTTTATCTTTTTTTTTTCGCTCCTTTTATTTATGTCTAGGTAATTTTAATACATGGTTTGGGTTAAACAAGTGTTGGTCCCGAAAGAGCAAAATTGGTATTTGGGGGGGGGGTGGAATACATTAATTCAAACTTTTTAGGGTTTTATGGTTTTTAGATTAACAATAAGATAGCTTCGGTAGCAAGTCAAGTTCTTCTTGTTAAGAAGAAATAAACTTACAAAGATAATGTCTTAGGTCGTGATTAACAAAGATTAAGTATAACTTTGTAAGTTAAACTTAAACTAAGTTGTGTGCAGACTCACAGTGAGACTCACATTGGTCATAGCAGACTGTCTAAACAGATAGTCCAAAATTTTTGATTTTTGTGTTTGCTCAAGCAGTCCCTAAACATTTCATCTACCGAACCACTTTGATATTGTGGTTCCATCAGGTAGTAATACTCCATGACAAAGCTCTTGACAATTTTCTTCCATTCTCCTACTTTCTTCCTGTGAAGCCATGTTAGATTTTGTGGCTCAAAGAGTTGAAATTTGTCAAAGAAATTGAAAATGAGATTTGTCGGTTCATCTCCTTCCTCTGGAATTGAGTTGTCCTCTTTCTTCTTAGTATCCAACTCATTTCTTCTTTCCTTCTCCACTTTCCATAATTTCCTGAATTCAGGATTATCAATCTGTTCTGGTTTGTAACCAGCCAAGAACATCTCTTCCTCCTCATCCTTATTTGTGTAAACTTTCTTTACCTTTTCTTCTGCAGCTAACCTAGCAACATTCTCCTCTTCTACCCTTATTGCCTTCTCAGTATTTTTTGCTTCTAGCCTTCTTGCCTCAGCTAGTTGTTTGGCAGTTAATTTCTTCTTACAGTTGGTTTCTTCTTCACAGCTGGTTTTCTTTGAGCAGCGGGCTATGCATCTTTACCTTCCCCCTTTTCGACATCATCAAAGAAGTCTTTAGAGACGATGAGTTGAAGGGAAGTGAGCTCTTCTTGTGTTGGATCGGGAGCACCCATCAGAATTGACGCACTGGCCCCACACACCAACACTTTCTTTCCCAGTCTGCTTTGTCCTTACTGACAGGCTGACCCAGAATACTTCCCAGTAGGTCACTCATCATAATATTGCTCCAAGCCAAGCACGCTTAACCTTGGAGTTTCTACTAAGGGGTCACCTGAAAAGATGATGCACCATGTTGGTATGAGTAGTACTAATCAATTCTTTTAACCTCTTGTCAACAATACTAAGGGGTCACCTGAAAAGATGATGCACCATGTTGGTATGAGTAGTACTAATCAATTCTTTTAACCTCTCGTCAACAATGGTAGTGCAGACCCTTTTTGACTGAGGCAAGCCGCACTCCCATAAGCTCTCTCGGGTACAATACTGAAGGTTTGTATACTGAAAGCAAGACTTTATGCTTGTATACATGGATTCCTTAGTTCACTGGATTTCTTCTATCTGAAATATTGTTATTGCATAATCCAATTAATGGTCCATTTTACTCATACTATAGATTATATGGTGTGTTGTAGATCACAGAAGATCATATAATTGGAAAAAGTTGAGATAGAAATTGAGTTTACAATCGAGGCAACTATGGGCGAGTTGCTGGTTTAGATTGTAGCATAAATGGATAAATAGTTTGTCTTGACTATTTATTTATGCTAGTACCTTCGTGTATTGAACAGGATCACAGTGAGATGTATTCTTATATTCTTACTAATTAAGAATCAAGATCTCGGTGACTTAAATAGTCTTAACCTTAATTGAATTAATCGGTGTGAATAATTAATTGACTATTGCTTTGAATTATCAAGGGTGAGAGTTCTATTGAAGCTCAATATACTCGATATTTTGGGCGATAGCAATTATTATTTGACATGCGATTACATTGCAATAAGGATCCGTGTCCTGCTGATAAAAGGATGATAATATCCTCTTGAGGAACTTAATAAGTTTATCGTATTAAACCCTGCAGGTGGAATTAGTTCCGATACGATAATAAGTTTAAGTGGTAGCACTCGAGATGTCATTTATTATTGAATGACTAATTAATTAATTAATTGATCGTCAGAGGGATTAATTAATTAATGGGTATTAGATATCTTAAACGCGGAGATTAATTAAGTCTAATGCTAGCCCAGACTCACCTAAAGAATAAAGAGGTAATTCAGTATTAATTTTCTAGTGGAAATAAATTAATACTGGTGTCTCGATTTATATTCTGGGCTGAATAAGAAAATCGAACACCGGGAAGCCCAACTTTATTCGAGCTAGTAGATCCCCGCTTGGCCCAATAAAGGCCTAAGCTCTATCTTTATTTTCGGCCCTTTTCTCTATCTCTCACTAATGGGCCCTTGTGTGATTTAATTAGGATGATGGGCTTATTATTAATACCTAGTATTAATACTAGCTTAAGCCCTAACCCTAAATCTAATTATTCACTCACGCAAGAAAGGAGGGCACGAAATCTGTGAGAGGGAAAAGAGAGAGGGAGACGTTGACAATCAAAAAGAGAGGAAGCTTGAGGATCGTTGCCACCCAACGTCAAGTTTCGCCGTGGGAACAAGTCGGAAGATCACTCTGGAGTCTCTCATTGCCGGATTTGCTAGTAAGATTCGAACCTTCATGCAATAGGCACAATGATTTTTGCATGTGTTCGTTTGGTATCCGGAATTGGTCACGGGCATATGGACCATATGAAATATTATGGTTCCTACAAATACATGGAGGACCCACCCTCCGGGAGGTGCTGGAGTCCACTTCCCAACATCCTCCAATTCCTTGAGCTAGTTCTCTGTTTCCTCTTTGTATTGCAAAAATGTGGAAATGTTTCCAGTAATGTCATGGAACTGTTTTTCATTTCCCTTGTTGTAATTGGCAAGCTTGACCAGCAGATCATTGTCGGTAGCTTTCATTTCTGTGATGCTTTTATTTATCATGAAAAATTCATCGCATGTGGCTACGTCTGCATCCTGCAATGCTTTTGGCAAAATTTCTTTGAGAACGATAGGGACTTCTTTTTTGGCAACAGCTGGTATGGTTGTCTTCTCCATGTCAAGATACTGCTACTCCACGGCCTTCTTGACTTCCTCAACCATTTTAGCACTTGCTTCCTTGAACTTTACATCACATTTCTCGACTTCAACTTTGTATAGCTCGAATCGTGTGTCGTTGGCCTCTTTGTATTTGTCAAAAACATCCATGTTGCCATCAAAATCCTTGTGTAACTCTTCCGACAAACTGTTGTGAGCTCTTTGGAAAATTTCCTCAACAGTGTGTAGAGCTTTCTCAGCTGCAGCAAAGACAAAGTTTGCGAGAGCAGCACTCCTGTCATTTATTCTAATGTGAATCAATTGACTGATTTGCTCATATGTCATGGGCCCAGAGAGAGAGGAAATCAGCTCGTCAAGATGGTGATGAGTGCAATCATTTGGAGCTGTTCCTTTGATATAGATTTCCCCAGTTGGTTCTGCATCAACCAACGGGCCAGTGATGATAGAGGCTGATTTGTTCTTTTTCTTCTTTGGAGCATTTCTATCATGAGCGAGCTTATCCTTGGTGCTTTGTTCTTTCTCTGGCACAGGTGGAGAAGTGGGAGACTGAAGCATGTGATCATCCTGCTAGACTTCATGTGTTTCTACAGCAGATGGTTCATTCTTTTCTTCACTGACAAGTGGTTCTTGTTGTGTGGCTTCAACCGTTGGATCAACACTTGGTTCTTGAACAACAACATTAGCATATGGTATAGAAGTGGATATTTCAACAGTGGGATCTGGAATTGAAGTGGTAGTGGGCTGTGATGTAGATGTCTCACCAGCAGAAGTGGGCTCCTTCTTTTCAACGATGGGTTCTTCAAAACTGAAGAAATCATCGAAATCTCCATAGTGCAGATCGACTGTGAGATCATATAAATTCTGCTCTTTTGTATATAAAGGAGCAAGATCGATCTGTTGCTCACAAACTTCTTCTTTCATCTCGGTTAGAACATATGTTCTAAAGTATTGGCGCGCATCGGGGATGTCCAAAAACCAAAAATATGTCTGTAGTTGGTTTTCCTCCACCTTCAGATCATTGATGGAGAAAAGAAGCAGTATTGCTTCTAGAATGTAGAACTTGCAATCTATAATCTCCATATAGGTTTGGAATCTATTCGCCATTTCCAATACCTTTGGAGTCTGCTGGATCTCAGACATCAACTCCAAAAGGGTCTTTGCAGCCTTTTCTTGAATCTGTTGGAATATGAGTTGAGCTCCACGTAGACGAGTATCTAAATCATTTGAAATGTGTTCATGTGGGTCAACCTCCACATCATCTTCTAAAATTTCTTGAGCATCAGCCTCTCGTGCATCCATCTCCCGAGCAGGCTGTTGTTGAGGTGGAATTTTGGTGATTGGTTCAGCGTCACTGATGACTGTATCATTCAACTCGTCTTGCAGATTTCAAGTAGTTGGTTTCTTCTTTGTTTCCTTCCTTGGTGCTTTCTTGGGTTCCTTCTTCTTGTGTTTTTTAACCACAAGAGATGGCTCTATGGTTGCTTTCTTGCTTTTCTTCGCAACAGAGCTGGTTTTGGATTACCAGCAGGTTTCCTTTTCCCGCTAGAGTAGTTGCAGCTTCACCAATAGTAGCTGGATTCTTTGTTGGAATCACCCATTCCGGGTTGGCTTTTCCAATCAGAATCAAAGATATCTTGATTTTATCATCTGTTACTTTTAAGAAAATTTGAGATATTGTACCAATAGCCATCTCAACTTGATGCCTAGTCCTTGGTAGGATCCAATCGTCTTCGAGTTTTACTCCCTTGTTCCATTTATCCTTGGTGAAAAATCCTCCAATAATGATGCTTATTTTAGTGGACAAGCGGAGAGGGCGCCTGATATTCACCCGTGTAGTTGCCATCTGAATCATGTCGCATATCAATCTGTTGAACTTCATCAATAATTAATTTCAGCAATGATCTGGCCCAATTGATGTTTAAGTTGAGCAGCACAACGGTGATAACTTTCATTTTTCTTGGTATAATTGCGTCGTAGGTTCCTCCATGTCCAAGAAACACTTTTTGGACATAATCCAGTAGCAGACGGTATATGTGAAACATCAACCCTCTGTTGAAAGCTTTATTCGTCCACGTGAATGGCTGGGCCACAATGATGTTCAAAGCTTCCTGTATCTGCTCATCGGTGACGTCATCAATAACCATGTCACCTTCATCCTCCAAGTGGTATACTTTTAGTATCATTTCAATCACGGTAATGCGTAGATGTTATTCCTTGGTCTTATGAACAGAGTACTCTCCACGCTCATCCTCCATCCAAAGGCAGTAAAAAAGTGCTACCTGTTGTGGGAGATAGTAATCTGGAGTAGCAGAGATAATCTTGTGAAATCCTATACAAGACATAAGATTTTGTTAAGTGTATGTTTGCCATAAGCAAATCGTTAATATTACGATATGTTAGACAACATATGGTCATAATAACATATCTTTATGAAGCAGATGGTTATTTATTGTTACAACTTCCATTGATGAGCAGTAGATCTCACACTTAAGCGGATTAATAGAGCATTAAATATGATTAAGGCAATTTATACATCAGTTATGAATATTTTCTTACAATAAACATGTTTCACAGTATATCAATTGTCAATTCAAGAGATGTTTGAGACCTAAACATGCTTAAACATATTAGAAACATTCAACTTTAAGTAACATGATAGACATTTATCATGTTTATTTAAATAACAACAATGAAACCCTAAATCACGATTCTAAAACACAAAAATGGAACCTTGGCAGGCCTGAATCTTTCCGAAGAACACCTCTAGAGTGCAAAACCTATGATGTTCGTAGACGGCACGAGGCTCAGGCGAGAGCTTGGCCTCTATCATATGGAGCATTTCCGATAGTGGAATCGAAGATGCGTGCGATGGTGAAGACGACGAAGCAGAATCAGACATGATGTGGGTGAATATGTCGTGAAAATGTAATGGGGGTATGTGAGTGAGCCACGAGTTTTGCAGAGAAAAGCTTGAGAATTCGAAAATGGCGATTTTTTGAAGTTGAAAAGTGTTTTTGAAAGCGTAGGGACGAAGGCAGTCAAACACTCATGTATATATAGACTAAAAATTGAACGGATGAGATTAAAGCCATAAAAGTAACAACTTTTGACGGTTGAGATTACTCCCTGATTTTAATCATTTGCCGCCCAAAAGTCGATTTGTCTCCACACGCTATCTTCATTCTCTCTCCCAATATGTCACATCATTGCCTCGATGCTAGTACCGAGGAGTGCAGTCATTAATGTTCATCCTTTTTACTTACTTTTTTTAGATCGTTATATCGTCTTTTTGACTTGTTGGTCCAGCCTGTGTAACCACCTGTTAGAAATAGATGGCGTGAAATATATAAGGATTTCATAGCAGTTAGTTGTACGTAACATAAAAGAAAAATACGATCGATCTGTTGCTCGAGCTGTACTTTATTGATATCCTGTAAAACAAGCTGTTAGTAGCAGTATGCAGTAAAGAATTTTGGGAACATTTTGATCGATCTGTGAAACGATCTGTTCAACCACAGATCGCTGTGTAGTAAGTGATTAAACATCTTGTTGCACTTAATTTGTTCATTGATAACAACTATCTGTTCCGCTTTGAGGATGTAACCAACTGTGATTTTAGTCATATATATACTTCAATAAGTAAAATGGACAATCACAGATGGATTTATGAGCTTGTACTGTAACAGATGGTTATTATGGAAAGACGATCTGTAGTCAATACTTAAGCATTATTTTCATCTACATTTACCAAACCCAGCTTCCCATATAGCATTTTGAAACGATCTTCTCCTAGTGAATGTCAGCTCGCTGCATGTCAGTATGTATTTTCTCTAACCGGATGTTCTTCTTTTCGATGTGATAGTGTATGAAATGATCTCGAACATCAACATGCTTGCAGCGAGTATGAAGCACTGAATTTTGAGTGATTGCTATCGCACTAGAGCTATCACAAAACGATGGATATTGTATCCATATAAATTTCGTAGTCTTTGAGTTGTTGCTTTAACCACAAAATTTGTGCGGTACAGCTCCCTGCAGCCATGTATTTTGCTTCTGTTGTTGAGGTTGCAACCGAAATTTACTTCTTAGCAAAACCAAAAAATGAGCTTGCTTCCAAGTAATTGGCATGTCCCATATGTAGATTTTCTATCGAGCTTAAAACCTGCATAATCAGAATTAGAATATCCAGTTAGCTCAAAGTTGTCATCACAGGGATACCACAAACTAATCTTGGTTGTGCCCTTGACATAACGAATTATCCTTTTGGCCGCTTCCATGTGAGACTCCTTTGGATTAGATTGGCACCTAGCACAAACACCAACAACAAAAGTGATATCAGGTCGACTAGTAGTTAAGTATAATAATGATCCGATAATACCACGATGCTGTTTTATATCAGCTGTTTTGTCAAGTACATCTGGACCGATCTGTCCATTAGTTTGCATAGGGATCTTAAATGTTTTCCTATCTTCACTCCAAATTTTATGATGAGATTGTTGATGTATTTGGATTGGTTGATTAAGATCCCTTCAGCAGATTGTTTGACGTGCAAGCCTAGGAAGAAATTCATTTCTCCCATCATGAACATTTTGTACTTATCCTGCATAAGCTTGTTTAATTTGTTACAAAGAAATTTAGATTTGGAGCCAAAAATAATATCATCTATATATATTTGAACCAAAAGGATCTATTCTTGAACTTTGAGGGTGAAAAGTGTTTTGTCCACTGATTCGCTCTTGAATCACGATAGCAGCAGGAAAGTGGATAGATTTTCATACCAAGCTCAAGGAGCTTCTTTTAACCCATATACAACTTTAACTAGTCTGTACACCTTGGCTTCATTTTCCACTTCGAACCCAGGAGGTTGTTCCAAATAAACTTCCTCTTCAAAAATTTCATTAAGGAAGACACTCTTAACGTCCATTTGAAATACTTTGAATCGTTGATATGCTGGGTAGGCTAGAAAAAATCGTATAGCTTCTAATCTTGCCACAGGTGCAAACGATTCGTCGAAATCGATTCCCTCATGTTGGCAGTAGCCCTTTGCGACTAACCGAGCTTTATTTCTGACCACCTCTCTTGTTTCATCCCTTTTGTTCTTGAAAATCTAATTCACCCATATGACTCCTTGATGCACAGGTCGATCAACCAAGTACCATACTTCATTCCCTTTGAATTCATTCAACTCTTCTTGCATGGAATTGGTCCAATCTGCATCTTGTAAGGCTTCAAAGACATCTTTAGGTTCAGAGTGAGATAGATAGCAACTGAGTAGTGCACTTTCTCCATGCATTCTTCGTGTTTTTACTCTATCAGCTGGGTTCCCAACAATGAGCTATGTTAGGTATTTCAAGTCTATTTGAAATGTTGACCTAACATGTGTGTTTTTGTGTTCTTCACAGAAATGTTGACTTAGCTCCTGACTCAACATAACAACTGGTGTTGACTCAGTGTCCAACTCAACAGCCACGTGGAAGGCTGACTCGACAACGTTGAAAGGACTCACAAAGACTAGAGAGGAGACCAAGTCGTACTAGGCAGTTGAGAGTTTCATGCTAAGTGTAATTCTGTTCCACAAATCTCGGAGTCAACAACAGATTGAAGTAGTTCCATAATTCCAGGCAGACATGCGAAGGACAACAACTGAACTGCGAGAATTGTGGAGACATGGGCTAAACAGTTGCTATATTCATGGATCCAAGTCCATGTAGTCTATCTATAAATACTAGTCATTCATTCAGTAGATAGACGTTAGATAGACATTCTTTTGCAGATTAAATTCGTAGTTTTAATTTTGTATGCTCTTAGCTCGTAAGAAGATACATTTAGTATTTTAGTATTAGTGTTGATGTTATTGTATTGCTAAACATTGTAATAGCACAACACTTGTTTTGATTATTCTTTTTGGCTGTAAGGCTGCCGTGTAGGTTATTGATTTATATAACCTACGCAAAAATTATCTCGTGTCTTCTACTTTAGCTTCCGTAAATTATCACTTAGAGTAGGTTGATACACTTTCAAGTGGTATCAGAGCCATCACTCGACACACTGAGTGTGGTCCTGACGAGTATAACAACTCTAACATATCAATGGATCCAAACAGCATTGGGGCATTTCGACCTCCGGTCTTGGATGGGTCGAATTACTCATACTGGAAGACACGTACTCGCTCATACATTAAGTCTCTAGACAGAAGAGCTTGGATTTCTGTGGAAAATGGGTGGTCACCACCAAAACAAACTGACGAAGAAGGTGATGTGGTTCCAATCCCACAAACCTCCTGGTCACGTGATCAAATCGAAGCTGCTTCGCTTGATAATCGAGCTCTAAATGCAATAATCTCAGCAGTTGATCCAAATATGTTTAAGCTAATCAAGAGTTGTATGTGTGCAAAAGATGCTTGAGATATTTTGCAAAGGCACTATGAGGGTGACAACAGCGTTAAGCAGTCACGACTACGTATTCTCGCTTCTCAATTCGAGAATATGAAGATGGAGGAAGATGAAGATATTTCCAGCTACACAAAAAGGATTCTTGACATTTCAAACGAGTGTCAAGATCTGGGAGACCCATTCAGCAATAAAGTTCTTGTCTCCAAAGCACTCCGCACGTTATCGCCTAGATTTGATATGAAGGTAACAACTATTGAAACATCACAAGATATGAACACACTTGAGTTCACGGACCTCATGAACTCCTTCAAAACCTATGAGATGAACTTAGAAACAAGAGACACGTTTACCAAGAAGAAAACAGTGGCTCTCGCTGCGGGCTCGCAATCCTCACCTTCGTGCAGTAGGTTAACTGACATAATGGAGTCCAGTGAATCCGAAGACGTGGAAGAGATCCATCATGGAGATGATGTCGCCATGATCACCAAAAAGTTTAATCGGATGGTGAGATGGTTCAATCAAGACAAGAACAAGGAGAGACCCAAGGAACGAGATGTACCACGTTTGGAGTACTATCAACCTCCGAAGAACGAAAATAATCACAGAAGACCTCCTGTTAGGAAAACACCTCACAATGAAGTATTCAAATTCAGCTCCTCTAAGCTCGACAGTGTACAATGCCATGAATGTAGAGGCTTTGGGCACTTTGCAAATCAGTGCGCCAACACATTTCGAAAAAGGGGTAAGTCCTATTGGTTGTCATGGAATGATGATGAGCATGAGTTCTTTGAAGATGTTGATGAAGCATTGTTCGAAAACATAGCACTACATGTGACAATACCACCTCAGGATAGATCAGGCCAATATGCTGATGCTGAAGCTTTCTCAGACAGGTATGATTCTAACTATTATTCTAAATTATTTTGTCTAAATGCCTCTGTTGATGATACAAGAAGTTTTGAGGATGACATAGACTCTACATACGGTGAAGGATGTGATGACCATGCTTTCACTATAATACAAGGATTAAAGAGGTTGTATGATGAGCTGCTGGGAAAATAGAAACAATCACGAGATCTGCTGACTTCAACAGCAGAGATAACACGACTCAAGGAAGTCCAAGGAAAATAGGAGGTGTTGATCACACAACGCGATATAGAGCTCACCAAGGTGAAGTCCCAACTTGAAGAAGCACAGCTGACCATCCGCAAATGGAATACTGGGACTTATTCGCTTCAAGAGATCATGGACAGCGCAAACCCAATCAACAGAGGCCTCGGATATGCTGCACCAACTGTGTTTTGTCATGGGTCCACATCGACAGGAGAAACATCCAACACCAAAACAGATGTTGTGCTCACAGACCCACCAACACAGACAAAGCAAAGCACCTCTCAAGTAGGAAAAGGTAAGAAAGGTAAGAGAAAGAGTAAGAGACGTAGAAAGAAATATATATGTCATTACTGTCTGAAACCAGGACACATAAAACCTTTCTGTTATCAAAAGAAAAGGGATGACAAGTCACATTTTGTGCTACCACAGCAACCCAAAATGAAATGGGTAAAGAAAACTGATTTAACATGTAATGTTGTTTACACAGCCTTGAAAACTAACATTTCAGGATTTTGGTACTTTGATAGCAGATGTTCACGTCACATGACAGGTAACAAAACATTCCTTTACAACTATGAAACTTATGACGGGGGAAATGTTTCCTTCGGTGGAGGTTCGAAAGGTAAAATCATAGGGAGAGGTACACTCAATGTACCTGGCTTGCCTGCCCTAACAAATGTGTATCATGTGCAAGGGCTTATGGCAAACTTAATCAGCATAAGTCAATAGTGTGATGGCAACATGCTTGTGAAATTCACCAAAGATGCATGTGAAGTATACAATAACAGAAACTTGTGTATCATGACAGGTCAAAGGTCGTCAGACAATTGTTATATGACTGATAACCTAAAATGCAACAAGGCACAAGTTGATGATGTTATACTCTGGCACAAACGATTAGGTCATACTAACTTTCAAAATCTTAGCAGGTTAGTAAAGATGGACGCAGTACGAGGTTTACCCAAACTTGGAAAGGCAGACCAGATTGTATGTGGAGACTGTCAAAGAGGAAAACAATTGCATGCCTCACACCCTGCTCTACAGCACCGTGAGCAACACTTTGGAACCAACCGATGCTTTGAACTTCTGCATATGGATCTGGTAGGACCCATGAAAGTGGAAAGTATTGGTGGCAAAAGGTATGTACTAGTTGTGGTAGATGATTTTTCCCAATTTATGTGGACCTATTTCTTACGTGAACAATCCGAAACATTTGAGATGTTTAGAAATATGTTTGCTCGTGTTGCTAATATTTTTGATGCTAGAATATCTCGTATAAGGTCAAATCATGGGCGTGAATTTGAAAATTCACAATTCACGAGTTTCTGTGATGAAAAGGGCGTATGCCAAGAGTTTGCAGCACCAAAGACCCCACAGTAGAATGGGGTGGTCGAACGCAAGAATAGAACCTTGATTGAGATGGCAAGGGTTATGCTGAGCTCAAAATAAATGGCAAAACGTTTTTGGGCTGAGGCAATAAACACCGCCTGTTACATCAACAATCGGGTTAACATTCGCCCAGGAACTTTCAAAACACCTTATGAGCTACTTAAGGGAAGAAAACCTAACCTAAAATATTTTCGTGTTTTCGGGTGCGTATGTTTTATCCTAAATGATCGTGAGTATCTAACGAAGTTTGATGACAAGAGCGACAAAGGAGTATTTGTTGGGTACTCAACAAACAGCGTAGCGTATAGGATATTTAACCTTCGCATTAAGACAATACAAGAATCTATTAATGTTGTCTTTGATGACGCAGGTGATATGAACAAGGAGATGGAAGCAGAAGACGACATATATCAAGGGGGATGTGTTTTACCTCCTGTTGAAGCTCAAACTGCTCCGCCTAACACAACATCCAGCAGTGATGAGGAAAACAATGGTACACAACAGGAACTAGAAGACGAACAAGATGAGGTTCAAGAGGTCACTCACCGCAGAGAACCTCCAGGAAGGGGAAGGGTAAGAGAAAATCATCCACTTTCTCAAGTGATAGGAAATGTTGAGGACGGTGTCCAGACAAGACGTAAACAGCCGATTAACTATAGAGATATGACATGCATGTACTCTGTGTGCTCTACAATTGAAGGTGTGACGTGCTTTTTCTCTAAGTTTGAACCAAAAAATGTCAAGGAAGCACTGACTGATGAGTTCTAGATAAATGCTATGCATGAAGAACTAAATCAGTTTGTCCGTAGTGATGTTTGGTACCTTGTTCCCAGACCGGCCAACAGAAATGTTATTGGCACAAAGTGGATTTTCAAGAACAAATCTGATGAGAAGGGAACAATTGTGCGAAACAAAGCACGATTGGTGGCTCAAGGGTATACTCAAGTCGAAGGGGTAGATTTTGATGACACATTTGCCCCAGTAGCAAGACTTGAGTCCATCTGGTTGTTGCTTGTTGTTGCATGCCATCTCAACATCAATCTATATTAGATGGATGTGAAGGCAGCATTCTTCAACGGTGAACTTAAGGAGGAAGTCTATGTTGAACAACCAAAAGGATTTGAGGACCCCCACAAGCCTGACTATGTCTTTCGACTAAAGAAAGCACTGTATGGTCTCAAACAAGCACCACGTGCTTGGTATGAACACCTTACAAACTTCCTTCTCAAATATGGGTTTGTGAGAGGTGCAGCTGACCGAACATTGTTTATCAAAAGGGAAGATCAACACATTCTTATAACTCAAATCTATGTTGATGATATGATTGTTGGTTCCACTTCACGTAACATGCTCAATTATTTTTTAGGTGCAATGTCTACGAAGTTCGAGATGAGCATGGTGGGAGAACTCACATACTTCCTTAGACTTCAAGTTAAACAAGGACAAGATGGCATCTTTATCTCTCAAAGCAAGTATGCCCAAGAGATGATAAAGCGTTTTAACCTCGAAGGAGCCAAGCACATGAAGACTCCCATGGGCTCTACAGAAAAGTTGACTAAAGATGATGCTGGAGAGAATGTTGACCCAACACTCTATAGATCAATGATAGGGAGTCTACTGTACCTAATATCCACTCGTCCAGATCTGATGTTTAGTGTATGTGTATGTGCCAGGTATCAAGCTAAACCCAAAGTATCCCATATTAAAGCTGTTAAAAGAATCATTAGATATGTTGCTGGAACATTAGATTTAGGAATCTTTTTTTCTAAAAACATGAATATGAGCTTGATAGGGTTTAGTGATTCTGATTGGGCTGGAGATGTGGATGATAGGAAGAGTACGAGTGGAGGATGTTTTTATCTAGGTAACAACATTGTGTCATGGCATAGCCGTAAGAAAAATTGTGTTTCCCTATCCACTGCTGAATCCGAGTATGTTGCAGCAGGCAGCTGTTGCACACAACTGCTGTGGCTTAAACAAATGCTTAGTGATTATGGCCTAGAAAACAATGACCTAGTTGTGTACTGTGACAATATGAGTGCTATAAACATTTCCAAAAATCATGTTCAACACTTAAGGACAAAGCATATTGACATAAGACACCATTTCATTAGAGATTTAGTGGAACAAGAGGTGATCAAGCTTGAGTATGTGAAAACGGAAAACCAAGTTGCTGATATTTTTACAAAACCCTTGGATCATGAGAGATTCGTATACTTACAAAAGTCTCTTGGTCTTTGCTTTTGTCATTAACAAAGTGTGTTGTGCTACACCCATATCCATATCATTGTTATCTATATCAAAAGGGTGTAGCTTGTGTCTAACTTGCTAGTATAACATCTTAGTCAACATGATCTGTCCACGGACGCCTGGTGTTCTTTTATATATGTTTTATGTAACTGTGTGGTAAAGAATCCAAGTAGTTTGGGGGGCACGGCGTTCGCTGCGACGATGCTACCTTACCAAAGGATTGCAACTGCGATTGCTTTCGAGGGTGAAAGGCTAGGGGCACGGCGTTCGCTGCGACGATGCACTCTACACTCACTACCTCTTGGATTCTTGTAGTTCTGCACCTATTTTATCTATATGGACCGGGTGAATGTTGCAGAGATGTTGACACAACAAAGCAAGTTAGACTGTTTTATCAAAATGTTGTTCTCTAAAAATGTTTCCCTCAACATCGGCCATTTGTGTTTTCTGTACCACGTACTCTAGCATTGTCCTCAACATCGCTTATTTCTCTATTTGACAGTGGGTTATAATTGTCGGGTAGCATGTTCTTGGGTTTGTTAGGGTGAAAATGAAACGGCATAACTTCTTTTGAGTTGAACCGTCGCCAGACTGTTCTCCATCATTACTTTTTTTGTCACACGAAACCCTAGAAACCGCCTCTATTCTCTCTCTCTCCCAAATCCGCACATATCCCTAGACTGATACAGTTTCTCGAATTATAGTTAAAACAAAACATCAGTCGTCGTCTTCCCTCATCCAAAAACCCTCCATTTTCTCACTCTCAGATTTTTCTCAAAAATTCTCCTGACATGGCTACTCCTCCAAGCCCCGACGTTACTGCTCTTCTCCAAGCCCTTTTAGCCACAAACCCTCACCTTCTCCAGGCCCTCCAACCAGCTCCGGCACTGCCCGCCTTCGAGACTCCACCCATTGCAGTGGAGACTCCGTCCATTCCAGTCTCTGTCGCACCCTCGCCGGTTGCAGATACCACCGCTCCTCCACCAGTTCCAACCACGGCAACAACACCTGTGGTTCCAGCTGTTGAAGAGTCTACACCTCCGGTTACTACTGTCGCTCTAGTCGAGCCCGTCACAGCATCACCACCATCCCGGTCGTCGTCTCCGCCTGCAACATGGGGTGTTGCTTTATCTTGTTGGGCTCAACAAGCCATTCAACCTTGGGCGGATTGTTTTTGATCAGCTGGCTGCTCTGTCCGTTAAAACATCAAGGTTATGGAACATCAAGGTTTTCCGGCGATCGCCAGAACACATGAGGCGGTTCCGGTTCCTGAGTATGTTATTCACATCTCCTTGTTCAGCAAAAGCAAGGTGGCTGATCTACCATGGAAAAACCCTGACATACCCTTGCATGTTGCCTCCGGCATTCAATTGCCACCACAGACTGTCCAACAGTTAATTGGTGCTTTGAACACTCTGGCTGCGCTAGTTCCTTCTCTCCAGGCTTGCCTATCTTCACAACAAGGGGGAGAACCAGCACAAGCAGCAGCAGCAGGGGGCAAAGGCGAACCAGATGAAGAGGGAGAAGACATTGAGGATGAAGAAGACGATGGAAATGAGCGGTTGTGAGGATGACCGTCTGTGGTCAAAAATATTTATTTTTGTGATGTGGGGAGCACCAAAACAATTTATGTTTTTTAATTTTTGTGTGGTGGATGTTGGATGATATTTTTGCTGCAGCATATTTTTTTAATGGGATGAATGTTCTTGTGCTGCTTAACATATCGATGAATGTCTGTGTTGTTATTCTGCCAATGTTGTTGCTATTGTTGACACGTTTTGCAGGCATAGACATAGGGGGATCTCTAGTGAAGAAAAGGGTGTTGTGAAGAAGGCACAAAAACAGGGGGAGTTTGTTAGGTATTTAAAGTCTATTTGAAATGTTGACCTAACATGTGTGTTTTTGTGTTCTTCACAGGAATGTTGACTTAGCTCCTGACTCAACATAACAACTGATGTTGACTCAGCGTCCAACTCAACAGCCACGTAGAAGGCTGACTCAGCAAAGTTGAAAGGACTCACGAAGACTAGAGAGGAGACCAAGTCGTACTAGGCAGTTGAGAATTTCATGCTAAGTGGAATTATGTTCCACAAATCTCGGAGTCAACAACAGATTGAAGTAGTTCCACAATTCCAGGCAGACATGCGGAGGACAACAACTGAACTACGAGAATTGTGGAGACATGGGCTGAACAGTTGCTATATTCATGGATCCAAGCCCATGTAGTCTATCTATAAATACTAGTCATTCATTCAGTAGATAGACGTTAGATAGACATTCTTTTGCAGATTAAATTCGTAGTTTTAATTCTGTATGTTCCTAGCTCATAAGAACATACATTTAGTATTTTAATATTAGTGTTGATGTTATTGTGTTGCTCAACATTGTAATAGCACAACACTTCTTTTAATTATTCTTTTTGGCCGTAAGGCTGCCGTGTAGGTTATTTATTTATATAACCTACGCAAAAATTATCTCGTGTCTTCTACTTTAGCTTCCGCAAATTATCACTTAGAGTAGGTTGATACACTTTCAAGCTCGGTTGGGTGGCTATCACCCATCTTCTTCGTCTTTTCATTTCTTCCTCTGAAACTTCAAGTTCGGGTTCAGCAGGTGGATCCTCAAATTCAGGACGACCTGTGAATGAAACATCAAAAGGGTTATCATTATTTATGTCAAGATTAGAAAGGTCACTACTTATTTCTAGTACAGGTGGTTATTGATCTTGTGTAGGAGCAGATTGTGGGACAAATTGTTCATCAGTAGGTAGTTGTGAACTATCATCATTTAATGTTCCTCCTTGATCTGTTCCCCCTTGCTGCGATGCCTCCACAGCAGGTTGATCAACATTTTCTCCTTCTTCCTTTTCTTCTCTTCGTGGACTCCAAATTAGAATATCATCAATGAGTTGATCTGTGGAGTTTCTCAATTTCATTATTGAGTTTTCATCATTCAAAGAGGAAGAACTATTTGTACCTGAAACCTCAAAAGTAGACTCATTAAATACCACATGAGGTTTTACTTCCACAACAAGGTTTCGCTTATTAAAAACACGATATGCCTTGCTCATGTCAAAGTATCATAGGAAAATTCCTTGATCAGCCTTGCTATCAAATATTTTTAATTGTGTCTTACCATTGTTGTGGATGAAACACTTACAACCAAATGAACGAAAATATTTAATGCGATGCTTCCTGTCGTTCCACAGCTTGTATGGAGTTTTCCCGTGCCGTAGAGTTATCACATATCGATTTTGTGTATAACAGGCCTTATTTATTGCTTTTGCCCATAATTTCTTGGGAAGATTGATTTCATTTAGTATTGTACGGGCAGCTTCCTTCAGCGATCTGTTGCGCCGTTCCACTATTCCATTCTGTTGAGGCGTATGAGCTGCTGAAGTTTGATGTTGAATTCTCATCCTAGAGCAGTAGGCTTCGATCATGTGATTGATAAACTTTGTTCCACGATCTGATCGAATCGTAATGATGGATGTTCCCTTTTGGTTGGACAATTTGTTGAGTAAGTCAGGTAGTTTTTCCGAGGTCTTCTTTTTCTAAAAAATGAAAACAACCCACGTAAATCTAGAAAAATCATCTACAATTACGAGAGTATATTTTCTACCGTTTACACTTAATGGAGATACAGGTCCAAAAAGGTCAAGATGGAGAAATTCCAATACTCTTGAAGTTGAGTGAGCTGCATTTGTCGAGAAAGAAGCTCTCGTCTGTTTTCTAGCTTAACATGCTTCACATATGTGGTCTTTGTCGAGCACTTGGTCGGGTAAGCCTTCAACAAGCTTGTCTTTCACTAGCTTGTGGATAGTTTTGAAGTTTAGATGGCTTAGTCGTTTGTGCCACAACCAGCTGGTCTCAATGTTGGATTTTGTCACTAGGCAGGTTTCGATTTGTTCATCCCATTGTACGATGTATAACTTGTCCTGTAAAATTCCGGTAAGAAGAATTTCTTCTCCTTCCAAATTTCTCACTAGACACTTGTTAGCTGTAAATTCTACTCTCTTATTATTAGCGCAAAATTGACTAATTGAGAATAGGTTATGATTCAATCCCTCTATATATGATATGTTTAGGATAGTAGTATTACCAACTTGGAGATCACCATTACCCTTTGTATATCCTTTAGAATCACCTCCAAAGGAAACAGTTGGTCCAATGCACTCCTTGTAGTTCATTTATAGTTCTTTGTTGCACGTCATATGTTTAGAGCATCCGCTATCAAGTATCTACACTGCGCCCCGAGGTGTATGCGTTCTTCTCATCGATCTCCTATCCTGCAATGAAAACTTACTCAACTACCCTATTGATAGAGGGTGCTTTGTCAGTAGACAAAGTTCCTTTTGGAACCCAAATTTTTCTAATAATATAAACATTTTGAGATGGCCTGATCTATTTGCCGTTGAAGTCAATGTATACGATATGTTTTCGTTTTGCAGATGGTTGTGATGTAATAGCCTGCTTCTTAGGTGCAGACGGCTTGAAGAACTTTTATTTTGTTGGAGCAGGCGGTTGGTATTTTCTATTGTGTTGGGGAGCAGATCGCTGTTGATTTGCTATCTGTCTTTGACGATGATATGCAAGTGGTCTTCTTTGTTGGTATCCAACTCCATGAGTAGTATATTTCTTCTGTGAGTTGAATTGTTGTTGCTTGGGTTGTTGTTTTACCAAAATGGCTTGAGGTTGCCTTGGATTCTTATTGCTTAGATTTACAACCTTGTCCTTCCCTTTTTCCTTGACAAACTTACCCGAAGGAATTTCTTTATCTACTCCATCAAAACCTAGACAAGTATGATCTGTTGTCCTTCGTTGCATATGGTTGATCATCTGAATCATGTATTAGATCATTGATTAATCATTGAAATTAGATCATTGAATCTACTATTAGCTGAATCTTCCCGGTATATAAAGAGATTTTGGCATTGAGAGCGTAAATCTCTTCACTCTTGCTTTTGAGTTGCATCATCAGCGCGTTCTCTCTGTCATTGAACGAACTGCTGATGTCCTTCATTTCTTGGATGGTGGTTGCCATCCTACCATTTTCTCTAATAGCGTGTTTGAACATTTTGTTCAATCTTGCATGATTCTCCATGAGTTTTATAAAATCGTCCATTGACAAGTCGTCTTATTACTCTTCACCATAATCATAAACAGCTGGATTAGAAGAAATATAATCTTAACAATTTACCTCTGGATTGTTGAGTCCATTGTCATGTCCCATGAAGAATTCATCCCATTCATCCTCTTCATCAACAAGAGCCATAAATGTTTCATCATTTTCTGACGAGCTATCCGACAAATGGCTTTGTGTAGCTTGCTCTTCAGCTATCATGGCTTTCCGTTGATCTTTAAGCTTTTTGTCTCTTTTACATCGAAGTTCATCTCTTTCTGCCTTTGATATGTAGGGACAGTCCGTTTCGAAGTGTCCTTTCCTTCCACACTTGAAACACAAAAATCCAGAGAGGTTAGCTTTAACATATGAGGTTGATTTTACCTCACTCTTTCGTTCGGGTCGATCAGTAGATCAATCTTTCCCTCTGAACTTCTTGTTGTTGTTTTCGTTGTAGAGCCTCTTGTATTTGTTAGCTCTCACTTCCATCCGTTGGAATCTTTTGGCCATGAGAGAATATTCCTCGAAGTAATTCTTCGTAGGATAATTCTCATCATCTGAGCTGCACAACTCTTTGACAATAACGTTTGGAATTTCTTTTGGAATCTCCTTTTCCTTTTCCTTCGCCTTTGCTTTGAACGCTGCATCTTTGTCCTTGTTACCTGCAACAGATGGCTTACTAGAAGGTGGATTAGATGAGCCATGAATACAATTAATTTCGTGTTCATTTCCAGTTAATAAATCAAAAAGAGATTCAGTAGTTAGAGAGTTGAACTCTGGCATCATAGGAAGCATGGCGGAGTAGATTTCCCAACTCGCAGGTAGACCTCAGATGACTTTCAAATTCTTCTCACATTGAGAGTATTTGTTTTTGTCTATGGTTACAAACTCTATAAGCACTTCAATAAACCTGTGCTTCATTTGTGCGATGGTTTCCCTATATTTCATTTTGAACTCTTCAAATCTATTGCAAGCGATAGACAACTTGTTTTCCTGTATTACGTCCGATCCTAGACTGATTTCATTGAGTACATCCCACATCTCTTTTGCAGTTTGGAGATGTCGGATTTTGGTCAGATAAATACCTCTAACTGTACTGGAGATTAAGCCTTTAGCATAATCATCAAGTCCAACTTCTTTTCTTTCCTCAGTTGTGTATTTGTCCATGCTTTTTTCTCTTTTTCAACTATTTCAACAGATGGAACAGGCCCAGTTCCATCTATGATTTCTGCGCTACAACGGTGCATGATTTTGATAGGTCCATCTGTGATGACTTTCCACATCTTTATGTGTTGAGCTCTCAAACACATTTCGATTCTGTAGTTCCAATCATCATATCTTGCGATAGAGAAGTCCTCGCAAGCTTGAACCATTTGACCTTTCATTACTCAAGTCCTCGCAAGCTTGAACCATTTGACCTTTCATTACTCAAGTAGAGGATTAGATATATGCAAGTGTTATGTAGTGAAAAACGTTTTTCTAGATCTATCCAAGATGACCACACAGAGATTAACTCTTGTGAAACAGAAACAATGGTCAAAATGGACCACTGCTCTCATACCACTTGTTGGTCCCGAAAGAGCAAGATTGGTGTATGGGGGGGGGGGGGGGCGGAGAATACATCAATTCAAACTTTTAGCGTTTTCTGGTTTTTAGAATAACAAATAATGCCACTTAACAAATAAGATAGCTTGGGTAAACAAGTTCTTCGGTCGTGATTCACAAAGATTAAGTATAACTTTGTAAGTTAAACTCAAACAAAGTTGTGTGCGAAATTTGGTGGTTAATGCTCTTTTGTTAAGATAAAAATAGTTTTCTTTACTCACAATATTATCAAGCCAATTTCAGATATGATATGAAGAAGATGATAAAACAAAACAAATAAGAAAATAAAGAACACAAGAAGTTAACGTGGTTCGGGATAAATTGTCCCTACATCCACGGCTCGATCAAGAACTAAATCGAAAATCCACTATGTTCTCCTTTGTTTTTACTCGTTGAGTACGAGCCACAAGAGAATATCAAATCTAGATATTGTCTTGTGATTACACTTCTTTTTCCAAAGATTGAGAACTACAATCTAAGGAATACACTTTCTTGGATCTAAACTAGACCTTAACTTTGGTTTTGAAAATGTTTTTCCAGAAAATACAAACTTCAAGCGGTGGTAACACTCAAGAGAATTCTGAGATGTTCGAGTGTTTTTGAGCGATGGAAGCTTGAAGATTTTTGAGCAGAGTAATTAGTGATGGTGGTATTTATAGTCGTCATTGCTGGAACTAGCCGTTTGAGAAGATGAAGAGTCCTTCTACTTTGCATTAAATGCATGGCATGTTTGTAGAAGTTAGCGTCGCCTGTATTGCGTGAAGTAACCACCAATCACGTGATTTCCCAGTGCTTTGACATACATAGAATGATTCATTGTACAATTAATATGATATCCTTGTACTTCATTCCTTAAAATGTCTCATTTGATGTGACAACACACTGAGTGGTTGACTTGTGACAAATTTAGTTAATGTGAGGGACAACTAGATTGAATTCTTCTAACAGATCGTTTCCTACGATTTGTCCATCGAGTTGAATCAAGTATTAATATGTTTGATACCAAATTAATAGTTTGATTATTCTTCTTCATTCTTGAGTCTATCTTGATTCATGCAGCAATATAGATTAAGGACAGATAGTTTAGAAAACAATTTGTTGTTGTAACAGGGGGCTACGATAAATGAGATAAGCGATCTGTTTATTCCATGAGCGTTTACTTCAAGATGGTTCAAGTCTTCATAGATCTTATACTAGAGAACAACTAGTACTATAGGCAGGTGATTTTTCTAACCACCTGTTCATTTACATTTGTAACTGTTCTACATATTCTAGAATATGCAGAACGTTCCTATAAGTGAGTTTGAAATCACAAACTCCCTATTACAATGTTGATATGATAAAATCTATTCTAGATAAAATGAATTCTAAAACCATGACAAGTAGGAAGGACAGGTAGGTGCAGGATTGGGGACATATCGTTATACCAACGATCTGTTCCTAAATAATTTTGCTAATTGTTTACAGTGAATACATACTCATCAATATAGTGATCAATATGTCAAGGAGAGCTCTATAAGAATAATACAGATCGTAGAACTAACAATCTGCTCCTTTTATAGTCAAAATGTTCTTTAAAAGATGATATTGACCACTTGGTTTTAAAGATCTTGGGTTAACTAAGTGTTGTTTCGAAAATCATCATTAAAACATGAATTCGTGGGGTTCCCAACAAGTTTAGCTAAAATCAACTTATCATTGTGAGGTCTAACTTGACCAACGTAGTTCCATGTGTGTGTTCCTAAAGCACTAGATCTGATTTTTATACAACTTGATCAAACCCTTGGTGTTATTCAGCCAATAGTATCTTGGGCAAGGTGAGGTTAAAACTGAGTAATGGAAGCCCAAAGGGTCAAGTGGATTATGCATTGCCAATAAGAAGGATTAGTGTGGTGATGTGGATGGAGACGCCATTGACGAGGCACCTGAAAAGCGTGGAGTGTTTGTGGTAGCTGCTCCGCTAATGTCTAGTTGGATATACTCGAGTACATTTGGTTTGGATGAGAGTCTGGGCAAGGGGGTAAGGGAGTGGGTAACTCTTATATTCTAGGCCGAAAAACTATGCTGGGTGGGGACTTGGTGGCTACGTGACGAGTAAAAAAAAGGGTTTCCTTGGTGATATGTTTGTTGGAGGACGAACCAGAACTTTGTGTTGTCCAAGTGACATGTCATATTGATTAGCCGAGGGGGAAAACCACAGACTTACATGTGCCTTTAACCAACGACACGTGTATGCAACGAGAATCTTTGCACCGATGACCAAGGAGTTCATCAAGGCATAAAAAGTTAAGCCCAAGTAAAGTATCTCTTTTGCTTTTTTATTTTTCTTTTGTTTTATTTCAGCTCTTGGTTACTTTCCTGCCTGAGGCAAGCCTCTATAAAAATATCTTAAATCGTGACAGAGAGAGATAGAATACACCAACTCCCTATGGGATCGACCCTATACTTACCCCTAGCGAAACCTAGTGTAAATGATAGGAAAACTTATAAATTTATCTTGACTGGGTGATGATGACTGAGCCTCGTCACCCGATATGGTAGTTAGGGGCTATCGTCGTATATTTTTGTGACTCTGACATGTGTCAGATACGAGACTGACACATGTCGGAAAATACTAGAAACGTGATTATCATACTTAGCAGATATTATTCCTTATCAGCTTTGAAAATAATGAGTCTCGTCTTCTCTTTGAAAAAGTAGAGCTGATATTATTCCCTATCAGCTTCTCCCCCTAGTCTCAAAAGTTACATTTGTCATCTTGTGAGTAAGACCTCGTTAATGAGCTCTCGTGAAATCCCGCCTTTCTAAGGGATTTTTCTAACATGGCATGTAAAATGGCATGCACTATGTCTTAATTATTTTCTAACATGGCATGTAAAATTTATAATTACTTTTGACTGTTGAGTACTGTACCCGTCTTTTCACCGTCTTGTCCTTGGGGTTTCCAACCGTTGTTCGATCCCAACCATTAGATAAAAAGATTTTCTTTCATCCTGACGCTACACGTATTAATTCTACTCAATTTTTCTTACATAAGTCTGCCCATAAATCAATATCTTAGTGCATTTTTTCGAAAATTTACTAGCACCCTCCCACTATACCTCCTCCACTTCTTTACTTTCGACTCTATGTTTTGTTATGTAACTTGTTGATCTTCGTTATCTTTGTAAGATCCAACTGAACTATTAGCATATTCCATGCTTTTTATCTCCTTTACGCTGAGATGCAAATTGTGAAATTTTACTTCTTTAAAATGACAAAAACTTATGTGTGATGTGATATGCACTTTTTATGTATCTAAGATAAAAATGCTTATTCTTTATTGCTTTTATCCCCTCTTCCTCTTGGTCTTTGAGTAACCAAGAATATTATGTTTAGCTGACCTTCACATCTAGGTTTTCATGACTTTTAGCCATTAATCCTACCATATGTTCCTCTATGATATTCCTTTACATAGACTTGAAATAAGTGTGTGTAATTTTATTCTTCTTATTGTACCATAGATATGGCTCTTCCTGAAAAATTCAAGAAAATTGCCCGACAAAGTGCTTCAAAGATTATGCCTGAAAGGGCCCTTGCTGAAGCAGAGCAAGAGCGCAGAGATAACGATTTGTCCTCCATGAGGAAATAGGTTAAGAATCTTCATAGTTTGCTAGATGACCTCGAGGAAAAATTGCAAATGCACGGGCAGCTTGTCGAAGAAACCACGCAAACGCTGACAGACGAGTGGAGCGAGTCAAGCATAAGGAGAACATTCTGCAGACAACATCTAAGTCCTTCAACAGGGGCTTTGACTCAGGCAAGGCTTCCTCGGACAATAGCGCCTACAGTAACGGAGAAAAAGTTGGCTCCTCCCCAATCTCCCTAACCTTTCTATGCCTTATGCGGGTCGGCTCCGTGTTGTAATCGAAAAAATTCTCAAGGGTTCCAAAAAACAATTCTTTTATGTCATAAATACTTTTTATTTTGTGTTTGTGAATTCCTCAACTCGATCATTTTGAACTATTTATGCATTTTACTATATGTTAATATGTGATGCTATGCTAACCTCGGTTGAGACTTTTGTCTATATTAGTCTGCTCACGAATGACTCTTATTTCTTGAACTATTCTATTCATTTCAAGCTTTTATCATTTGGCTCATATGTTTCTTCCCTAAACCACATATTTTCGATTCCCAAAAATAAGAATCTATCTAATAAAGGTTTCATAGAAAATATTCATATCTACAATATCCATACCTACATATTGAGCGTCTTTACCCTTTTTAAGAGTTAGAAAAGGAAGAACTCTTCAACAAACCACAAAAAACGTAGAATTCTAACAAAAATTTATGCATAACATTTTCCAAAGAGAATATGGTATTCTAGAGTCTTGAGAAATTTCAGTTATCTTTGATTCTTCTAATTAACTTAATGAACCTATTCTACTTTGACTTAAATTTCCTTCGGCATACTTCATTTTCTGTCTTATCCTCACCTTGTGAGCCCAGTTTCTCTCCCTCATGTTCCTCTGCAGCCGATTTACGATCTGACATTGTTTCCTCTGTTGCTGCATGCTTCCCTTTTTGCTTTTTTCTTTTGCCATCCGTTTTGCAAGAAACCTCTTGAATCGAGATTGATTTCCTTCTTGCTTATCCAGTTTTTACAGCCTACAAATAGTATCTCCAAGACATATTTTGATCTCCCATAACTTGTCCCACCATATTCCCCACGGGTAATTTTATTTTCATTTAATAGGTGGACACCACTGCTTGAAAAGCATTTAAAGTAGGTCTGTCCAAGATCACATTGTATGCTGAAGGCATTTCCACGATTAAAAATGTTACCGGTCTGGCCAATCTGGCCTCCTCTTCCCCCAAAGAAGTTGTGAGAGTGGCAGAGCCTAGTGGGACCACCATCTCTCCAGCAAATCCGTGAAGAACTGTAAATACAGAGTTAAGTTATGCATTCATCTGCAATTGATTGAAGCAAGTGATGAACATGACATTCACCGCGCTTCCTGTATCAACAAAAACTCTTTTCACATTGCATTCTTCAATCATGGATGTAATCACCAGAGCATATCCATTGGATCTGAGTGAAGATCCTCTGTCCTCTGATCCAAAGGATATTGTAGGACAAGCTTTTGTTTTCAAGATTTTCATTATTGAGGCTTTATCCCCTTCTCCTTCCATCGTGGTATGGCCCTCTATGGATTTACCAGAACCATCCGAGGCAAAACCTCCATAAATCATGTTATAGTTCGCCTCTGTTGACTGTTTTCTGGCAAAGTTAGTGGTTGTACGTTCTGGAGCTTTATCTTTGTCATCCCCATCTTTCCTCCTTTTGTCGTTCTAATCCTTTCATACATATTCCAGCAAATGTTCTTCTCTTATCAATTTTTCAATTGTTGCATTTAGATTGTGACAATCATTGGTACTATTCTCATAGTGTGAAAGGTGCTTGAGATTGCCATGACTGCCGTTGAAGATGTCAGGCCCCTGCCTAGCATCACAAGGACCTGTGAGGTCTGGCTCAACGTTAAGACCCATTTCCCTAGACCACCCATTTCCCGCCCTTGAGCCAGAAAAAGGTTTTCTAGGGACTAGGTAACATAAATGGTGATAAGTGAAATATATGGTAAGATAAGTTTATCGTAAACATGCCGTGAGTTTTTATTAAGTGGCTTCATTGCCATAACATTTAATGAAATGACTTCAACGCCAATTTTTAGTTGGTGGCTTCATCGCCCCAATTTTGATTAGTGTTTTCGAGGCCAAATTTCAATCCATGACTTCGGTGTCTGGATTTCATTATTGGCTTCGGCGCCTATTCTTTATCATCAATAGCTTATTTTCCTTTGTCTTATCGATAATGGCTTCAGCGCCTGCTTTTACAATAACATGCTTCGACGCCCTGTTCATGTGTCAAATGGCTTTAGCGCCAGGTTGTTACGATTTTAGGGCTTCAGTGCCTTGTTCTCCACATTTCAAGGCTTCAGCGCCATAATTATACGATTTAAGGCTTCTGCACCATATTTTCGCGATGTAAGGCTTCAGCGCCACATCTTTACAGTTCTTAGAGTAAATGGCTTCGGTGCCCGTTTAAAAAGAAATTTCCAGATTTTTAAGTTATTTTCAAGAGAAAATCTAAGACTTTGAAGAAGGGGTATTCGCATATCATTCTCGGTTAAAAGAAAAAGATTTCCCACATATGGCGCTAGTTGTTAGACTAAGGATTAGTCTTTAACAAAATAATATGAAAAATATATGAAGACTCCAAGAGTTTGGAGTTCATACCTTTGAGCAAATTGTGTAGCTCGATTACGAGAATAGCTGGGTCCTGGAGTCACATGCAAAGCATGCAAACAAGACTAGAGGAAGGGTAGGGGGTCCTCCGGGAAGACACTCCGATGCTCAAGTCAACTCTTGTAGACTTAAGAGCATACATAATAAGAACAAGCGTTCATTCTCCCTTTTGTGTGAAGCAAGTGATGGGTATATATAGCTAGGTATATAAAGGGTAAATCGGTAAAGTACCTCAGATGTACTAGGTGTAAATAGTGCGTGTAAATGAACCTCAACCAATTATGTATTACCACATTGTAATGGTCCCCAATATGATAGTTAGGTGCTATCGCCGCATAATTCTGTGACTCTGACATTTGTCATATACAAGACTGACACATGTCGGGCAGTACAAGAAACGTGATTATCATACTTAGTAGACCCCTTAAGGCAGATACCAAAGTGGCCCAGTTTAGAGGTGAGATGAGCTCAAATCCCATCCACCGAACACTAATCAAAACTGAAAGAGCTTCAGACCCTTCTTTACATCTGTATATATCAGAGCCTAATTCTTCTTTCGAAGACATCTTTCTTCAATAAACGAGTCTCTTCTTCTATTTGAGAAAGTAGTGCTGATATTATTTCCTATCACAAATATATATCAAGTGGCATATTTGTAATTTAATGTGTTCTAATTTTCTTTTTATTTCCTCAAGTATGTATGTACCTAGGGATGACAATTTACTGACGTACTAATACCCGCAAATAACCGACCTTAATAGATAATAAAGGTGGATTCGGGATACATTTGATATTCATCAGTAGATTCGTAAGGAAAATTTAATATCCATTTGATACCCTGACAAGATTTGAAAGCATATTGGAACACTATCAACGCAATGTTCTTATTCCTTAATTACATGAAATAAAATTCTCAAAGTATTATTTCTGACCACCTAAATCACCAATGTAAATAAGGTTTTACATTAAGAACTGGCTTTCTACATAAACAAAAATAAACACTCCAAAAAGAATATAAAAAAACGTAAGCAAGTAGTTTGCCAGAAAGCAGTTACATTAAGACCATAATCATACACCACAAGAAACTTATGTAACTATAGATCAAGAAAACTGGTTTCAGCTGCGTATTGATGATGGGTGTGGTGGAACAATCAAACATCTTCAAGTAAATAAATACCACTTCAGAAACTCTAATCCAGCATATGATGTTACTACCTTTCACCCTTCCAATATTTCCTTTTACTAACCAGATTTCTATAAAAAAAGTATCAGCCTCTATCCTCTAGAAGAGCTTTCCCTGATGTTGCTGTGTGCCACTTCTCATCATCACGCAGAATTCCTCGTAGTTGATTCTCCCATCCTATCAACTCACGATCTCGTAAGTACCATGACCGATTCTCAAAGATAATAAAACATGGTTAGCCTTATGTAACATCTAAACTGAGACTGACTTACATTATCCGTATCCACCTCCGAAATTATTTCCTTGATGCTGGCTTCATCCCCTATACCATACTCCTTCATAGCAGTTTCCAGTTCATCTCTTGTGATATAGCTGGAATCAATTAAAACGAATGTGAGTATAAGTGTAACATTAGAACAGAAGAAGATGGTTAGAAATGTATCGGTGATATGGAGATCAATATTTAAAGAAGCTGTTGAGACGATTTTCTAGGCCTACCCGCTGCTATCTCTGTCAAAATATTGAAATGCACTAAACAGATGTTCATCTCTTTCAAGTTTATGTCTGTGCATTGTAGCAGTAATGAATTCTTCATAGTCTATTGTCCCATTTCCATCCACATCAGCCTGTATTAAGATAAAGTGTATAGTTTAGAGTGAATAAGGTGGCAAAGATAATAAAGAGTTACAAAAGTGTTACACTCACAGCTTCCATTAGCTGTTTTACTTCAACTTCTGACAATTTTGATCCGAGCCGTGCCAATCCAGATTTCAATTCTTCATAAGTGATTGAGCCACTATTGTCGGTGTCTATATTCATGAAGGTAGCTTTAAGACCTTTAATTTCTTCTGTGGATAAACTTTGTGCAATGACCTGCATTGTTTCAAATGCATCAGAATGGTGATCAGGGAAGAGGATTTCTAACCTATATAATTTTTAATAGCTCGGCTAATCATACATGTGATTACAGTCTTTGATAATAAATTCTCGATATACTTATTCAACAAAATGAATATCTTTGTTTTCCAAGCATGGCTTCGCAGCAAAACAAAATTTCTATGAACTGTAATGTTTTCGGTGCTTTCAGATGGGATTAGCCCCCTACTAATCGAACAGTTCCTCTAAAAAATGATCACCTACTTCCTTCATCTCTGGCCTGGAAAGCATTTACTATTTTTGAAAAACGCATTAAATCACTCTTTCAGATACGTTATTATATGAAATGAACATAAAAATTGACCTTTAATGCAAGTTTCTTGAGCTTATTCATTGCCCTGAACTGCTTCATTCTGGAGAGAACTGCACTATCTATCTGCTTGTCAGATGCTTGTCCTTTAATCCACGGGTGCTCTTCAGCAAACAAGAATAAAACAAAGTCATGTATACTTACAAAATAGTAAAGTTAATATCCTTGTACATATGAGCTTGTTGCAAAGAATAGAAACACTTGGTTATCTTATTGCACATTTACAGATTGCACAGAAAATTACCCAAAGCAGATATTATGAAAACCGATCTACCAGAAATCATAATAGAAGCAGATAAGGCAGTATACCTAGTCCTGACGCCTAAGAAGACTATCATGTGCTCAACTGTTATCTTATAGTTCTTAGAAACACCTATTTTTCGAGTTTCAATTTTCAAAATATTCTTTAGCTCAATAGAAAAAACAGAAACAGTAATTTAGTTGGGATGTAGCAGATTGTAAGTTTGTAATCATTATCTATATTAACTTAATTGCGTTATAACATCATATCTCCGGTCCAAAAAAAGATGCTCTAATCAGCAGCAGTGCAGAAAGAATATCAGTACCAGATAAAATATGACAATAGTCATTGGATAAAATAAGCATACAAACTGCAATCAGCTGCAGCTATGGAAGGAAATATGAAAGCAAATTACCAAGCACTTCGGATGAAGTAATTCGCTTTTTTGGATCCTTTGTCAGCATTTTGCAAACAAGGTCTTTAGCACTGGCTGATATAGAAGGCCATGGCTGGCTGTCAAAATCAACATCTTCTTTCAGTATAGCATCAAAGATGCCCTTTTCAGTTTCTGCAGAAATTTTCCACAAAAGCATTAAAGGATATTTGGTAGAAACAATGTCATCTTGCAGCAAGAGGTTGATCTTACCAGCCCAAAACGGAGGCACGCCACTGAGAAGGATGTACAAAATAACACCAGCACTCCATACATCTATTTCTTTTCCATAACATCGCTTCAAAACTTCAGGAGCAACGTAGTATGCACTACCAACTATATCTCGGTATATCTTTCCTGGAATAAAATGATGAAATGAAGTCAACTACTGATTCACATTATAACAAGAGGTACATGTGACAGAGAAGAAGATCAGCATACAGAAATGAAAATAGGTAAATTCAGTCAAAAGGGTTAATTGGATGTATGAATATCCAGAACGCAAAGAAATTCCTTCAGGATGATGGTAGATAAGATTTTATATGCAGAAACACGAATTGATTTCTGTAAGATACTGTCATCACACTATGCAAAGAACTGATAAGAACTTTTAATAGTTGTAGCATCATTCTTCCTTAAAATGACAAGGACTTGCAAAACTCAGAGCCCTTCAAGAAACTGGCATATAATTGGCTAATATGATAAATCATAACCTGGATTTTTCAAATTTAAAAACAACCAACTTCATCCTAGAAGCAAGATTTTCTTTTATGTTTTTCCTCCAACAAAAATACCCAATGCAAGAGCTGAAAAATGGCACCCTTACTCCTACATAATACCTACCCATACATACCTCCCACCAGATCATTAGGAACTTAACTAAACAACATACTATTTAAATTTCCAAAACAATCTCAAAATAAAGAGCATAAAGTAGACATCTCATTTTTACTACAAAATCTTAAAACCCATATGCATGCTGTAGTCATGGCATGGCCTTATCAATCCTGAAATCCTAGAAAGCAAGGCACGCTAGGAGCACAAGGTCCCAAGGAGGCCTGTATTATCACTCAATCAAACAAGTACAAGAACCATAAGTTGAACATGGCAACTCAGAAATGCTGGTGGAAACCAAAAGATTACTATATAATAGTGAAGACCCTCAAGAGTATAATTTAAAAGATCAATTATTTAAGAAAACAAGAGTACATACACTGGTTTCACAAAAAACAAAAATAGTCCATTGACTGAGATTAAAAGGAAAACCGTAAGGTAACATGAAAGGAGCAAAACAATCATCACACTGTCGTTAAACTATATAGGGAGAAATAGCATGAAGCAGAAAAACAAAATTCACCTTCTTCAATGAAGACAGAGAGGCCAAAATCGGTAGCTTTGAGCATGGCCTTATCCTCCTTGCTGGAGAGCAAGAAATTCTCGGGCTTGAGATCCCTATGCATGACCCCCAAGAAATGGCAGTGGTGCACCACATTCACAATCTGGCGGCAAAGATCAGAGGCATCCTTCTCCGAGTAATGCCCCTTCGCAATGATCCTATCGAAGAGCTCTCCGCCGCCGCACAGCTCCATCACCAGATGTACCGACAACCGATCCTCGTACGCCCCCCTAAACTCCACTATATTAGGCTGCCCACTCAAGTGCTGCATTATGTCAACCTCCCTCTTCATATCCTCCCTATCGTTCTTGCTCACCAGTTTCCTCTTCAAAATCGACTTGCACGCGTAGTGCCTCCCTGTCGCGATCTCCGTACACGTGTATGTCACCCCGAATTGGCCCCTCCCCAATTCTTTTCCGATCGAGTACTTCGACTTCACGTCCTCAAATGGCTTCCCCAGTATGTTGTTGGGCTCCAATTTCGGAGCGGGGTTTCGGGTAGGGTTGTGGGATGATTGAATTGGGGGCTGGTACTGGGCTTGCGGCGGCTGCGGCTGCAGCGGCGGAGGGTGTTGGCGCCGCCTCTCGGGGAGATTATCATTTGATGGTTTGTAATAATTATTGGTAGCTCTATCTGATCTGTAGCCGTTAACCTCTTGCCTTGATTGATTCTTCTTGCTTAAGCAACCTCCCATTCTCTCTGGCCAAATTATGCAGAGGAAGAAAACATGATTGTGAGTTTATGGTGGATTTAAAAAAGTGAACGGAGAAGTGAAAACTGAATATTGGGACTGGAAAACAGGTATTGGATCGAATTAGAAGAAGAAATAGATTCAATTAGGGGAATTGGCGCTGAATTTGGACAAAAAGGAGAAAGATGGAGTGAATGGTTTGAAGCTGAGAAGTGTGTGATTTAAGGTTAGAAAATGAGATGAGTTGACGTTGACTGGAGAAGTTGGCGATGATGTGTTTTTTTCACACGTTTTTTACTTTTCCATCTTTGTTGATTTTAAGCTTTTCTTCGCACACGTCATTATTTTATCCTAGAAAGAAGCATGGGTTGATAAGAATTTTCATACAGTCATTCTAAAATCTAAGAAAGTGTATATATTCATCAATCATCAAGAGGCATTTTCAAACAATCATTCTAAGAAAGTGTATATATTCATGCAATCATCAAGAGGCGGCTGTATTAGATATACCTAAAAAGCGTTGTTCTCTCCACAAAACAGACTACATTAAGATTTAAAGATATGAACAAGGCCTATTCTTTTCGAATGAGATTTCGAATTACCCATGTTAGATATATGTGTATTTAATGAGATGACAAAACATGTTATATATTTAAAAAAATGCATATTTAAATTTAAATTTTTAATTATATGCGTTGATATTTCCTTATTTAAAACACATTACATGATTAGGTAATAACTATTACAAATTGATTTGTTTCAAAAATTTTGAAGGCATAAAAGGAATATTAATGAGTTGTGAATGTTTAACTCATTTTTGGTCTAGTTTCGCGTCTAATTATGTAGTGACTTCTTCCCTCATTTTTCCTTCATTTTTTGAGTCAATTGATTAATTTGAATCTGAATCACTTATTTGTGTACTTTTATGCATGTGTAGCACAAGTGGAATAGTTCGAGCAGAAACGAGTTAGGAAGATAACAAGGGAAAATTAGTGGTCTCTCTACATTCAGACAGGGCTGAGCAAAATGTGGCAAAAAACCGAAAACCGAACCGAACCGAACCGATGATTTCGGTTCGGTTTTTTTACTATTCGGTTCGGTTTTGGTTTTCTAATGTAAAAAAATTGGTTTTTCGGTTCGGTTATGGTTTTGATAATGAAAAAACGGAATTACCATAAACCGAACCGAAAATATATAATATTTATTTATTATATATATATATAATTAAAAAAATAGAAAAAAACCCTAATCTCTAAATTTGCTTCAGCCGCACCACACTACCCCTTCCCCTTCCCTTGATCCATTCTGAGTTTTGTTCTACACCGCACTACCCGTTCCCCTTCCCTTAATCCATTCTGAGTTCTGTTCTGCACCGCACTCCACTACCCATTCCCCTTCCCTTAATCTTCTAAAAAAATCCCTTCTGAGTTCTGTTCTACGGCTTCTGCCCTTCCTTTCTTCAATCTCCCTGTCTCTCCACACGGTGACACCCAGTGCCCAACACTCTCGTCGAATCTTCAATCCCACCGTTTCCCAACACCATCTCCGTCGTCGAATCCTCAATCCCACCATCAATGGGTTTGTTTGGCTATTGAAAATTGAGGTGAGATTTTTTTCCCCTTCTTTATCCACCATTCCACCTGCACTTCTATTGTTAAAGGGTTCATGAAGTCCAAGGGATGGGTTGAAATGTTACTAGTTTCAATGTTGCATATAATCTTAAAATTCAAATAAATAATTATATTGAACCCATGGATTCTGTGTAGGGAAAGGTAATTTGAATTTTTTTATGTTTGGTGGCGGGGTATGGTTTACGCTGTAGGAACGACGATCTTTTTTCTTTCATGTACTTATACCATCCTGCTTATTATTTTCATCAGGTATGCCAGTTAAGAGAAGTATCCAATAAGGCAAACAATGTTGAGCTAAAGTTATTTCTGGAAGTAGCAACTGGCTTGGTAGCAGAACTTGCCTTTTGCTTCTTTTATATTGGCTGATGCTAAATGATTATTTTTGCTCATGATTTGTGCTTTTCCTTTATTCCCCATGATTACTGCTTATTATCTCTAATTGTGATTCAGTTTATCCCATAGTATGTCGTGACATGTTTGGTTATTGCTTTCTGTTGTGTTTTTTCATTATAACTAATGCACTATATATATCTTGCCAGTTTATCAGAACTGAGTTCAAGGATCTGAGATCAGATAACTATATTTGCATAACCTTTGATTTGCATTTAGAGCTGCTGAAAATTAATAGCTATAATTAAAATGTTATTCTTTGTGTTTTTTTTTTAATATAGATGTCAACTACGCAAGAAGAAGATTTTGGCATTGGAGGGGAGCAAATTATAACCTCCAATGTTGAAAGTTCACATGTAGGAAGTTCCCGAGCGACAACAAAAAAAAGCAAAGCAAGGAGAGATCTAAAGTGTGGATTCACTTCAACAAGATCATTGGTGAGAACGGTGTCGCCAACAAAGCAAAGTGTAAGTATTGTGATAAAGAGCTTTCTTGTCATGCTATCAAGAACGACACTTCATCACTTAATGCTCACATTGCACGTTGCACAAAAAATCCAAATAATGTTGACACACGTCAAAGATTACTAAAATTGGAGACTAGCATGAATGGTTGTGTTGGGGAGGGTACACTTAGTACTTGGAAATTTGATCAGGAAGTAATTAGAAAATCACTTGCACGCATGATTATTGTTGATGAGTTGCCTTTTAAGTTTGTGGAGGGTGAAAGATTCATTGAATTTGTGGGTAAAGCATGTCCTAGGTTTAACGTTCCTTCGAGATGGACATTGTCTAGAGATTGTTATCAATTGTTCATTGACGAGAGGTCAAAATTGAAGTCTTTTTTGAAGAAAAATTGTGTAAGAGTTTGTATTACCACTGATACATGGACTTCGGTGCAAAGAATCAATTATATGTGCAATACTGCTCATTTCATTGATAATGAGTGGAATCTACATAAGAAAATTATTGATTTTGTACCTGTTTCTAGTCATAGAGGGGAATACCTAGGTAAAGCAATTGAAAATTGTCTTCTTGAGTGGGGGGTTTGAAAAATGTGTTCACTATAACTGTGGACAATGCAAGTTCTAATGACACAACGATAGCATTTTTGAAAAAGAAATTGTTGAATTGGGGTAGTGGTGTTGTAGGTTGCAAATATCTTCATATGAGATGTATAATACATGTAGTTAATCTTGTGGTTTCTGATGGGTTGAAAGATATTAACTTCTCAGTTAAGCGGGTGAGAGATGCAATAAGGTATATTAGAAATTCACCTGCTAGATTGAAGAGATTCAAAGAGTGTGTGGACTTGGAAGGGATAGAAAGCAAGTGTTCATTGTGTCTAGATGTTCCCACAAGATGGAATTCGACATACTTAATGCTTAGTAAAGCTGAAAAGCTTGAAAGGGCATTTGAGAAGTATGACGAACTAGATTCAAGTTATAGGGCTGATTTGGGGGAGTGTGATATACCTTCGTCCGTGGATTGGGTTTGTGTTCGTAAATATGCCCAGCTTCTTGAGCATTTTTACAAGTTAACGGTGCGTATTTCGGGTTCACTTTATGTCACATCTAGCTCATTTTTGAGTGAGATTAGTGACTTGTCTTGTATTTTAAATGATTGGAAAGAGAGTATGGATCTTGAAACTAAGAACTTGGGGGACTCGATGAAAAAGAAATTTGATAAATATTGGGGAGAAGCAGAGAAAACGAAAAAATTATCTTTTGGGCTAATGTTTATTATCCACGTGACAAGATAGAGTTTATGAAATATACATTGGGTGAAATGTATGGGGTAGAAAAAGGTGGTCAAATTTTCTATTCTGTGAAGTGTGAACTCTTTGAATTATTCAATGAGTATAATACTAAGTATCAAGTACAAGAAATTGGTGAAATGAACAAGATGGAGAGTAGTGTGATTGCATGTCACGGAGATGAAATTTCATTGTCTAAAGCTAGATTTAAGAAGTTGAAAATGGCAAGTGGATTGATGGGAAGCAAGAAAAGTGAACTTGAAGTGTATTTGAGTGAAGCTATTGTAGAAGCTAGTGGAAAATTTGATGTGTTGAAGTGGTGGAAGTTGAATTGTGAAAGGTTTCCAATTCTTTCAAGATTGGCTCGTGATATTTTAGCTGTTCCAATTTCAACCGTTGCATCGGAATCTGCATTTAGTGCCCGTGGGAGGGTATTAGATGTATTTAGGAGTTCTTTAACTCCTAAACTTGTTGAAGCTTTGGTTTGTGGACAAGATTGGCTTTGAAACTCAAAACATTCAATGTGTGTTGAAGAAGAACTTGAAGATGTTGAGAATTTTGAGAAAGGTAACTATTATTTCATTTATATTGTATTTTCAAAAAAAATTCTAACTTGTGAACTTATCGTACTTTATTTGTTATAATTTTTAGATTTGTCAAGTGTTTTTGTTGGAGGAGCTAGTTCAAGTGGAGCATCAAATATGAATGTTTAGAAATTTCATTTCATGTGTAAGTCTCAATTTCATTGTATACTTTTATGATATTGACAGATTATTAAATTTTCTTTTCCTGAATTTTTGAATACAGGACTTATATATTGACTTGTGAGAGATTAAGAGTAGATTGAACTAAAAATATGGAGTTTGAAGAGCTGAAAATGTGATGGAGGACTGAAGATTATACTGTTTAAATCACTTTGAAAGTATTTGTGGATGTACTTTATTTTGTTTCATATGCATTTGAAATGTTAAAATGATTGTTGACTAATTGAATTATTAGAATTTGAAACATTGTGGCTATGTTGATCTGACTTTGATGATTTTTTATGTGATTGAACATGATGTTACTTAAATGATGAATTTTTCTTTTTATTTTAAAGATTGAAAGGTTTTGGAAATAAAATTTTTGGTTCGGTTTTTATTCGGTTTTAATTTAATTCGGTTCGGTTTTGGTACGAAAATTTTTGGTTTGGTTTTTTTTTCGGTTTTCAATAATTTTTCGGTTCGGTAACCGAACCGAACCATGCTCAGAGTCTGATTTGTTCGCTAATTTGAATATCACTTAAAAAAATATTTATTTTAACAATAAAATTTTTCTATTACTAAATCAATACATTTCGTTACTAAAAATTTTAGTAACGAATTTATAATGGATTCATTCGTAGTAATATCGATAGTTACTAAAAAATTTAACAATGGAATATATTATGTTACTATATAACAACGGAATTTCTATTTTTAAAATGGGTCCTTTAATTTTAGTAACGAAATTGTAACGAAAAATTCATTTATTAAATTTTTAATAACAGATAATTCGGTCAATAATTTTGTTACTAACATTTAACAATAATTTCATAACAATTTCGTTGTTAATCCGTTTAAAATTTAGAAATAAAATTTTTTTCCGTCATTATTCTATTGTTATATAATGCATTTTAATTTTGTAGTAATATAGACGCGCTAAACGAGCATGTTATTTATGGTGCTCACACTCTTGTTTGTAAACTTTATGATCTAGATTTTTTTCAGTACTTCGTAGTTGGTATTAGTTTTCTATAGTGTTATAGTTTTAGATACTTAGTCATCATAGAAACAAATATAATTTACATTATTTGATCGCACGAATTTTTTTTTTTTTTTTTGAAGACGTGTGTAATTTCATTTTGTGTTTTTCTTGTTCTTCTTTAATGTTTACTAGTATAGTGACCCGCACATTGCACGGGAACTATTATATTTAGTTGATAATTTAAATAAATATATATTGGTTTTAATATATTAGTAATTATAATATTGAATTTTAGTTGAGATCATTTTGTTTGTTGAATAAATCCTATTAAGAATCACAAAGTAATCATGTAGAAGAATTTTAAAATCACATATAATAGCTTATGAATATTAAAATTAAATTACTCCTACTATTTATATTTGTCGACACACGTTTCAGTTATTCAAATTATAAACAAAACTAATAATAAAGAAAAATTAACATTCAAGATATATATGTAAGCAACTGATAAATGGTTATTCATCAAATAATTTATTAGTGAAAAATAATCTCATGGCATGTTTAATATTTTGACAATCTCTAACTCAAATATAATGAAAAAAAAAATCAAATATGAGCTTTTTTAAGGAACCAAAATAAAGTGTATTATTATAATACAATATTATTTGATTTGACGGGAGAAGTGTTAACAAATAGATTATCTTAATTATCTACACGTTAATAAAAAAAATTACTTATAAAGTTGACGCTAAAAAGTTAAAAGCAATTGTTAAAACTGCGTTTTTATATATTACAATAGATTTCAATATTGGTAATTCAATTCTCGTTTATTCTAATCTTTCGATTTTAGTACTGTAGAATCGTATATCTAGGAGTTAATCTTGAATGATTGTTTTCTCTAGTTAGATTCAATTCATATTTGCTTTTATAATTTATTCTGTTAGAGTACATAATTATTTTATGCATAAAGTTGATAAGTTCTTTAATCATTGAACTTAATTAAATCTCTTTGTTGTATTGATAATCAAATTCACAATAATATGAAGTAGAAAGCGCATTAAAACTTACCAGCTCCGTTTTTTTGTGCTTTTTTATGTTATATTTTAGGTTTAAATTGAGTCGTTTTTTTTTGTTTCGAGTCGTGTCACGTCTGGAGGACACAAATTTAGATGGCAGGACATAAGTCAAGTTGGAGCTCCTTCCTTGAAAGAGCCAAGATTGTGTGTGCTAACTCTGGAGCAAGCTGAAGCTCGAGCCAAAGTACAGCAAGAAAGCACACTTGAACAGCTGGAGATGGAGCAAAAAACTATTTGGCCAAGACAGAGAAGAAGGAAGCAACAAACAACAACGATGAAGACTGATAGAGTTATTTAACTCTATATTTATGTTTATTTCTAATTTGTTTTGCATTTCTTCACTTAATTTTATAGGGAAGACTTGATCAAGAAGTTGGAGGAAGAAGTGGACGTTTTGGTTCCTAAAATCGTGCAAAGTGCTGAGGTGGATAAGTTTGTTCCTACAAATGTGGAACTGACGTTGGGTCAACAACTGTTATCCATTTTTCACTCCAACTCTCTCCATAAACTCATTCATGACTTTCTAAAGCCCACAATTAAAGCCCATCGAGCCCTATATATATGATGATGGTATCTGGAAGATGAGCACCGGACTTGGAGCAAAAATGTGAAAGATATATTAGAAAAGTTCGAGTCTATGCGAGTGTTGTACAGTTTGTTGTGACAACATTTCGTACGACCTCACTGTTTTGTTTATACAGCTTTTGAATCTCACATTCAAAGCTGATATTTTTAGTGTTTTGGTAGAGAGAGTTTCGTTTGTAAATAGTCTTAGCAAAGTGTTGAGGTTATGTTGTTTCTTTTGTAAAGATTACTCTCTTTTTAGTAATATTTGTTTGCATGAGGCATGTGCGGGTTATATATTATAATCCGCACAAAAATTTACATCTTGGTGTTTTTCTCTTCATATTTTCCGTTGTCATTTTCACTCAAGTGTTGGGTTTTACACTTCGTTTTTAATCCGCGTTGCATTATTTGTTGTGTGTGTGTTTGCACAACATCCCAGAAGCGGTTGAGGTACACTTTCAAAGACGAATGCCAAGAAGTGGAGGAGTGACGGCCTAGACTTTCCATGCGCGAAATAAGAAAGAGATCACCCTTACCTTCCAGCGAAGATTCGAACATTGTTTGACTAAGGATCAGTCCTCAAAAAAATAATATGAAAAATGTATGAAGACTCCAAGAGTTTGGAGTTCATACCTCTGCACAAACTGTGTAGCTTGATTACATGATTAGCTTGATCCTGGAGTTGCGGGCAAGGCCTGCAAAACAAGACCGAAGGAAGGGTCGAGGGTCCTACGGGAAGACACTCTGACTCTTAACTCAACTCATGTAGACTTAAGAAGAATGCGAGAAAGAACAATGTTCGTTTTCCCTTGTGTGTGAAGCAACTGATGGGGTATATATAGCTAGGTATATAAATGGTAAATCATTAATATACCTAAGACGTACTAGGTGTGAATAGTGCGTGTAAATGAACCTCAACCAATCATGATTTACCATGTTGCAATGGTCCCCGCTTTGGTTGTTAGGTGTCATCTTCGCATGATTCTCTAATTCTGACATACGTCAGATACGAAGCTTACATATGTCGGGTAGTACTATAATTGTAACTATCACACTTAACCCCTTAAAGCAGAATCCAGAGGTGACCTGGTGCAGAGGTGAGGAATGCTCAGATCCCGTCCTCTGGACGTTCACCATAACATAGTGCTCCTCAGACCCTTATTCACTTCTATGTGTTCCAGAGCTTAATTCATCATCCGAAGGTATTTTCTTCAATAATGAGTTTCGTTTTCACTCTAGAAAAGTGGTGGTGATATTATTCCCTATCAGCTTCTCCCCCTAGTCTCAGAAGTGACCTCTCTCATCTTAAGAGCAGACCTCGTTAATGAGTTCTGGCAAAATTCCGCCTTTTTAAAAGCTTTTTCATAATTTCAAAGATAGAACCCTCGAGTACCGCGCTCTGTCTTAATTATTTTCTGACATGGCATGTAAGAATTTATAATTACCCCTTTTGACTGTTGAGTACTATACCCGTCTTTTCAACGTCATGTCCTTGGGGATTTCATCCATCGTTCAATTTCAACCACTAGATTAAAAAGCTTTCTTTCATCCTGACGCTACACTTGTCGATTCTACTCAGTCCTTCTTAGATGCGCTTGTCTATAAATCAATGCCTTAATGCATTTCTCTTAAAATTATTGGCATCCTCTCGTTATACCTTCCTTACCTTCTCTACTTCTGACTCTTCGATCTCCAAAGGTATATTTCTTCTTTCTTTTATCTATGCTTTTCTATGTGACTCTCTGGTCTTGATTATCTTCATGGGGTTCAACTAAACTATTTGCACATTCCATGCTTTTATCTTCCTTTCAGTAGCACGTAACTTGAAAAAATTTTACTTCCCTCAAGTGACCAAAATTTATGTGTGATGTGTTGTGTACTTTTTATGTATTTAAGATAGAAATGCTTACTCTCTACTGCTTTTCTCCACTCCTCCTTCCTCTCTTTGAGTAACCGAGAATGTTATGCTTAGCCAACCTTCACATCTAGGTTTGCATGACCTTTAACTATTAATCCTACTCTTTGAAATTCTAGGAAGTTCCTTGTTTTAAAATGAGCATTTGTAATTTTTCCAATTACGGCGTAAATATGGTTTTACCTGAAAAACTCAAGAAGACTACTAGAGATAGAGTTGCCAAGATTATGGCTGAAAGGCCCTTGCTGAGGTTAAGCAAGAGAGGAGGGATAATGAGTTGGCTTCTCTGCGATAATAAGTTAAGAATCTTCGTGGTCTGCTGGATGACCTCGAAGAATAAGTGCAAATGCAGGGGCAACTTTTAAAAGAAAATATGCAAACACTAGCGGAAAAGCATGTTTGGCACGGTGAAAACATTTTGCAGACGACATCTAATCTTATAGAAGGGGCTTTGAATCGGGCAAAGCTTCTTCAGACAACAGTGCATACACTAGCGGGGAAAAAGTTGGGGCAGAGCTCTGCCGTGATTCCATTCTCCTCTCCCCCCCCTGGTCAGAGACTGTTTCATCACATAGTCGCTGACTTGCCTGAGGCCTACCTATACTCTCACCAGTGCAGAGCTCTCCTAGCTGAACCAATGGCTCACTATGCCATTGATATCATCATGGCCACTTGTGAACAATTGGATATGTCTGACCGAAGGAGTGAAGTGAATGTTGACAAGGTTCTGCTGAACCTTTTGAATGATCCTCCTAGTCTTCCAAAGGATCCCAAACATGGAGAAACTTATCTCTGGTACATGGATGTACTGAAGCGTGGGGCTCAGGATTTTCTTCAAATGGAACCTGCCGCGTCTGAAACCAACCCGCTCTGGGAGTCTGTCCTTTATCCCGTGCTCCCGTGGTCTTCAAACTGGGTTAACAAATTGTCCTGACTTTTGCACTCGGTATAATAATTATCTTAAATATTCCTTATTATGTGTTTCTAATCTACATTTCTGATATCTGCTTACTAATTTTTCTTGCATACAGGTTCAAGGTAAATGCAATGTGATAATTTAATGCTTCTAGGTTTAACTCAGTCAACCTTCTACTAATGTCAACGTCACACATTAAGAAACGAACTAAATTTCGAGACCTTGTTCTAAGTATCAGCACGTAGAAATTATCTCACTGTGAAACCTCTCAATATGTATATTCGGCTTCCATGGTGGAGTCCGCGATGCATTTCTGCTTCACACTCCTCCATGTCACGACTCTGCCTCCCAAAGTAAACACATACCTCGGAGGTAGATTTCCTTGAGTCTCGATCCGTTTGAAAGTCGGAGTCGGTATAACCCAAAGGGTATAATGAATCAGCCTGGTAAACCAAACAGTACTCTTTAGTCCGTTTATGGTACTTGAGTATGTTCATTACCGTTGTCCAATGTCCATTTCCAGGGTTAGACTGATATCGTACTACCATTCCTACGACAAAGTAGATATCCAACCTAGTACACATCATAGCATACATGAGACTATCTAATGTAGAAGCATAAGGTATCTGTCTCATCTCCTCTTTCTCCTCAAGTGTGTTAGGACACATGTCCTAAGAAAGAATAATTTCATGTCTAAAGGGTAAGAAACCCTTCATGGAATCTTGCATGCTAAAGCGTCTAAGTATAGTCTCGATATAGGACTCTTGAGATAAACACAACATTCTTTTAGATTGGTCACGGATGACCTTGATCCCTAGAATGTGTCCCGCATCTCCTATATCCTTCATATCAAATTGGATTGCCATGTATGATCTAATGACCGACAACACTTTCTTGTTACTTCCGATCAAAAGAATGTCATTTATATATAGCACTAAGAAAATAATTTTCTTACCCTCACACTTCTTATACACACAGCTTTCATCAAGGCACTAATCAAATCCATTGGACTTGATAACCTGATCGAAACAAAGGTTCCATGACCTCGAGGGTTGCTTAAGCTTCCACACCATATGTTCTTTTCCTTGAACTGCATAGCCCTTGGGTTGTTGCATATGAATGTTTTCCTCAAGACATCCGTTGAGGAAAGTTTTCTTGAAATCCATCTTCCATTCTTCCCAATCCATATGTGCGGCTACTGACAAGAGTATACGAATAGACTTGAGCATGACTACTGGTGAGAAGGTCTCATCGTAATCAATGCCTTCCTTTTGTGCATAACGTTTTTTCCACTAGTCTAGCCTTGAAGACTATGACGTTGTCGTCAGGTCCTCGTTTCCACTTGAAGACCCATTTACTCCTTAGGGCCTCACATCAATCAATCAGATCATAGCTCGTATACTTCCTTGTCCACCATGGATTGCAATTTGGACTCCATCGCCTCTAGCCAGAGGTGACAGTCCTTGTCGTCTACTGCCACTTTGTAGTTCCAAGGGTCTGATTCATCTAGGCCTGCGATTGAGTCAGATACCTCTCCCACTCCAATGAATCGGTCGGGTTGACGAACAATCCTCCCACTACGACGAGGCTCAATTGCAGCGGTACGAGTTTTTGGGTTGGTTCTGATGCTCGTTATGTTTCTTGTGAATTTGGATTAGCTGTAGTTTTCATTTATTCGAGAGATATCTCGCTTCTGGACTTGTGGTTGTTCATATAGTATTCTTCTAGAAATCGAGTGTGAGTGCTAATCACGACCTTACGATCTCTAAGACTATAAAACTCCCACCCCTTCGTCTCTCTAGGATAACCTACGAGCATACACAAGTCAGTACGAGGTGCCAATTTGTCGGCGTCCTTTTCTAACACGTGTGTTGGACAACCCCACACCTTGAGATATCTTAGACTTGGTTGGCGCTCGGTCCACAACTCAATAGGTGTCTTAGGGATCAACTTGGATCGTACCAAGTTCAATGTGTAAACTGTTGTCTCTAAGGCATATCAGCAACTCTGCATAACTCATCATAGATCTGACCATCGCCATAAGCATTCTATTCTATCTTTCTGCTACACCATATTGCTGGGGTGTACCAAGTGCAGTCAACTGGGTCCCTGCATCCGACAGATAGCTCAAAAACTTAGCACTGAGGTATTTGCCTCTGCGATCAGAATGCAGACACTTGATAGTTTTTCCATGACGATTCTCCACAAGTGCCCTGAATTCCTTAAATAAAGGATTCTAACTTGTGGTGCATCAAATAGACATATCCATATTTCGAGTAATCATCAATGAAAGTGATGAAGTACTGCATGCCACCTTTGGCCTGAGTCGACATTGGACCACAAACGTCGGAGTGAATGATATCCAACATATCTTAGGCTCTATTTCCTTTGACCTTGAAAGCTCTCTTGGTCATTTTACCTTCCAAGAAGGATTCACAAGTAGGGTATGGCTCAACTTGGAGTTTATCCAAAGGCCCATGTTCCACTAACTTTTGAATCCTCCTAAGGTTAATATGTCCAAGCCTTAAGTGCCATAGATATGTCTCATTCGACGAAAGACAAGAAGTTTTTATCTTCTTAGAGTTAGTGGATAAGTTAAAAGTTGAAGTTAAACGTTATTTAGGTTTTGCAGATATAGCATACAAGTTGTTAATCAAAGTACCAGAACAGATAAACAAGTCTCTCTTCTTGATAATAACGGAATCATCAAAAGAAAGAAAATATCCATCCAAAACGAGTTTAGAAACCGAAATAAGGTTCTTTCTAAAATTGAGTACTAATAAAACATCATGTAAAACTAAAATGGTAGAGGCAAACTGCAACTCTATGTCTCCCATTGCAACTGCCGCCACTTTCATAGCGTCGCCCAATGAGATAGAAATCTCTCCGTCTCTAAGTGGTCTGGATCGCAGAAGTGCATGCGAGTCACAACAAACATGGTCAATGGCTCTCGTATCTACTACTCAAGAATGAGCATAACTAGCCATAAAACATGATGCAACCAGTAAATCTGTAGACGTACCTTGACCGCTTAGCGATTTCTTACGAAGCGGACAGTCATATTTCCATTGTCCTCTCACACTGCGCATACAACACTTGTCACCTTTAGAAATTTCTTGCTTCCTCTTGACAGACTTTACTGCTCTCTTGCTCTTGCGCTTACCTTTTTTAGGGTGCTAGTAGAAGCTCGAGCTGCATTGGCTTTCATGATTGCTTCCGCCCCCTCGAGCTCATCCAGTAATTCCGTCAAAGAATAGTTATCACCATTAATTATGTAGACAAAATTGAATGACATGAAACTTTTTGGTAAGCTCTGTATAATGATATCTATCTGAGATTCTTGTTCAATACGGCCGCCTAGAATCTTGATATCACTCAGAAAACCCATCATCTTCAGAACGTGGTCCCAAACTGATGTTCCCTCTGCCATTGAGGAGTTCATCACTTTACTAATGGCCAATTTCTTAGTCATCCTGTTATGTGTCATGAACTTCTCTTGCAGGCTAGACATGATATTCGAAGATATCTCGATGTCTTCATGTTGATACTGCAAGGTGCTGCTTATGGAAGCCATAATATAACACCTCGCCATCTTATTAGCATGAATCCATCTATCATATCCAACTCTCGCATCGACATAAGATGTGTCAAGTGGAACTGGTGGACATGCTTTGTCAAGGATGAATTTCACGTTGTAAGCAGCAAGGACAACGTCCAAATTTCTTTTCTAGTCAATATAGTTTTTCGAAACAAGACGATTCTTTTAAAGAATCGAGGCAAGTGGATTGATAGCCATGCTTAACAGAACTGAGAATAAATCAAAAAAACTATCATAAATAACATGCTCAAACGCAAGTAATCAAAACCTTTAAAACATGCTTTGAACATACTGTTTAAAATAAATCATGCAAGCCACGCAGTGTGATTGATTACACAATCAATTTTAAAACTGTTTTACTGGTTATGTAACTCAACAGTCAGAGGCCGCGCAGTGCTGCTATAACTGCTAAATCACACCTAAGCTATTACCATGAGCCTGACACTAAAGAAATTAACCGACTTTAATAATCCCACAAAGGAGGGGTCATATTGCCATCAAATAAGTTCTTACAACCATCTTAGAGAATTCTTATCACGTGAATTGGTAAAAAGTGATCCCGCATGGAATCAAAACAAGTTACTTCACGAAAAGACCGTCTCATGAAGACCATATGTAATATTAGCAAATTATGACATGTCTAAAATCCAGATACGATCTCCAAAAATGACATGTCTAAAATCCAGATAAGATCTCCAAAAATGAAATATAAATTTAGACAAGATCTCCATAATAAATAGCAAATAACAGCCAAATCGAAATAATTAAGCACATAATAAGGCAAATAATTACATTTAATTATCAAAAATTGGATAAAATCTAACTCATTCCTAAAACTAAGGAATTTATATTTTGAATCCTTCATCTTCTTTGTCTTCATCTCCAATTCGAATTTTAAATTTAAATCGGGCTTGAAAAAACCCAAAATTTCAAAATTCGAATTTTGGAGTCGGGATAGGCTAGCACTAGGCCCACCCCATCCATAGTTGAAGGCTGCCGAGCGCCTGTTGAGGCCCAACGCATGCGCTGAGGCACGCCCGTAGTTGATAGGGCCCGCCCTGCGCGCCCACGCATCAGTGCCTGGCCACCGTCCTCGCCCGCTCCCGCGCTAGCACCTGCTCTGAGGCTGGGCCAGCTATAGCTGGCACTGTGCCGCTGCTACTCCCCACGCGCGCCTCTTGCCAGCGCCTGCCTAGCGCTATGTTGCGGCCAGGGCCGCGTGCTGCCGTGTCCGTCCACGTCCGTGCGCGCGATCTCGCCTGTTGATTGGTGCCGCGCGCTTGCCTCGCCTGGGTCACGCCGCGCGCCGTGCTCCTGCCAGGGTGCTCCACGGCGATGCCATGGCCCAGTTACGGCCTCCATTTTTTCGTCTTGTTCTTCGTTTCCCACTAAATTACATAATAAATGCATTACATGGAAAAATAAAATAAATCCTAATCTAACACGGTCAACCCCCGTGTGATTACATATTTTAAGCCACAAATCTATTACGAAGTACAAAATAAACTAATAAAAGTGGTATTAAATCATATAAGGCACATAATATCATAGATGTAATGCTAAAATTAAATCTAGAATCCTAATATCAAATTACGATAACTTGCAAATAAATAAGAATTAAATCCAATTCATATACAGAATTAAAATCATGTGACCGGCTCTGATACCAACTGATAGGAACCCGTATGAGGGCTCATAAATTCGCAGGATCCACAGGTTTAATTAATCATACGAATAATTAATTATTATAAAAATAATACCACATAAGAGAATATAAATGCGGAATAATTAAATTTATACCTTCTCATATGCAACTCCTCCGCTTGTGGAGAAACTATTTGAATCGTTAACAGGAACAACAATCCACTCCGATGGAATTCTTGTCTTGATCTCCCACGATCCAACCTTGGAAACTTCTAACTTATTCCCCATCTATATACTAGAATATCGTGTGGGCGAATCTATCTAATAATTAAGTAGAAATAAGAATGAAAATTGAAGCTTTGAATACTTCAAAGTTTTTCAAAAAATACAAGAGTATTTTAACTCTTGATGGCCGATTTCTATGTCTAGGAGGGAGAGAGAAATCGGCCATCTATGTATCCCCTTTTATAGATATTATGGGCTAGGTTAGGGCTTCTAAGGTGAATGGATAAGATCCCAAATAATAGAACGAATACCCCACTTTAATCTCATGCAGTCTCCATCTATTATTCAAATTTAAATTTAAATAATTCAAAATTAATTTGGACTTGGTCAAATCCATAATTTAATTAAATTAATTTTCAAGTCATTTTTGTACCCAATTAAATTTAATTAATTGTTTGGTCCAACTTAGACTTAAATTAATTAATTTAAATTAATTTGACCTCAAATAAATTACTCTATGGAAATGCAATAAAGTGTAATTCTATTATAAATATTTATCAACTCCACTATAAGATAAATATTAAACTCATCTCGATCCATTCGAATAAAGGATGTAACCCTCTTGTCATTAATTATTTCTCGTGTTTAACATTTTCTAAATCCATTAATCAATTAAGTTTGCTGACAACTCACGATTAGTTAATATATTTATTCATGAGTGATCCGGTTCAGTCCTTAATTATTACATACGGAAACATTTCTGAATGCTTCATGCGGATTTAATCAACTCGTGTTAATCGAGACGCGATTCTGCACGACTGACAATCAAGCACTTCTTGCTAAGCCAATCAATACCGCCCAAGACATCACTGTTTAGGGTTACGAAAAAATTGCAAGCTTAGATGAATCAAAGCAGCGTAAAACAACGGTTTATACTAATGTCATCGTCACAGAGTAAGAAATGAACTAATTTCTGATACCTTGTTCTAAGTATCAGCACGTAGAACTTATCTCACTGTGAAACCTCTCAATATGTATACTCAAAGCATTTGTATAAGCTTATACATACCGACATCATTTTGCGGGCTAAGGTCAGCTCTCGCATCAAATGATACCGCAGCCTTTACGGACTACACTGTCCAAGTCTATCTAGACAGTGACTTTATATTACAAAGGAGCCGACTGTGTTACCTTCTATGATCATCGATCCACCACACAATATACAATTGTAATAAATGGGCTTGTTTGCAATTCAATATATAATAATAATAATAATAAATAACATACCAATGATAGAAACATTTATTCTCATTAAAATGGAACTGAAAACAAGTCTAATACATCGTCTAAGCATCAAGAATGCTTTGAGATATACAAACCCTAACATCCCATCAATCAGAGGACCGCCCGTCCACTTCAAATTGAACCTCCGCAATGATGTTAAAGCCCACGGAAAAGGCCCACCGAAGCTCCCCTGGATCTCAGGAGAGTAGATGCTAATGCTCTCCCCCCAATATCCTTAGCTTCACTAAGCCGTATGCGGGTCGGCTCCATGTTGTAATCAAAATATTCGGGCGTTCCAAAAACAATTTACCCTTTTATCAAAAGTACTCTTTATTTTGTATTCGTGTATGCCTTTGCTTAGTCATTTTGAACTGCTTATGCCTTTTGACTTATGTTAATATATTATGTTATGCTAACCTCAATTAAAGCTTTTGTCCATATTAGTTTGCTTGGGTATGACTGTTATTTCTTGTACTATTCTATTTATTTTCATGTATTTATCATTTCTCTTATATTTCTTCCTTAAACCACATATTTTCGATTTTTACAAACAAGAGACTACCTAATAAGGGCTTCATAAATATCTATATCTGCATATTGAGCGTCTTTATCCCCTTTTAAGAGTTAAAAAGGAAGAGCTCTTCAACAAAACACAAAAAATGTAGAGCTCTAATAAATATTTGCGTATAACATTCTCTAAAGGGAAAGCGATATTCTAGAGTTTTGAGAAATCTCAATCATCTTTGATTCTTCTAGTTAACTTAAGCGAACTTGTTTTGCTTTTGAGCAAAATTTTCTTCGTCATATTTCCTCTTCTATCTTATCCTCCCCTTGCGGGCCCAGTTTCTTTCCTTCATGTTCTTTTGCCACCGATTTTTGATCTGGCGTTGCTTCCTCTGCTGTTGGATATTTCCTCTTTTGTTTTTTCCTTTTTCCCTCCATTTTGCGAGAAACCTCTTGAAATGAGATTGCTTTCCTTCTTGCCTCTCCTATTTTTATAACGAGCAAATAGCATCTCTGAGACATGCTCTGATCTCCCATAACCTGTCCCACCATATTCCCCACGGGAAATTTCATTTACATGTGATAGGTGGACACCACTGCTTGAAAAGCATTCAAAGCGGGTCTGTCCAAGATTACATTGTAAGCTGATGGCATATCCACGATTAAAAATGTTATTGGTCTGGCCAATCTGGCCTCTTCTTCTCCCAATGAAGTTGTGAGGGTGGCAAAGCCTAATGGGATGACCATCTCCCCAGCGAATCTGTGAAGAACTGTAACAATAGTGTTAAGCTCTGTATTCCTCTACAATTGATTAAAACAGGTGATGACCATAACATCCACCACACTTCTTGTATTGACAAAATTTCTTTTCACATTGCATTCTTCACCAGAGCTTCTCTACTGGATTTGGGTGCAGATCTTCTGTCCTCTGATCCGAAAGAAATTACAGGACAAGCTTTATCATTCAGAATTTTCATAATTGGGGCCTCCTCCCCTTCTCCATCCATCATAGTATGACCCTTTTTTGTTTAACCAGAGTCATCCGAGGCAAAACCTCCGTAAATCATGTTTATAGTTCGCCCCTGCTGACTGTTTTCTAGCAGCATTTGGTGGATGTTCTGTCCTCCCCCACTTTCCTCCTTTTGTCATTCTTATCTGATTCTTTTTGTACGTATTCCAGCAAATGCCCTTCCCTTATCAATTTTTCAATTGCCGCCTTTAGATTGCAACAACCATTGATAGTATGCCCGTAGTCATTGAGAAATTTGCATAGGATGATCTACTACTCCCTCAACATAATAGATGCCCCTGCTTTAATTCGAAATCCCTAGCCAGTGATGAATCCCCAGAAAGATCAGAGTAAACAATTCCTCCTCCATTCAGTCTAGTTTGAACCCGTCCCAAGAACGAACACTTTCCTACTTCAAGGGCTCTTCCCCTAGAATCTAATTTGTCAGACTCCGGATGCTTTAGGGGATCCTTTGCCCTGGGCTGGAAAAATACCCTTGACTTTTTAGCCACAATCTCTAAAAGTTTTGCCGGTTCTCTAGTTAGTGGCGTGAACATTCTTTCCAGATAATCAGACATGTCAAAAGGTCTACACGCCTTTGAATAAGGCATTTGCCTTTCGTCATATCTCTTCCTATCATCAGATCTTTCCTTTTCTTCTGGCTTCTTTTTCTTCTTAAGGTTAAACTGTTCAACTTTCCTAAACAATCTGGCGTTCTCTATGTGGATATATTTTCCAGTTCTGGAAAAGAAATCCTCAAAATCTCTTGGCTGCTTTTTCACCAGAGAATCGAAAAATGGTCTGCTACGCAATCCCTCCATGAATGTGTGTACCTTTATAGAAGGATGTACCGCCGGTGTTTCCAATACCGCGAGATTAAACCTCGTGGGGTATTCTCTTAACGAGTTAGGTGGTAATTGCGTAAATCATTGCTAAGCTGGGCCTGCGAGAGTAGTGAGGAAGACCCTACACTTTACCCCCTCTGAATACTGGTGCAACTAGGCTATATTATCAAAGCGCATCAGATGCTCCTCTGGATCACTATTACCCTAATACTCCAGATGTACCAGACGAAAATTTCCAGGTAATGGGTCTGATTGAATTTCCTCCGAGAAAGGACTTTCATCTGTTACTTGGAGTGCTATGTTCCACCATACTTGTGGCAGATCTGGTCGGAGTGCCTCCATCAGGTCTTTTTGCTTCTTCATTTCTTTCTTCTGTTCAGCCATAATATGTCATGCTTCCTCACTGGCATGTGAAAATAATGATGGTTGATAGGATTCATCATGTTCTTCTTCTTCTAACATTGGTGAGTATTTATCTTTCACTACTTTACCCCTCTCCCCTAGTAGAGGGAACTATGGAGGTCTGAGATTTTCTGGTGTATGACTCGGTCCATCAGCAGTTCTGGGTACGATCCCAGCGGAGATTAACGCTTGACTGACCATGACAACCATTGTTAGCTCCCAACCCTCAGGTATTTTTTTGAGAAGCGCTAGCCTCAGCACTCCCCAGAATATGAGTAGGGCAGTTAGCACTAGCCTCTATATGAGTGGTCTGATTTTCCTCGGAAGGTGGTTCTGCAGTACTAGAACCCACATTTGCGCCCTCCACGGAGGATATCTTCATCATTCTTGGTTTCGTTTGATTTTCTGCTGATAAACATTTCATGTGTATCAGCAATGATAATTTTATTTCAGTATTTTTCAAAGTCCAGAGCTCTCTAGAAATCAACTTTTTAGCTGTGAAAGGTGCCTAGGATTTCAAGGACTTTCTTTGGAGAAGTTAGACCTGGCCTAACATCACTAATGACTCAGCAACGTTAAGACCCACATCCCTAGACCACCCCCTTTCTCGCCCTCAAGTGAGAGAAAATGTATTGCAGGGACTAGGTAACGACAAAAGAGATAAGCGAAATATATAATAAGAAGACTTCACTATGAACACATACTAAATAGGTTCCGACTATAAGTTTTTTATTAAGTGGCTTCATCGCCATGATATTTTTAAGGAAAATGACTTCAACGTCCATTTTTAGTTGATAGCTTCATCGCCCCAAATTTCGATTAACGGCTTTAGCACCAAATTTCAAGTCATGACGTTGGTCTCTGGATTTCTTTACCAACTTCAGCAACTATTTCTTATCAATACTGGCTTCTTTGCCTTTTCTTTTTCTATAATGTCTTCAACTCTTGTTTTTCAATAAAAGGCTTCAACGCCTTGTTTGTGTGTCAAATGGCTTTGACTCCAAGTGTTTTACGATTTCGGGGCTTCAGTGCACTGTTCTTCACATTTCAGGGCTTTAGCGCCATGCTTTTACAATTTTAGATTTATGCACCATATTTTTGTGATTTAAGGCATCAGTGCCACATCTTTACAGTTTGAGGCTTCAACGCTCGTTTTCTTAGGATTAATGGCTTCACTGCCCATACAGAAAGGAATTTTTAGATTTTTAAGCTATTCTCAAAAAAAAAAAATCTACGACTTCTAAAAAGAGGTATTCGCATCCCATTCTCGGTTAAAGAAAATTTTCCCATAGACATGCCAGTGGTTAGACTAAAGATTAGTCCTCAACAAAATAATATGAAAAATGTATGAAGACTCTAAGAGTTTGGAGTTCATACTTCTACACAAACTGTGTATTACGTGATTAGCTTAGTACTGGAGTCACGGACAAGGCCTACAAAACATGACTGGAGGAAGGGTCGGGGGTGTTTGGGGTTGTATACCTCAAAGCATGCTTTATGCTTAGACGATGTATCATACATGTTTTCAGTTTCACATTAATGAGAATATGTTTCTATCATTGGTTTGTTATTTATTATTATTGTATATTGAATTGCAAACAAGTTCATTTATTACAATTGTAGACTGTGTGGTGGATCGATGATCACAGAAGGTAACAAAGTCAGCTCCTTTGTAATATAAAGTCACAATCTAGAAAGACTTGGACAGTCTAGTCAGTAAAGGCTGCGATATCATTTGATGCGAGAGCTGACCTTAGCCCGCAAAATGATGTCAGTATGTATAAGAGGATACACATGCTTTGCATATGCATATTGAGAGGTTTCACAGTGAGATAACTTCTACGTGCTGATACTTAGAACGAGGTATCAGAAATTAGTTCATTTCTTAATCTGTGACGATGACATTAGTATAAGCGGTTGATATACGCTGCTTTGATTCATCTACGTTTGTGGGTTTTTCATAACCATAAATAGTGATGCCTTGGGCGGTAGTAATTAGCTTTGCCAGAAGTGCTCGACTGTCAATCGTACAGAATTGTATTTTCGTTACATAAGTTGATTAAATCCGCGTGAGGCGTTCAGAAATTTTTATTGCATAAGAAACCTGACCAGTTGGGAATTTATTCCATATGTAATAATTAAGGTCTGAACCTGATCACTCATGAATAAATATATTAATTAATTGTGAGTTGTCCGCAAACTCAAATAATTAATGAAAATAGGGTTACATCCATAATTTGAATGAAGATAAGTTCAATATTTATCCTATAGTGGAGTCGATAAATATTTATCATTGAATTGCACTTTATTGCATTTTCATAGAGTAATTAATTGGAGGCCAAATTAATTTCAATTAATTAATTTAAGTCTAAGTTGGATCAATGAATTCACTAAATTTAATTGGGCCCAAAGGTAACTTGGAAATTAATTTAATTAAATTATGTATTTGTCCTAGCCCAAATTAATTTTGAATAATTAAAATTTGAATTTGAATAATAGATGGAAATTGCAGGAGATTAAAGTGGGAATTATGGTTCTATTATTTGAGATTTTATCCATTCTCCTTAGAAGCCTTAACCTAACCCATAATATCTATAAAATGAGCATAAAGAAGGAGTCAATTTCTCTCTCCTTCCTACTTGAAATCGGCGCCCACTAAAAGAGATAAAGTCTCTCTTATTTTCGAAATTAAGGGAGTATTCCACGCTCCAATTTCCGTTCTTCTATTCTCCTAAATTAATAGATAGATTCGCCCACACGATATTCTAGCATATGGATCGGGAATAGGTTAGAAATTTCCAAGGTCAGATCGTGGGAGATCAAGAAGAGAATTCGAACGGTGTGGATTGCGGTTCAATAGCTAACGATTCAAATTGTTTCTCCACAATCAGAGGGTTTGCATAGGAGAAAGTATAAATTATTGAATTTCGCATTAATATTCTCTTATGTGGTATTATTTGTATAATAATTAATTATTCATGTAATTAATTATACCTGTTAATCCTGCGAATTTATGAGCCCCTCATACGGGTTCCATCAGTTGGTATCGGAGATGGTCACAGAATTTTACAGAATTTTAATTTATTATATGAATTGGATTTAATTCTTATTTATTTGCGTGTGATATATTAGGCTGCTAGATTTAATTTTAGCTTTATAAATATGATATTACGTGGTTTATATGATTTAATATCGCTTTTACTCGTTTGTTTGTTCTTCAGTGCCTGGTTTGTGGCTTAAAGTATGTAATCACACGGAAGTTGACCGTGTTAGATTAGAAATTATTTTATTCCATGTATTGCATTTATTATGTAATTGAGTGGGAGAAGTAGAACGAGATGGAGAAACAAAGGTCGAAACTGGGCTAGAGCATCGTTATGGGCCCCCCCGGCAGGCGCACATCGCGCGGCGCGGCCCAAGCTGGCAGGAGCGGGCGAGGGCGGGAACAGGGCGCGGCGTAGGCGTCGGGCATGCGCCAGGCGCGCACAGCTCGCGGCCACTGGCCCTCGGCCACGCTCAACAGTGGCGTGAGACACCTCGGCTGTGAGCGAGATGGGCCTAGGGCTAGCCCGTACCGACTCTGAAATTTGAAATTTGAATTTTTGCATTTTTTCAAGCCTGGTTTGAATTTAAAATTCGAATTGGAGATGAAGACCAAGAAGATTGAGGATTTGAAATTTAAATTCCTTTGTTTTAAGAATTAGTTAATTTTATCCTTTTTTTGAATAACTTATGTAATTATTTTTCTTATTATGTGCTTAATTTTTTAATTTGGCTTTTACTTGCTATTTATTATGGAGATCTTGTCTAAATGTATATGCCTTTTTTTGGAGATCTTATCTAGATTTTAGACATGTCATAATATGTGATTATCCATGTTAAAACCTTTTCAAAATTAAAAATGACTAGGTGATAATTGTAATTGTATTTTATTAATTTAATTTTCTAAGATTACATAAGGTCCCCATGAGACGGTCTTTTCGTGAAGTAACTTGTTTTGATTCCATGCGGGATCATATTTTGTCAGTTCACGTGATAAGACATCTCTATAGATGGCTGTAAGAATTTAATTGATGGCGATATTACCCCTCCGCTATGGGATTATTAAAATCGATTAATTTCTTTGGTGTCAGGCTCATGGTAATGACTTAGGTGTAATTTAACAGTTATAGCAGCACTGCACAGCCTTTGACTGTTGAGTTACATGACTAGTAAAAACGTGTTGGTCCTGAAAGAGCAAGATTGGTGTATTGGGGGGGGGGGGGGGTACACCAATTCAAACTTTTAGGATTTTCTCGTTTTTGATTAAGTAATGAGGCTTAAGCACACTTAATATTTTTAAGATAGCTTGGGTAGCAAGTTAAACTCTTCTTGTTAGGAAGAATTAATCTTACTCAAGTATAACCTTATGTTGTGAAAAACAAAGATTAAGAAAACATTATAAGTTAAACTCAATTTATGTTGTGTGCGGAATTCGATGGTTAATGCTCTTCTTTAATGAAAAACGTTTTCTTTACTCAAAATCTTAAACCAACAGTTTTATGTAAGAGTATGAAGAAGATGATGAATGAAGTAGATAAGAAATTAAAAAACGCAAGTAGTTAACGTGGTACGGGATAAACTTTCCTTATGTCCCCGACTCGATCAAGAACTAGATCAATAATCCACTAAACCTTCTCCTTTCTTTTTACTCTTTGATTACGAGCCACAAGAATTATCAAAACTAGATAATTTCTTGTGATTACAGTTCTTCTTCCCAAAGATAGAGAACTACTATTTAGGGTTACAACTGGATCAAAACTAGATCCTAACTTTGGTTTTGTCAAACAAGTTTTCAGAAATATATTCTTCAACCACAGTAATCACTCGAGAGAATTCTAGGTTGGTGATGGAGTGTTTTGAACGTTGAGAGCTTGAAGAAATTTGAGCAGAGTAATGGTAGATTTGAATTCTCGTACTCAATTCTGGAAGTGAAGGTGGTATTTATAAAACCATGGTTGGAACTATCCGTTAGAGAGAGAAGTGTCCTTCTTCGTTGCATTAATGGCTGTATTAAATACATGACAGTGTTGATGTTAAACGCACCGCCTGTAATGTGACCTATTCCAACTTTCACGCATTTCCCCATTGTTTTGTCATACTTGGAATGATTCACCGTACATCCAAATTGATATTTTCGTACTTCCTTTCTTAAAATATGTTTTTTGATGTGACAACACACTGGGTGGTTGACTTATAACAAATGTAGGTATGCCGACAGTCCACCATAGTTACTGTGAGGAATAACTAGCTGGACTTTGCTTCAACAGTTCATTTCCTACCAAACGAACTGTGACTTGAGCTGTCTCACATGTTAATTGGTTTGATACCTAATTAATACTTTGATTCTCCATCGACTTTCTTGAAACCATCTTTTGATAACAGCAGCAAAAGCAAAGGACATATCGTTTTTACAAAAATGATCTGTTGTTTTACAGCGGGCTGCTGGGATGAGTAGATCCATTTTTTCTCTTAAGATTGTCTTCTTCGAGATGGTCTAAGTAATATTTCTAAACTATGTAACAACTTGACCTATAGGACAGATGATTTTTCTAACCATCTATTCTTTTACATTGTAGTTTTATTGGTTTATTCAAGAAAGACAGATAGTTCCTATAAGTAAGTTTAAAACTTCAAACTTCCTTTTTACAATGACAAGTGAAAATGGACAGTGAGCTGCAATATATTAAGGAGAGATCGTTATTTTAACAGAAAATGATATGTTCTTAACATGAACCAACTGTAAGTATATAAAAGAATACTTGTCCATTTAGTAATCAATATGTCCAGAAAAGCCTTATAAGAATAATACAGATTGTAAAATAACAATCTGCTCCTTTTATAGTTAAGTTGTTCCCTAAAAGATGATATTGATTACTCGATTTTAGATATCTTGAAATGATTGAGTGTAGTTTCGAGAAACATCAACAAAACAAATAAATTTATGGGGTTCCGAATAATTTCCCCGTTTTTGATGATGTCGAAGCCACGATTTTAAAATAACAGATAGTAAGAGACAAGCAGTTAATATGTAGAGATATAAATCAGTAAACATGCATAAAAACATTGCCTGGACAAAGAGAGATTGTCATCAGGTTATTTTCAATAACCAAAATCTTCAAACTTCCATTAAAAAAGAGATAGTTGTTACAGATTGAGAACGTAAGTGAAGATGGCTAGATGTGAAATTTAAAGTTACAGAAGTTTGACAATTAAAGATTCATTTGTTACTGCGGTGGAGGTTGTGGCTATTCATTTTCTGCAGACGGCTGTTGCTGTTGACGTTCAGCTAGTTGTGCCCTCCTCCTTTCCACCAATTCCCTTTTCCTTAACTCTGAGGGCACATTATAACTAGCATATATCCCATTGAATATCCTCCTGTAGTCTTTGTCGTTCAGATCGATGGGATACCCCATGTGTTGGGCAGAATTATTGATGATATTGTGGATATGAGTGTGATCAATTTATGTCTTACCAGGTATTCTTGGAGGCACCATGGTTGTTTTATTTGGAGCAGTTAGAGGAACATTTGTCATGGTAGATTGATGATGTAGATATTCCACAAACGTATAATTCTTGTGTTTGTTCTAAAATTCCCTAAACATCTCATCAACAGATCATCCTTGATATTCTGGTTCCAATAGATAGTAATGTTGCATCACAAATTCTTTGACAATTCGGTTCTATTGGGCAGGTTTCTTCTTGTGAATCCAAGATAGATTATGAGGCTCAGACAGTTGAAATTTGTCAAAGAACTTGATGATGGGATTTGTTTCTTCTTCGTCTTCAGGAGTCGAGCCGTCCTCCTTAAATTTGACATTCATCTCCTTTTGTCTTTCCTCCTCAGCTCTCCATAGTTTTCTGAATTCTGGGTGATCAATCTGTTCAGCTTTATATCCAGCAAGGAACATTTCTTCCTCTTCATTCTTGTCTATGTAGATCTTTTTCCCTTTCTTTTGAGCAGCTAGCTTGGATGCCTTTTCTTCCTCCAATCTCTTTGCTTTTTCTTCTTTTTCAGCCTGTAACCACTTTGCCTCAGCTCGTTGTTTGGCAGTCATTTTCTTAGCAGGTAGTTTCTTCTTGACAGGTGGCTTCTTCATTTGTACAGCTGGCTGTCCATCCTTACCTGGCATGTTTGAACATTTTGTCCTTCATTTCTTAAATGGTGGTTGCCATCCTATCATTCTCTTTTAGTGCATGTTTGAACATTTTGTTGAATCTGTCATGGTCCTGCATGAGTTTTGTGAAGTTGTCCATTGACAGATCGTCTTCTTCTTCTTCACCAAAATCATAAACAGGTGGATTAGAAGAAATAGAATCTTGACAATTTACCTCAGAATTGGCGAGTCCGTTTTCATGTCCCATGAAAAATTCATCTCATTCATCTCATTCGTTAATAGCAACATATGCTTCATCATTTTCTGACGAGCTGTCTGAAAGATGGCTAGGTGATGATTGCTCTTCTGCTATCATAGTTTTTCTTTGTTCTTTGAGCTTTTTATCTCTTTTGGCTCGAAGTTCATCTCTCTCTGCCTTTGATATGTTGGGTCAGTGGGTCTTGAAATGTCTCTTCCTACCACATTTAAAATAAGAGTATTCGGAGAGGTCAACTTTAACATATGAGGTGGATTTTACCACATTTTTTCGTTAAGGTTGATCACCAGATCGATCCTTTCCCTTGAAGTGTTTGTTGTTGTTCTCGTTATAAAGTCTCTTGTATTTATTCACTCTCACTTCCATTCTTTGGAATCTTTTAGCCATGAGAGAGTACTCCTCGAAGTATTTTTTCGTAGGATAGTTCTCATCATCAGAGCTAGATGACTCATTGACAATAACATCTGGGGTTGGCTTTGGAACTTCCTTGTCTGTAGCATTTGCCTTAAAAGTTGTTTCTTTGTCTTTGTTACCTGCAGCAGATGACTTACCAGAAGTAGAGTTATATGATCCATGAATACGATTTATTTCATATTCATTTCCAGTTAGTAAATCAAAAAGTGAATATGTAGTTAAGGAGTTGAACTCTGGCATCATGGGATGCATGGTTGAGTAGATTTCCCAACTAGCAGGTAGAGCACGGATGACTTTCAAATTCTTCTCTCGTTAAGAATATTTTTTCTTGTCAATCATTGCAATCTCAATGAGAACTTCAATGAACCTGTTCTTCATTTGAGCAATGGTCTCTCCCGACTTCATTTTAAATCTCGAATTTGTTGCATGCGATAGACAACTTGTTTTTCTGAATTATGCCTGATCCAAGACTGATTTCCTTTAGCACATCCCACATATCTTTTGCTGTTTGGAGATGTCTGATTTTGGCCAAGTAAATGCCTCTAACTGTGCTTGAAATTAGTCCTTTGGCATAGTCATCGAGTCCAACTTCTTTTCTCTCTTCAGCAGTGTATTCGTCTATGCTTTTCTCCTTTTCAACTAATATCAAAGATGGAGTAGGTCCAGTTCCATCTTTGATTTATGCGCTGCCTTTGTTCATGATTTTGATAGGTCCATCTGTGATGACCTTCCACATGTTAATGTGTTGAGCTCTTAGGCACATTTCAATTCTGAAGCTCCAGTCATCATAACCAGCAATGGAAAAATTCTCGCAAGCGCGAACCATTTGTCCTTCCATGACAAGTAGATGACTAGTTTAAAGCAAGTGTTTTATGCTGAGAAAATGTTTTCTTAGATCTATCCAAGATGACCACACAGAGGTTAACTCTTGTGAAACAGAAACAATGGCCAAAATGGACTACTGCTCTGAATTCGGTGGTTAATGCTCTTGTTTAATGAAAAACATTTTCTTTACTCAAAATCTTAAACCAACAGTTTTATGTAAGAGTATGAAGAAGATGATGAATGAAGCAAACAAGAAATTAAAGAATGAAAGTAATTAATGTGGTTCGGGATAAACTTTCCCTACGCCCACGGCTCGATCAAGAACTAGATCGATAATCCACTAAAATTTCTCCTTTCTTTTTACTCGTTGAGTTCGAGCCACAAGAATTATCAAAACTAAATAATTTTTTTTTATTACACTTTTTCCCAAATATAGAGAACTACTATCTAGGGTTACAACTGGATCAAAACTAGATCCTAACTTTGGTTTTGTAAAACAAGTTTCCAGAAATATATTCCTCAACCACAGTAAACACTCGAGAGAATTCTAAGTTGGTGATGGAGTGTTTTGAACATTGAGAGCTTGAAGAAATTTGAACAGAGTAATGGCAGATTTGAAGGCTTGAATTCTCGTACTCAATTCTAGAAGTGAAGGTGGTATTTATAGAACCATGGTTGGAACTATCCGTTAGAGAGAGAAGTGTCCTTTTCAGTTGCATTAATGGCTACATTAAATGCATGGCAGTGTTGATGTTACACGTGTCGCCTGTAATGCGACTTATTCCACCTTTCACACGTTTTCCCAGTATTTTTCCATACTTGGAATGATTCACCATACATTCAAATTGATATTCTCGTACTTCCTTCCTTAAAATATGCTCTTTGATGTGACAGCACACTGGGTGGTTGACTTATGACAAATGTAGGTATGTCAGCAGTCCACCATAGTTACTATGAGGAATAACTAGATGGACTTTGCTTCAACAGATTACTATGAGGAATAACTAGATGGACTTTGCTTCAACAGATTGTTTCCTACGATCTGTGACTTGAGCTGTCTCACATGTTAATTGGTTTGGTACGCAATTAATACTTTGATTATCCATCGACTTTCTTGAAACCATCTTTTGATAACTGAAAATGTATCAACCTACTCTAAGTGATAATTCATGGAAGCTAAAGTAGAAGACACGAGATAATTTTTGCGTAGGTTATATAAATCAATAACCTACACGGCAACTTTACAGCCAAAAAGAATAATCAAAACAAGTGTTGTGCTATTACAATGTTGGGCAACACAATAACATCAACACTAATACTAAAATACTAAATGTATGTTCTTACGAGCTATGAGCATACAAAATCAAAACTACGAATTTAATCTGCAAAAGAATGTCTATCTACTGAATGAATAACTCTAGTATTTATAGACAGACTACATGGGCTTGGATCCATAAGTATAGCAACTGTTCGGCCCATGTCTCCACAATTCTCGCAGTTCAGTTGTTGTCCTCCGCAAATCTGTCTGGAATTGTGGAACTACTTCAATCTGTTGTTGACTCCGAGATTTGTGGAACAGAATTCCACTTAGCATGAAACTTTCAACTGCCTAGTACGACTTGGTCTTCTCTCTAGTCTTCGTGCGTCCTTCAAGTCTTCGTGCGTCTTTCAAGAACGCCAAGTCAGCCTTCCACGTGGCTGTGGAGCTGGACACTGAGTCAACACCAGTTGTTATGTTGAGTCAGGAGCTAAGTCAACATTCCTGTGAAGAACACAAAAACATACATGTTAGGTCACCCTTACAAATAACAACAGACTTTAAATACCTAACAATCTCCCCCTATTTTTGTGCCTTCTTCACAACACCTTTTTCTTCACTAGAGCTCCCCCTATGTCTATGCCTGCAAAACGAGTCAACAATAGCAACAACATAGGCAGAATAACAACACGGGCATTCATCGATATGTTAAGCAGCATAAGATCATCCATCCCATTAAAAAATATGCTGCAATAAAAAATATCATCCAACATCCACCACATAAAGAGTAAAAAACATAAAAACATAAATTGTTTTTGGTGCTCCCCACATCACAAAAATAAATATTTTTGACCACAGACGGTCATCCTCACAAACGCTCATTTCCATCGTCTTCTTCATCCTCAATGTCTTCTCCCTCCTCATCTGGTTCGCCTGCTTCGCCCCCTACTGTTGCTGCTTGTATTGGTTCTCCCCCTTGTTGTGAAGACAGACAGGCTTGGAGAGAAGGAACGAGCGCAGCCAGCGTATTCAGAGCACCAATTAACTGTTGGACAGTCTGTGGTGGCAACTGAATACCAGAGGTACCCGGCAAGGGTGTATCAGGGTTTTGCCATGGTAGATCAGCCACTTTGCTCTTGCTGAAAAAGGAGATGTGAATGGCATACTCAGGAACTGGAACCACCTCATGGGTTCTGGCGATCACCAGAAACCCTTGATGTTCCATAACCCTGCAGATAAGAGATGGAAACAGGAGAGAGCTGATTTGTGTTTTAGCAGACAGAGCGGCCAGCTGATCAAAAACAATCCGCCCAAGGTTGAATTGCTTGTTAAGCCCAACAAGATAAAGCAACACCCCATGTTGCTGTGTAACAACAGTAACATTGGATGAGATTATCCAGTTGTATGTGAGAACCTTGTGGAGGACAGAGTAGAGGTGGGTCAAACAGGAGGATTTCATTGGTTGAACCCATTTGGACCTCTTGCCGCCGGTGATGAGTTTGGCAACATCGTCAAGGCTGGAGACAATGTCGCCCTCCACATTTGGTAGGCCGAGGGCAGAGTTGATGGCTTCCGCAGAAAAATCAAACACGGTATTGTAAAAGCATACTTTGGCAAATTTTTGGGAGGAGCGATTGCCAAACTCGCGATGCACGTTGTAGTAAAAGTGTCTAACAATGGATTTAACAAATGGAGGGAGTTCAAAAATGGTACCCAGCAGTCCTCGGGAGCGAAAGAAGGAGAGCAAGTTGTTCTCGTCGAACGTCGTCTCCTCCACGGTGCGCTCACTGATGCAGGGATCGTTTCGGAGGCGCTTCCACTTGACCGCCGCTAACTCATCATAGAACTATAGATTGAGGGCTAGAGCGTGATCCAAGGGACCATCGGGAGCGTCAGATGGCTTAGAAATGGGAATCGGAGCCTGGACAACCTGTTTTCCTTTCGTTGTAGTAGCAGCAGAGGAAGTGGGCTCAGGTTTGACGTCGACGGCAGTGAACCGAGGACGCTTAGGGGCAGAAGACACTTCATCCTCACTGTCATCGGGAACGACGACAGTGGGAGCTGGATTCTTGGACTTCTTTGAAAGACCTGTGTGTGTGGACAGTCTGGAACCCCAGGTGGCTGGCTTTCACGGTGGAACAGCCGGCGGAGACGATGACCGGGATTGGGGTGATGCTGGTACGGGCTCAACTAGGAAAACAGTGGTAACCGGAGGGCCAGATTCTTCAACAGCCGGAACCACAGGTATTTCGGCCGTGGTTGGAACGAGGGGAGTAGCAGTGGTGTCTGCAACCGCCGAGGGTGCAACAGAGACAGGATAGGATGGAGTCTCCACCACTGCAACGGGTGGAGTCTCAACGTCGGGCAGTGCCGGAGTTGGTTGGAGGACCTGGAGAAGGTGAGGATTTGCGGCTAGGAGTGCTTGTAGAAGGGCAGTAACGTCGGGGTTTGGAGGAGTAGCCATGTCAGGAGAAGGATTGAAAAAAAAAATCTGAGAGTGAGAAAATGGCGAGTTTTTGGATGAGGGAAGACGAAGACTGATGTTTTGTTTTAACTATACTTCAAAAAACCGTATCAGTCTAGGGATATGTGCGGATTTGGGAGAGAGAGAATAGAGGAGGTTTCTAGGGTTTCGTGTGACAGAAAAAGTAATGATGGAGAATAGTCTGGCGACGGTTCAACTCAAAAGAAGTTATGTCGTTTCATTTTCTTCCTGACAAACCCAAGAACACGCTACTCGACAGTTATAACCCACTATCAAATAGAGAAATAAGCGATGTGGAGGACAGTTGCCACCACAGACTGATGTTAAGATGGCATGCAACAGTCAGCAACAACCGGATGGACTCAAGTCTTGCTACTGGGGCAAATGTGTCATCAAAATCTACCCCTTCGACTTGAGTATAACCTTGAGCTACCAATCGTGCTTTGTTTCGCACTATTGTTCCCTTCTCATCAGATTTGTTCTTGAAAATCCACTTTGTGCCAATAACATTTCTGTTGGCCGGTCTGGGAACAAGGTACCAAACATCACTGCGCACAAACTGATTTAGTTCTTCATGCATAACATTTATCCAGAACTCATCAGTCAGTGCTTCCTTGACATTTTTTGGTTCAAACTTAGATACAACACACGTTACGCCTTCAATTGTAGAGCACACAGAGTACATGCATGTCATATCTCTATAGTTAATCGGCTGTTTACGTCTGGTCTGAACACCGTCCTCAATATTTCCTATCACTTGAGAAAGTGGATGATTTTCTCTTATCCTTCCTGGAGGTTTTCTGCGGTGAGCAACCTCTTGAACCTCATCTTGCTCGTCTTCTGGTTCCTGTTGTGTACCATTGTTTTCCTCATCACCGCTGGATGTTGTGTGAGGTGGAGCATTTTGAGCCTCAACAGGAGGCACAACAACTCCTCCTTGATATATGTCATCTTCTGCTTTCACCTCCTTGTCATATCACCTGCGTCATCAAAGACAACATTAATAGATTCTTGTATTGTCTTAATGCGAAGGTTAAATATCATATACGCTACGCTGTTTGTTGAGTACCCAACAAATACTCCTTTGTCGCTCTTGTCATCAAACTTAGTTAGATACTCACGATCATTTAGGATAAAACATACACACCCGAAAACACGAAAATGTTTTAGGTTAGGTTGAGTCAGGAGCTAAGTTAACATTCCTGTGAAGAACACAAAAACACACATGTTAGGTCACCCTTACAAATAACAACAGACTTTAAATACCTAACAATAACAACAGCAAAAGCTAAGGACATATCATTTTTACAAAAATGGTTTGCTGCTTTACATCATCATCTGTTGATGTTGAATGAAGCAGGAGACAAGAGGTATTATTAGAAGAAAGGTCAACCTGCTCACTATGTCAAGACAGATAAAGATCATAAGCGGAAGACATCTACTAAAACATCATCAACCAAGAAGAAGAAGATCAACTGGGATAATATTGAGAGAAACCATCCATCTATCTACAAAGCCATATCAAGAACAGATGATGCTGGAAGAAGGATTACTTGTTACATATGTGTTCTGAACACTAAGTTAATCTGGGTTCCTAAAGGAACATTTGCAACTAACCAAGCACCCACTCGCTGAAAGGGCAGCTAAATCTCCTTAATTGCAGGATCGAAGAACTGCAAGAAGAAATAAAGTAGCAAAGGGAACAATCTGGATTGTTGATAGTGGTTGTTCAAAGCATATGACATGTGACAAGAACGCTCTATCAGACTATGTGGAAAGAGAAGGACCACATGTAACCTTTGGATGTAACTCAAAAGGTTATACTAGAGGATATGGTAATATCAAGATTGACAAGACCACCATCACTAATGTATCTTATGTGGAGGGTATTAGTCGTAATCTGTTTTTAGTTAGCCATTTATGTGCTAATGGAAATCAGATTGTTTTTTATGCTAACAACTGTTTTGTGAAAAACAAGGAATGAGATGAAATTCTTCTTACCAGAAAACTGCAGGACAGGTTGTATATTGTGCAGTGGACTAACCCGATCGAGACTTGTCTAGTTACTAAGACAAGCTGGTTATGGCACAAGAGACTTAGCCATCTCAACTTTAAGTCAATAAATAAAATTGCAAGAGATAAGCTAGTCGAAGGATTACCATAACAAGTGTATGACAAAGGTCATATTTGTGAAGCATGTCAAGCTGGGAAGCAAACCAGATCATCATTTTCCAGCAAAGCAGCTCAGACATCCTCCAAAGTCTTGGAGTTACTATATTTAGACTTATTTGGCCCAGTTAAGCTATTAAGCATAAATGGGAGGAAATACACTCTAGTCATTATAGATGATTGCTCAAGATTCACTTGGGTCATCTTTCTGTTCAAGAAGAAGGAAACCTTGGAGAAGCTGCCAAATTTTCTCAACAAGATCACCAAGCAAAAGGAAACCTATGTTGTAACAATAAGAACAGATCGTGGAACAGAGTTTCTAAACCAGAAGATTGAGGATTATTGCAAACAGATGGGTATCACACACCAGACATCTGCAGCAAGAACACCTCAATAGAATGGAGTAGTTGAGAGACGAAATAGATCGTTAAAAGAAGCAGCTCGTACAATGCTGAATGCAACCAGATTACCTAAGAAGTTTTGGGCATAAGCCATCTGCACGGCTTGTTATACACATAATAGATCGGTGATAACTCTCAGACATGGGAAGACACTATACGAGATCTGGAACAACAGAAAGCCCATGATACAGTATTTTCGTACTTTTGGTTGTACGTGTTACATTCATAATAATGGGAAATATCAATTGAAAACCTTTGATAGCAAAACTGACCCAGGAATATTCTTAGGATATTCTAATGTTAGCGAAGCTTATAGTTACAATAAGAAGACTCATATTGTGGAGGTAACACCTCATATTGTTTTTGATGAAGCTATTCTTGAATACAGGGAAACAGAAGACGAACAGGTTCACAAATAGATCAACTAGTACAAAATTAGGAGGGATACTACTTGAAGATATCTTAATCTAGAATACAACAGAAGGGGATGAAATTGATGTTCAACCTATAGTTGAGACCAGTACACAGCAAGGGAGAACAACTCACATCAATCTAGACCAAACCAGATCAACTCCAGATGATAGTGAGCGAGTAGAAGCAGACAATTCTGAACCTTCTCAAAGTCAACCTGATGAATCAAGAGACATTAATAGCTGGAACAACAATCAAAGTGTTGAGATCGAAGAAACAGAAGAAGAAAATCCTTTCCAAGCAACTTCAACAGCACACCCTAAATTAGAGGAACCAACAGAAGAACCTGAACCTGAGATATCAGAAGAAGAGATATCGAGTAGAAGGAGATGGATACAAGAACACCATCCTCCAGAACAGATTGTTGGAAACCCATCAGATCGTGTGAAGACCAGAAGAATGCATGGAGAGAGTGCACTTCTAAGTTGCTACTTATCTCGTGTTGAACCAGCTGATGCTTATGTAGTACTACAAGATGCAGATTGGGTTATTGCTATGCAAGAAGAACTCAATGAGTTTAAAAGAAACCAAGTTTAGTACCTTGTAGACAGACCAAGACACCAGGGAGTGATAGGTGTCAAATTGGTATTCAAGAACAAACGAGATAAAAGTGGTGAGGTTGTCAGAAAAAAAGTCAGATTAGTTGCAAAGGGATACAATCAATAAGAAGACATTGATTTTGACGAAACATTCGCACCGGTTGCCAGATTGGAAGCCATCAGATTGTTTCTAGCATACGCAGCTTACAAGAGATTCAAGGTATACCAGATGGATGTCAAGAGTGCATTTCTAAATGGTATTCTTGAAGAAGAAGTATATGTAGAACAACCTCCTGGTTTTGAAGACGGTAATCCAGACCAGATGGTGTATTGATTAGCCAAAGCTGTTTATGGACTGAAGCAAACACCCAGAGCATGGTATGAGACATTATCAACGTTCTTGCTGGAGTCAGGATTCAGAAGAGGTTCTGTTGATAAAACATTATTCATAATCATAGTCAAAAAACATATCCTTTTAGTCCAGATATGCGTTGATGATATTATATATTTGGATCACAATCTGGTTATCTATGTGATAAATTTGCTGAACTTATGAAAAATAAGTATCAAATGTCCATGATGGGCGAGATGAATTTCTTTCTAGGCTTGCAGGTGAAGCAGCTACCAGATGGTATATTCGTTAATCAAGCGAAGTACATCAATGATCTGATCACCAAGTTTGGAGTCAAAGATAGCAAACTTGTCATGATTCCAATGTAGACCAACAGGAAGATAGATCCAGACCTAGAAGGGAAACCAGCAAACATAACCCAATAGATACCAGGCCAATCCTCACAAACCAACACTTTCTTTCCCAGCCTGCTTTGTCCTCACTGACAGGCTGACCCAAGACACTTCCCAATAGGTCACCCATCGTAGTATTGCTCCAAGCCAAGCACGCTTAACCTTGGAATTTCTACTAAGGGATCACCTGAAAAGATGATGCACCATGTTGGTATGAGTAGTACTAATCAATTCATTTAACCTCTCGTCAATAATGGTAGTGCAGGCCCTTTTCGACTAAGGCAGGCCGAACTCCCATAAGCTCTCTCAGGTACGATACACGGAGGACCCACCCTCCGGGAGGTGCTGGAGTCCACTTCCCAACAGAAAGTCTACTTCTGGAACATGCCACTTTCTTGGAAACAAGTTAATCTCTTTGTTTTCAAAGAAACAAACATCTGTGGCCACATCAACAAATGAGGCAAAATATATGGCCGCTGGAAGTTGTTGTGCACATATACTCTGGTTAAAGCAACAGCTCAAGGATTATGAGATCGATGTCAATGAAATACCTATATTCTGTGACAACTCAAGTGCTATTGCTATAACGCAAAATCCAGTTTTGCACACGAGATGCAAGCATATTGATGTGAGACATCATTTTATAAGAGATCATGTGGAGAGAAAGCATATCCAGATCGATAAGATACACACAGATGTTCAACGTGCTGATATATTGACAAAAGCACTTCCAGAAGAAAGATTTAAGATGTTATGTGGAAAGTTAGGATTACTAAACCTAGATGAAAGAAACAGATCGACATCAGATTGATAAACACTAGATCGTGTAGCAGATTGATGACACACAGATCACTAGTTGTGATAATCCATCAGATTATGAAAGCCACACTGTCAACAAGATTGACATTCACAAGAATGTGGAGATTGCTAGTATCAGATCACAACTTCAATACCAGATGATGTATGAAGTTAATACCAGATGGATGTGAGAACCAGAAGACGAAGTTAAAAGCAAGACCAGATTGCTTACATTAAACACGTGTTAGAATTTGAAGAATCTACACCATGTCATGTGAAAATTAATTTTTCAATAAAGATTACTTAGTCAATGGGGAATTCAAAAATTTGTATCGTTTTTCTGACCTAATTACCGCCCTAACTATATTCTATAAGGTTTATTTTCTGACATAGATTTGCTAAATCTTCCATAATCGTGATGATTAGTACAGTTTTGGAAATTGTGATCAGGGAATATACTTGCCATACGAGGAATAGGAAAGTTGCAGTGATAAGAAAGATTTACACGCTCCATCTTATAACCTTAGGATCAAGCGCGTGAATCTGACGCAAAGAGAGGCGGCAAAACAAAATACTGAAGCGGGAAAATCTTAAAAGGGAGACTTTCATCCAAACCTTAAACTTCTTATCGCTTTCATGTTAGCCATTGAATTATTTCCTATATATATGTGTCGTACGTGCATTTAACTATTCTCCTTACACTTTCAACTCACTACGCACTACTCCTCTCTAAGCACTTAAGCATTTACAGTTTCCTCAAAGCGTTTTCGAAAGCTTTCAAACCTTCATCTTTCTTGAAAAATGGCACCTCAAACATCGTTGTTTTTACAACACATTGCTGAAGTTTAGAAATTCCTCTTACCCAAACCATATGTTTTCCTTGAAACTCATGGTTTTCAAAAGCTAGAAGAGATCTTCCCCATCGTTAAGCGTTGCAAAGGTTTTTCATCGGTTATTTGTTTTTGAACTGCTTAAGCATGATTATATAGAAGTTTCTCTGTGAGATCAGTTTTTGGAAACATGATTTAATCTTTATTTTCAATATTCTCTGGATATATGTTAATTTCTGGATTATTGGTCATATATATATTTGTGTTCATACTCATAACTGTGATATGGGGCATATATGTTGTCAATATAACTAGAAATTATATGTTACTTACTGCTGGGATTTCTATATATTGTAGGATTTCACAACATAGTTACTGCTCATCCCAAGATGTACTTAGCCAAACAGGCTGCTACATTTTACCTGACATGGCACGATGAAAAGGACAGCCAAGAAGCAAATGTGCTCATGCCCATTGGGGATAGGACAAGTAAGACAACCTATGATGTTATCGCCATGATCAACCAGGCATACCGCCTAAAGGATGAGGGGATGACACTTGATGAGATCACTGTGGAACAGCTTCAGGAAGTTGTGGAGCAAGTGATGGTGATTCCCATTGCCTACACGGGAAGAATGTTCCAGAGGGCACTACTCCAACCAGGCTACAAGCTGGTCTTCGAGTTCGTGCAGCTCATCTTCATGACGCACAGTGGATCATATGATCAAATCACCCCGGAGAAGTTCAGAATCATGACTGGTTCTGAATTTGAAAGTCAACTGGAGCAGAATCCTCTTTGTCTTCTGGCAAAAGAAGCACGTCTCATGAAGTGGAACATGGATGCCAAGGGCAATGATGTATCTGTGGAAGTTAGAAGGAATTTGAGGCACTCCACCAAAATAAGCTTCATGGTGGAGAAGTTCTTCAAACAACAGGTTTGAGAAAATGTTGTGGAGTTCAACTCCAGGTTCACCATCCCTAAGGATCAACATCAGATCGAGATGTCCTTGGGAATTACTCCAGCCTTATCCAACAAGGTTACTGATGAAGTGCACCATGTTGCACTACTGGAGATGGGTAGCTCAAATCCCATCTGGGTGCCACCTACCAGAGCCACTGAGAAACAGAAAGAGAAGACACCAAAGGAGAAGGTGCAGAAACAAAAAGCTCAGCGCAAGCCACCTGCCAAGAGGGCAAGTTCTATAGATACTGACACATCTACCACAACTCATCAACCCAAACAGAAGAGGAGAAGGTTGAGGAAGGTACACGAGTCACCACCACCTACTGAAGATGCACAACCAAAGACTGCCACACACCAACCAGAACAAGATTTACTACAACAAGCAGAGGAAGCCCATCAACCAGAAAGCTCCATTCCTCAACTGACAGAGGCACCACAATTTGTGGAACCAGAGTCAAGCTTTGATCCCAACCAGGGCAAAGACTTCTCACCAGCACGTTTTGTCACTCCCTCACCAGACCGGATGCAGAGGATTAGTGAGGAGGATGAGGAAGAAGATGAGGAACTTGATGAGGAGGAAGAGAAACGGACACAAGCAGAAGGAGTCATCCACTTGCTAGAAAATGAAGCAGATCATTTTGTTCTTCAATATTTTCCAAGGATTCATTTGCTTCGAAAAAGCTATGGAGGAGCGAAGATCAAATTTTACTTACTGGTCAAGGACAGTGAGTACGACATTTTTGATGCCCTACTTCAAACCAGATCGATGGAGGAGCTCAAGAAAGAAGAAGCCACTTTGCTGAGTTTACTCCAAGCAAGTTTTGTTAGTGAAGTCAGAACAGAATACCACAAGCTTATACTAGCAATGATGAAGCATGAAGCCAGGCTGCTGTAGATTGACTTAAAATCATTCTACGATGATAGAATGGATTTTTACTTAAGTGTCAAAGGATCAGATGATGAGGTTGATCCAGATGTGGAAATGGAAGGTCAATGAGGTGACCAGATGGAGAAGCCCACCAAATCTGATACAGAGAGCCAATTAGAGAAAGAAGTCACAGAACAACCTACTCAAGAGGCAGAGAAACTCAAGCGGAGGAAGAAGAAGACTCCCATTATTCATCTGGATCCAGTAGATGAAGAACCAGTGGCACAATCAATTGCTGGAGAACCCACCAATGAAATTTATACTCATGGGGTTTCTCAAAAAAGAAGAAGGATGTCAGATTCTATGAGCTGGAAGAATTGCTGGAGAGGGAGACCAAATCATTCAATAACTATCAGATCAACAACTGTATCACCTTACGCGTTCAAGACCAGCTAACTGATATCTGCAATGACATCCAAGCAAAGGCCACTCAAGTCCTTGTTGATTTTAATCAACATCAGAAGGAATATGACAATGACATGGACCTCGATCTGCACCGAAAATTGAGAGATCAGAATAAGGATCTTAACAAGAAGATGGATGATGATCGAGAGGCCACTGAAGCTACACGAGAGAAGGTTGACCTAATGGTAGAATCAGTGGAGAAACAACCCCATAAAGTTCAGGATCTGGTAACAGACACGCTTGCCAAAGAGAAAGAGCGTATTGATGCAACTGTGAAGAGTCAAATTGTTTCTATCACTGCTGATGTGAAAGAGGCCACTACCATTGATATACATGCCAAAATTGCTGCCTTCGAGAAGGAGAAGTTTGTGGAACTTATGAAGGCAAATCAAGTCAGTGTGCTGGATGCTCTACTCTACCCAAATCCTACAGAGTATGAACACCAGAACACTAGACTGAAAAAAGTAGAAGACCTCCAGAACACCTACGATGCCACCTTCTCCACGATGAATAGAAGACTCGAGAAGAAGCTTGGCGCCACAGACCAGACTGTTAACTTACTCCTAAACTTCAAGGATGATGCTGAACAAAAGATGGAGGAGATGAAGGCCGAGATTGACTCCCTTCGTACACTCATCAAGTTTGTATTTGATGATGTCGAAAAGAGGGAAAGGTCGAAGTCTGACAAAGGAGGAGATGGTAAAGGAAAAGGAAAGGATGCAACAGAACAAGGACCAGATCAAGGTGAACCAGACCAAGGTCCACCAGAAGGATCACAAAGAGAAGCGCCAGCACAACAAACAAAAGAGAAGCCCACAACACCACTTAGGGCAGATCCTACGATTGAACAAGATCAAAATCAACAAAAACAGCAACAACAACAAGCAGTACGGGACAAGGGCAAGAAATCCATTGACGAGGGAGAACAAATTGTTGAACTACTCCTGTATGGAGTAAGTAGTGAACAAGCGTGTGACCCAATTTTTCAGGCACAATTTTAGAAAGAACAAGATGAACGAGAAAGGAAGCTGGTAGCACAAGAGGCCAGAGAAAAGTCGTTCCAGACACTCTCTTCTCAATCGTCATCAGAACGTTCACAATAGAAATCATCACAATCCACCACTCAATCAAAAAGGAAGAAAAAGAAGTCACTCACTGCCTGGAACCTCACTCTACAGAAGAAGATACCCAAAGATAATTGGGTACCAGAGGCAGACCAGAAGGATTGGGAGCTCATCAAGCAAGGATTTATCATGAATATATATTTTCTAAAGGAACCTATCTACTCAGAGTCCACACCAGATGAAGACTTCAACAGATACATGGAAAATTTTGCAGAGAAGGAACGGATTTAGAGGATTAGGTTGGCAGCCAAGGACGCTAAAATTCAAATTAATGCACCCGAGCGGGAGTATATGGCATTTCCAACAATCCCAGGAAGCAGCATACCAGATAAGACTTATATTCTCAATTATATCAATCAAGTGGCCAAAATCAAGGGTTACAAGATTAATAATCACGACCCAAATTACGCCAGAGTAAGGGACGGGATCTATGAGAGTATCCAACTTACCTCTGACGCTCAACGCGAGAAAATGAAGAAGGGAAGTGCTAGCAGATAGTTCTCTTAGATTTTTCTATCTTTCATCCATCTGTTGTTCTTATTTTTGATATCTACTTGTAATTCACCTGTTTTTAAACTTATATATATATACATGTGGGTTTTCTGAAGACAAAGGCTCATTGTCCAGAACCATATTATTGCCTATGATTGTTATAACATTAATAACAATCTCTTAAATCCCTTCTGGTTATTTAAAACTAGATCACTCTATGCTTTACTTAGGGTTAATTTTTAAAGTGTGGTTTCGACATCATTAAAAAGGGGAAAATTATTGGGAACCCCACAATATTTAGTTTTGATGATGTTCTCTCGAAACATACTTAGATTTTATTCTGTTTGCTAAGTCTTAATATGTTCTAAACTATACCAGATCACTAATGTATAAAGTGAATTTGATAGAGAACATGATCCTAGAGAGTAACTTAAAATGTAAAGGATTACATCCTATCGAAGTTATTCTGTCTGTTTCTTGTTCAAGGACCAGATCAACATCCGACTCAAGCAAGCAGATGATCATTCCAATGGCCACACAATCTGGTTACATGGAATCATTCCCAGAAGACTGCAATCATGCTTTGGAGCATTCTGGAACAAACTAATAATTACTGACCAGATCGACATCAATCTGCTTTGACCAGATCGTTACTACAAAGCGAGCCAACTTAGACCAAATCATCTCCAGTCAACTGACATTCACTTGTTTGTCCAGATTGACTGATGAGAATCTCAAACTCATTGCCAAATCAGCATAATCTCACGAAGATGGAAAGTATATCTATTGGAGATCAAATTTGGAAGGAGAATCAATCAACAAGCTAAGAAGGATAGAAGTACCTATCAACGATCTGCTTTCCATATTTATTGAAGATTCGGTCAAATCTTTCCAAAGGTAAGAGAAGATAAATCATGGATTCATATCTCTTGATTGGTAAATCACACTTATTTCAAACCAATCAAGGCTAACGGTTAGAATTTCAAATTCTACACCTATAAAAGCTTGGAACCAAAACTGGAAGAGTACGGATATTATTATCAACGATCAAGCAAGCTGTTACTCTGCTCAAAAATCAATTCACTTGTCAAAGCTCTATTTTTAAGAAGATTTCTACACACCAGATCGTGTTCTAAGCCGTTCGTGATCGAAATCACACCAACTCGATTCAAGTCTGTCTTATCGAAAAGAAGGAAGGATAACTTCACTAGCTAGTAGTTTTTTAGTGGATTGACGTGAAGAGATCCAGTTAAAGTAGTTTTCTGTAAGTTGTAAAGGGGCACGACCACCCTTATTCGTGCATAAGTTTCAACCAGATTGTGCTTGAAACTTGTGGCTCGTTCTCAGTGAGTATAAAGAAGAAGAGTATCCTAGTAGTGGATATCTAATCCAGTTTGGATTGGACCGTCGACGTAGGGGGTTTCCCGAACCACGTAAAAACAACTATGTTATTTACATTCCGCATTTTAAATTTCAGTTGTTTATCTGCTAACCAACACAAGCACTCAAACTGCATTTCTTAATCAATCTGATTAAGTCTTTCAAAAGGTTTTCTAAGCAAGAGCACAGACTAAGTCCACCATATTCCGCACACAACGCTCTGTTAGAGATCAAGATCACTCTTGATATCTGCTAAGTATTTTTCACCAGAGAGTATCTATCTAGATAGATCGAGATCGATCTGATTTGTCAAAGTTTGCATTTGGTGTATTCCCCCCCCCCCCCCCATACACCAAACCTTGCTCTTTCGGGACCAACAGTTAATTTGATTTATTCTCGGTTCTGTTAAGCATGACTAACGTGAGGTCTGACCTGTAGCCTGATGATAAATCTGATGTGAGGTCTAACGTTCCCAAAATTGACTCATGTTTACGTCCCTAATGTTCTGATGATTTATACTGTCAAGATTAGTCTTTCTCTCTTGTATCTTTATGGCTTGTGTTTACTTGACATGTTGTACTCTATTCTAAGGTCATGGTTGATTTGATTTTATGAATGTTAGTCCATCAATTTTTGAAGTTGACACGTTAATATTATGATTTCTCCTGTCATATCCGATTTCATCCTTGGTTGGTCCTCTTCTTTAGGATTTTATGGCTTCGTCCAATTTTTCTATAGATAATGTTAACTTTCTTAGCTTTTCATAAGTGTCTACTTCATTTTCTATTAAGGTGTTGTTTCTCATGGCCAGATCATTGACTTTGGCTTGAAGTTGATAGTTTTCTTCCAGCTTAGCTTTGAACTCATTGCTTGGTTCTTGTTTCTCTCGTTGTAAAGCTTCACTGTTTAATTGGATCTCTTTGAGCTCCATTTTGAGTTTGTTGATCTCTTTTTCTTTTAGTTCGTCTAGTTTCTTGCTTCAGCTTATTTGCTCATGCTGAAGCTTATCATTCAATCTCTTGTTTTCTTTAGTTGCCATGAAAAATAGAACTTGCATCACTTCGAATGATTCGACTATCTCCATATGGTCTGATAGATGTAACAATTTCCTTTAGTTCTAATAGTTTCGATGTCTGACTTGATTTAGAAATTTCTTCTATTCTGATCTCATCGGGTTTCTTGTTGAAAGTAGGATTATTGTAAGATTTAGCATTTTATGCATATAATATACCTGGGTAGCCGTCTGTTGGCAATCTTCGTGATTTCCCATAAAGCATTGAGTATTTTCTTCTTCGTACATTATTAGTCCAAAGTCTTCATCATCATATGTATCGGAAAAACGCTTCTTATCTTTAGAATATTCTTCTCCTAAAAGAGCTTTTCATTCTGCGTTCCGCTTGTCACATTTTGCTCTGAGCTCTTCTCTTTCCTTCTTGCTTAGAACTGGGAAGTCAGTTTTGCAGTGATTAGGGGATCCACATTTGTAGCATATTCCTTTGGAGGTTGCCTCATTTTCGTTTATGGCTTGTATGGTGTGGATGATCTCCAGTTGACTTATTGATTCTCCTGGTAGTTGCACGAATGTGTCGAACTTCAGGAACTCCAGGGTTAACTTGTTTTCCTTTGATCTCATGAGATCCATCTCTTAGTTCAGCTAGTAAGTCTCAAATCTCTTTTGTTGTTTCACAAGATTGGACCTTCATCAGTATTGGTCTCTCTAGTTTGTTGGTAATCACGTGGATGGCGAAATTGTTGTGGCCTACCATCTTCTTTTCGTCATTTGTGTCGTGTAATTTATCCTTCTTTTTTCGTCCTCCCTGTGGAACATCTATCATTGGGATTCTTGTGTCTACTAAAAATGACTCGTATATGACAATTGGTCCTGATATGATTACGTCCCACATCATATAATGCTCAGATTTAAGAAACATAATGAGTTTCATTTTTCATAAGGCATAGTCTTTGATCGATTACATGAGAAGTGATATTTTTCTATTCTGCAAGAGAGGGTTAGACACGCAAGTAATATGTATGCAAAAGTTCAAAGATCTTTTAAAAAAGACCTCAAAGACACTTGTGTTACAGATAAAGTGGTCTTTTGAACCACTACTATAATACCACTTGTTGGTCCCGAAGAAAATATTATGATGTATAGGGGAGAATACACCAGTATTTCAAAAATATATATTTAACACAAAGTCAGTTAACTGGGGGTAGTCAGTCCAATGTTTTGTAAGCGAAAAATGATGGATAAAGTCTTACTCTCTATTTAAAAATTGTGCCCCAAGTAATGATATGCACAAGAAATAAGAAAGTAATAAATCGACACAAGGATTTTTTACGTGGTTCAGAGATGAAAAACTTCTATGTCCACGATATCGATGTGACTCGAGGGTTTCCAATAAATTGGAGAGTTTGTGATCGACATGTATATGAATTACAATCAGATCACTCAAGAGACTATGGTTACTATCATTGAGGTGTTCTTAAAACAACTAAGTTGTCATGCCCCAATTCCCGAGGGAAGGCCCGTAAGCCGGGGTGCGACTAGGGGTGGGATTTAAGAAGCGGGGAAGAAGGGGGGCATGCTTGATTTGGAAAGAAACCCGAATAATACTTCAAACATAACCATTATTTGATAAGCGAGAAGACTCGCAATTCAAATCGATGCAAAAAGCTATTCGATGATAGAATTTGAGGTTCACAATCCTAATTATATCGAATAGAATAACATAACCAAAGTCAATAGAAGTTATAGATCGACAGACGAACTATACTTGACAAAAGATAATATCATAGCGGAAGCAATTCATAAAATCAACCAGATGACAACAACACCGCCTCAGCTCAACCCGTCACTACCGGCACTTAACCTGAAAACATTTGAAAACAATTTGGGGGCTGAGTACTAGTTTACTCAGTGGGCTATGCATTTTATAAACAATTTTATAAAATCTAAACATTTTTATCCATTCATAAACAACATACCTTGGAAGGTTTCAAAACGCAAAGTACTTCTAAGCATGTTAAAACATTTATCATTTTCATTCATTTGCGCATTTATGTACGTTCTAAAGTTACTCTTACTTTGGCCCCGGAACTCTTGCCACCGTCAAGCCCATTTACATTCAGACTTCGGGTCGAAGCCCAGAGAGTCTATTTGAGCATTTAGATTTCGGGTTGAAACCCAGAGAATCCCTTTCTGCTTTTGGATTTCAGGTCGAAACCCAGAGAATCCCATTAACATTACAGCAGCACACAATGGAGATCAACCCATTGCACTACTACCCATCGTGTACACAGTTTTCGACTAACGTGTTAGGTAAAGCCGAAAACCTCGATCAATTAACTTCAGAGCATTAAACTTAATTGAACGTACATTAAAACATGACATGGATAACATGCATTTTGCAATATCAGAGCTTATATAACTCAAACATAATTTTGAGAAAAATAAACCCACCTCTTGGAATAAATCTGTAGCTTTAAACCTCCCTTGAGTTTAGAAAAGTCAAGCTAATCCTCACGTTCAATTTGGCTTACACATTGTACTTGACCTTCATATAATACTTAGAAACCTCAGAATCTAAATAAATCTATATCTAATTAAAAGCTAATAAATAGCTTTTAGAATTTCATATCCTTCCTATTTTCTAGACACAAAACTTGGATTTTCTTCGAAAATCTTAGTTCGTTATATAGCATTTAATAAATTAAATGCTATCATTACTCGTTTACAACGAGAAAATTAAATCTTAAATAATAATTAGTAATCAATTCGAATTAACCATTTAATTAAGTTAAATCATTTATTCAAATAAATCATAAATCTAAAAATTAATTAGAGATCATTAGACTTAACATATTTAAATGCCAACTCATTATTATCTTTCATTTCCTATTTTCTTCCTTTTTCTTTATTCTTTCCTTTTATATCTTTTATTCTTTTATTTTTCCCTTTTCTTTTATCTCCCTTTCCTAACAACTAAACTTCTCCTTTTCTTCCTATATTCTGTCGACTTCTTCACCATCCTTTCTCCTTTTATTTTATTTATTTATTTCTTCTTTTTCTTTATTACTCTTAATTAAATTATTTCCCTCTCTCTCCCCAGGATTCGTCACTCTCCCCCCACCCATTCCTTCTTCCTTTCTTCTATATTTGCAGACAAACATGAAGGCAACTCTTCTTCTTTGCTTTCTTTTATTTCTTATTTATTTTATTCTTTTATTTCTAACAACTAAATCACTCTCTTTTTACTCTTAACCAAACCCATAACTCTCCCTAATTTCCTCTCTCTTACCTTTATGTTTTCTTCTTCAGTTGCAGACAATCATCAAGGACAATCATCAAGGTAAATCTTTCTTTCTTTCTTTTTTAATTTTTGTTTTTGTTTTTTTGGTTTCCTTCTTTTACTGATTATGATTATGTTAAGGTTTTGAACTTTGCATAGCATTATGTTTTAGCATTTTTGGTTAAGAGAGGCTTGATTTTTATAGGATTCTAAATGTTGGTGTAATATACTAGACTTTAACAAATAGAATATAAAACATTAAAAGATTAAATGTTGAGATTGTTATTGCCTTATGAAAGATAATATTCTATTAGCCTTGATTTCTGCAGATTTGGAGCAGCTCATTGAGGTTTGCCACTGAGCGAGAAGACTTCCTCCTACTCCTCAACTTATTTCTTTGTGTTCTTTTTCTCCTACTTCTTCTCCTTTTGTTTGGTATTCTTATTATAGGTGTGAATGCAGTTAGCAGAGATGGGGAGATGAGAATGAAGGTATGGGTTGCATCAAGATATTATGGAAGTAGTGATAGGACAAAGTGACGTGTAGTTGAGGTGAAGAGGGTGGTGACAAAAGTAAATCTGTAAAAAATCATTAATAGGAGGCGGTAAAGGAGCTTAGGTAGTAGTAGTTGAATATTTTCATTGTAGTATTTGTTGCTTATCTTCTTGAGTTGATTAGTGATGCATATCACATTATTGTAGGATGTAATTTAAATTACTTTGTTATGATGAAATATTTAATATTATAGTTTTGTTATAATATTTGATTTTCATATCTTATTTACTATAATTAGACAAATTAGTCTAATAGTTAACTAGACTAGTTCAAATGAACTACTTAATCAATTCGTTTCAATTTCGTATTAAAATCGTTATCCGATTCAAATTAATAACTTAAAATGAAACTCAACATCGGAGTTTTAAAAATTCTCAATGTATATGATAACTCTAATATAATAAAACTCGATTAATTCTATGATTAAAAGAGCGGGATATTACATATAAGTATCTCGTAGTGAATAACTATCTAAATAAGAACTCTGAGAGACTAGCTATATATGTATCAAGAGTTTTTTGTCACTTGCAGTATGCTCGTGATTGCTTCGTTGATTGATATTTCGCTCTCCCTTCTTGAGGTGTATTTATATTCCTCCTTTAATCAATAGATGTGGCAGTGGATCTTCCAAACTTGGTAAGATTACGTTATAAGATATTTCCTTAGTTTGTTTTCAATGATCTTAGCTTGATTCTCGCTCTGATGACTTGTCACAGTTAGATCCATCGTCAATCCTTGTAGTCACCAGTTTTCATTCATCAGACTCGTTCTCAGAATGATCCTCAAGTCTGATCATCAGGCTTCATCTTCATCATCAATCTTCTGGTCGTCAATTTACAACTATCAAACCATAAAGAAAACAAAAGCTTCCTAACAAGTAAGCTTTTCTAAGAATGGTATTTTATCAGGGGAGGTTTTGAGATGCAAATCAAAACACTTTTATTGCAAAGCTTCCCGAAAAATCTAATTAATGATTCGTGTTATATGTATATTAAAGATTTATGACCGATTTATTCATTATTTGGTGGAATTTTATTATTTGTTAGTATATTTTATCTCGATTTTAACATTCACTCATATATTTAATTGCTTATTGAAAAATGAAAATTAATATTTTAAAACTATTACATCAATATTGTTGATAAAAAAAGTTTCATAACTACAAAATAATGCAAATATGATCCTATATATATAGTTATCGTTTTAATCATTATTTTTTAAAAACAATAAATTAAGTCATTTTTAAAAATTGTGATTATATAATAAATCATAATTAATCATTATTTTAAAAAAATTAAAAATTATATACAATATTTTTTAATTTATAAACTCTAAAAATTAACTAAAAGTAACATCAAACATTAAGAGATTATTATATAAGTGGAATAAACCCTAATATAATGTATAAAATTAAATTAATATATATAAAATTGAAACAAAAAAAAATAGTTTTATTAGAGCTAAAATGCGGAATACAGAAGTGGAATACTAAATTCATCATTGAACCCATAATTTGACTTCATACATAATATGCTAGCGCAAAACATTTAAATGTAAATATACAACTGTTTATATATTTCAAACTTATTATGGAACTATGACCGGATCCAAATACATACTTGGTGGCATATTTATAATTTAATTAACATTTGCCTCAAGTATGTACAGTTACAAGATTTGAAGGAATATTGGAACTATCAACGCAATCTCCCTATTCCTTAGTTACATTTATAAAATATCTCAAAGTATTGTTTATGACCAAAGTCACCAGATGCTACTCTTACAAATATATAGTGCTGCGACAAACCAACGTTTAATCCTTTATATAGTACAAAAAAAGAAATAAAAAAGAAAAAAAAAACACTCCAGAACGAATATAAAAAAAATGGCAAGCAAGTAATTTGCCAGAAAGCAGTAACATTAAAACCATAATCATACACTACAAGAAGCTTTTGTAACTATAGATAAAGAAAACTAGTTTCAGCTGCGTATTGACGATGGGTGTGGAACAATCAAACATCTTCAAGTAGATAAATACCCCCTCAGAAACTCTAAACCAGCATATGATGCTACTACCTTTCAACCTTCCAATATTTCCTTTTCATAAGCAGAGTTCTATCAAAAAGATATCAGCCTCAATCCTCTAGAAGAGCTTTCCCTGATGTTGCTGTGTGCCACTTCTCATCATCACGCAGAATTCCTCGTAGTTGATTCTCCCATCCTATCAAGTCACAATCTCCTAAGTTCCATGACCGTTCTCAAAAATAATAAAACATGGTTAACATTTATGTAACATCTAAATTGAGACTGACTTACATTATCTGTATCCACCTCTGAAATTATTTCCTTGATGCTGGCTTCGTCCCCTATACCATACTCCTTCATAGCAGTTTCCAGTTCATCTCTTGTGATATAGCTGGAATAAATTAAAGCAAACGAGTTGAGTATGAGTACAACATTAGAACAGAAAAAGATGGTTCAAAATGTATCAGTGATATGGAGATCAATATTTAAAGAAGCTGTTGAGACGATTTTCTAGGCCTACCCGCTGCCATCTCTGTCAAAATATTGAAATGCACTGAACAGATGCTCATCTCTTTCGAGTTTGTGTCTGTGCATTGTAGCAGTAATGAATTCTTCATAGTCTATTGTCCCGTTTCCATCCACATCAGCCTGTATTAAGATGAAGAGTATAGTTCAGAGCGAATAAGGTGGCAAAGATAATAAAGAGTTACAAAAGTGTTACACTCACAGCTTCCATTAGTTGTTTTACTTCAACTTCTGACAATTTTGATCCAAGCCGTGCCAATCCAGATTTCAATTCTTCGTAAGTGATTGAGCCACTATTGTCGGTGTCTATATTCATGAAGGTAGCTTTAAGACCTTTAATTTCTTCTGTGGATAAACTCTGTGCGATGACCTGCAAATGGTTTCAAATGCATCAGAATAGTGATCAGAGAAGAGGATTTCTCACCAATGTAATTTTTAATAGCTCGGCTAATCATACATGTGATTAAAGTTATTGATAAGAAATTATTGATATATACATATTCAACAAAAATGAATATGTTTGTTTTCAAAACATGGCTTTGCAGTAAAACAAAATTTCTACCAACTGTAATGTTTTCGGTGCTTTCCGATGGGATAAGCCCCCTACTAAATGAACAGTTTCTCTAAAAAATGATCACCTACTTCCTTCAACTCTGGCCTTGAAAGCATTTACTATTTTTGAAAAACGCATTAAATCACTCTTTCAGATACGTTATTATATGAAATGAACAAAAAATTGACCTTTAATGCAAGTTTCTTGAGCTTATTCATTGCCCTGAACTGCTTCATTCTGGAGAGAACTGCACTATCTATCTGTTTGTCAGATGCTTGTCCCTTAATCCACGGGTGCTCTTCAGAAAACAAGAATAAAACAGAGTCATGTATAGTTACAAAATAGTAAAGTAATATCCTTGTACATACAAGCTTGTTGCAAAGAATAGAAACACTTGGTTATCTTATTGCACTTTTACAGATTGCATAGAAAATTTCCCAGAGCAGAGAATATGAAAACTAATCTACCAAGAAATCATAATAGAAGCTGACAAGACACTTAAACTTAGTCCTGACTCCTAAGAAGACTATCCTGTGCTCAAATGTTTTCTTATTGTTCTTGATCGTGGTGGTCGAACCACCTATTTCTCGAGTTTCAATTTTCAACATGTTCTTTAGCTCTATAGAAAAAACAGAAACAGTAATTTAGTTGGGATGTAGCAGATTGTAAGTTTGTAATCATTATCTATATTAACTTAATTGCGTTATAACATCATATCTCCAGTCCAAAAAAAGATGCTCTAATCAGCAGCAGTGCAGAAAGAATATCAGTACCAGATAAAATATGACAATAGTCATTAGATAAAATAAACATACAAACTGCAATCAGCAGCAGCTATGGAAGGAAATATGAAAGCAAATTACCAAGCACTTCGGATGAAGTAATTCGCTTTTTTGGATCCTTTGTCAGCATTTTGCAAACAAGGTCTTTAGCACTGGCTGATATAGAAGGCCATGGCTGGCTGTCAAAATCAACATCTTCTTTCAGTATAGCATCAAAGATGCCCTTTTCAGTTTCTGCAGAAATTTTCCACAAAGCATTAGAGGATATTTGGTAGAAACAATGTCATCTTGCAGCAAGAGGTTGATCTTACCAGCCCAAAACGGAGGCACGCCACTGAGAAGGATGTACAAAATAACACCAGCACTCCATACATCTATTTCCTTTCCATAAGATCGCTTCAAAACTTCAGGAGCAACGTAGTATGCACTACCAATGATATCTCGGTATATCTTTCCTGAAATAAAATGATGAAATGAAGTCAACTACTGATTCACAGCATAACAAGAGATATATGTGACAGAGAAGAAGATCAGTATACTGAAACAAAAATAGGTAAATTCATTCAAAAGGCTTAATTGGATGTATGAATATCCAGAACGCAAAGAAAGTCCTTCTGGATGATGGTAGAAAAGATCTTAGATGCAGAAACATGAATCGATTTCTGTATGACACTGTCATCACATTATGCAAAGAACTGATAAGAACTTTTAAAATGATAAGGACTTGCAATACTCAGAGACCTTCAAGAAACTGGCATATAATTGGCTAATATGATAAATCATAACCTGGATTGTTCAAATTTAAAAACAAACAACTTCATCCTAGGAGCAAGATTTTTCTTTTTACTTTTTCCTCCAACAAAAATACCCAATGCAAGAGCTGAAAATGGGCACCCTTACTCCTGCATAATACCTCCCCATATAAACCTCCCACCATATCATTAGGAACTTAACTACACAACATACTATTTGAATTTCCAAAACAATCTCAAAATAAAGAGCATAAGTAGACATCTCATTTTTACTTCAAATCTTACAACCCATATGCATGCAGTGGTCATTACATGGTTCTATCAATCTTGAAATCCTAGAAATCAAGGCACGGTAGGAGCATAAGGTTCCAAGAAGGCTTGCATTATCACTCAATCAAACAAGTACAAGAACCATAAGTTGAACATGGTAAATAAGAAATGCTGGTGGAAACCAAAATATTACGATATAATAGTGAAGACCCTTAAGGTGGTGTTTACTTTGCATCATAGGATTGATTAATAAAAATAATCCAAGTTAATCTAGTATTTAGAGGTATAAAAGATGGATTACTCAATTTTGAACTAATTTAATAATCTTATCCTTCAAAGAGTCAATCATGTATTTTATCGATCTAGTTAATCATTCAAAGTAAACTCCGGCTAAGAGTATAATTTGAATGATCGTTTATTTAAAAAAACAAGAGTCCGTACACTGGTTTCACAAAAAACAAAAAGAGTCCATTCACTGAGATTAAAAGGAAAATGTTAAGGTAACATGAAAGGGGCAAAACAATCATCAAACACTCGTTAAACTACCAAAATTGATCAGACATGAAGAAATAGCATAAAGCAGAGAAACAGAATTCACCTTCTTCAATGAAGACAGAGAGGCCAAAATCAGTAGCTTTGATCATGGCCTTATCCTCCTTGCTGGAGAGCAAGAAATTCTCAGGCTTGAGATCCCTATGCATGACTCCCAAGAAATGGCAGTGGTGCACCACATTCACAATCTGGCGGCAAAGATCAGAGGCATCCTTCTCCGAGTAATGCCCCTTCGCAATGATCCTATCGAAGAGCTCTCCACCGCCGCAGAGCTCCATCACCAGATGTACTGACAACCGATCCTCGTACGCCCCCCTAAACTCCACTATATTAGGCTGCCCACTCAAGTGCTGCATTATGTCAACCTCCCTCTTCATATCCTCCCTATCGTTCTTGTTCACCAGTTTCCTCTTCAAAATCGATTTGCAAGCGTAGTGCCGCCCTGTCGCGATCTCCGTACACGTGTACGTCACCCCGAATTGGCCCCTCCCCAATTCTTTTCCGATCGAGTACTTCGACTTCACGTCCTCGAATGGCTTCCCCAGTACGTTGTTGGGCTCCAATTTCGGAGCGGGGTTTCGGGTAGGGTTGTGGGGTGATTGAATTGGGGGCTGGTGCCGGGCTTGCGGAGGCTGCGGCTGCGGAGGCGGAGGGTGGTGACGCCGCCTCTCCGGAAGATTATCATTTGATGGTTTGTGGTAATTATTGGTAGCTCTATCTGATCTGTAGCCGTTCACCTCTCGCCTTGATTGATTCTTCTTGCTAAAGCAACCTCCCATTCTCTCTGGCCAAATTATGCAGAGGAAGAAAACATGATTGTGTATTAATGGTGGATTTATAAAAGTGAACGGTGAAGTGGGTCTCGACAAAACTGAATCTTGGGACTGGAAAACAGGTATTCGGTGGAATTGGGAGAAGAAATAGATTCAATTAGGGGAATTGGCGCTGAATTTGGACAAAAAGGAGAAAGATGCAGTGAATGGTTTGAAGCTGAGAAGTGTGTGATTTAAAGGTCAGACAATGAGACGTGTTTGCGTTGACTGGAGCAGTTGGCGATGGTGTGTTTTTTTCACACGCTTTTTACTTTTCCATTTGTTAATTTTAGGAAAATAGTTGTAGGGGTGAGCATCGGGTCGGACCCGGACCGACCCGGACCGACCCGCTAGGACCGAAGACCCGAACTTTTTTGAAAAAATGGACCGACCCGAACCGAAAGAAACCTTAGGACCGGCCCAGGACCGACCCAGACCCGGACTACGGATCCGGTCCGGGTTCGGTCCAACCCGTAAAAAATAAATAAATTAATTAATTATTAATTTTATATTCTATATACTATTTTTTTAATATTTACTAATAATTTTGGAAAAAATATACATAATTGGATATATTTTAGTATTAAATATTCTAAATTTACAATAAAAATATAAAATAAAAATCAAACTATTACATAATAATTCATTATTTCAACCACAAATTTATAAATAAAAATAACTATATAAATATTATATATACTATAAATTTTTTATTATTAAATAAATAAAAAATATTTAAAATACTATATATTTATTATTAAAAAAATAAAAAAAAATATTTTTTTTATATGTATGGGTCGGTTCCGGGTCCACGGGTTTGAGCGGGTCTTGACCCGGACCGACCCGTAACTTCACCGGTCCTAAAAAAATGACCCAACCCGGACCGTTTCAATGTATGGGTCGGTCTTGACCCGGACCGCACCCAACGGTCCGGGTCGGTTTAACGGGTCCGGTCCGGTTATGCACACCCCTAAATAGTCGTAATAGGTAGAGAAGAAACAAGGCTTAGATTAAGATTTTCACACTCATTCTAAGAAAGTGTTATTCACGCAATCAAGAATCAGTGTACATAATAATCAAATAAGTGGCGAATCGGTTTGTATGATATGATTGATAAGATAGATAAGATATCACATTTATTTATAATCCTCGTTCCCCTTATAAATTTAGTTATTTTTTATGCTCCTTAATCACTCAAATGTTTGATTATATAATCAAGCCAAATTTGGTGTGATTATATAATTAAACATTTGAGTGATTAAAGACATACAAATGGATTAAATTTATAAGGAGGTGGAGGATTATGGATAAGAATATAGAGATTTAAAGATGATAATCATATCAATCAAACCAAACCACCCCTAAATGTAATGCAAGATTCCGATTAATATTAAAGAGTATTTCATTATGTTAATAGTTTAATATAGTCATTAAAGATAATTGTTACTAACTTAATTTTAAAACGAATATAGTTATTTTTTGGTGTAAGTATCAATATAACATTAATGAAAAATATATATCTTTTGACGTTGTACTAACAAAATTAACGAATTCATTATGTTCGTAACGATATTATATGTCATAAAGTTTATGTTATAATTATATAAATGAGACGAATAATACTCATTATGTTCCAAATTATATATTTTTCCTTTAACATGATATTAGTAGTATGCATGAGAATATATTTGTATGAATGAAACGAATAATACTCATTATGTTTTCACTAAGAAAATAATTGTAAGAGTGAAAAATAAATATTGGGACACTTTTTTAGATGCACTTTTTATTAAATGCATCTAATTATAATATTGGGGCATTTACCGTATAATAAACTCAAACTCATTACTCCATCTCTTTAACCCCTCATTTCTCATTCAATCAAAGAGAAATCCACCACTGAAGAGGAACAACAATTGCATCTAGGTATTTTAGTTTATATTGTTTTCATTAATTTAGAGATAATGCAGTAAATCTTTACTCTACTTCTCAGAATGTAGGTGCTCCTCGCCTTTTAGCCGCTAGTTGTTTTCGTCTCTGTTTCATTGTTCATTAGTTCCCGGTGATCTCTACATTGTTCAGTGGTTAGTGTGCCTCTCCTATCTCATAGATTTTGCTTTACTTAATCATTAGTGTAATAATAATATACAAAATATAATTGTTTTACTTAATCAATGATGTCCTATTCTGAAGCCTTTATAATTGCTTTACTTAATCATTAGTGTATAATACTACTATACAAAATATAGCTAATGATATTGTGCTACTATGCTATGTATATTTGATTATTATTTAATCAACTGTATTGTTTATTATACTACTCCTAACGACTTTTGAGTAGTAGTCCTAATATGTTAATGCTGTAACTTTTAGTAGTGGAATTATGTAAACCCAATCGTAGCTACAAATAATAGCTCAAACCTAAGACCAATCACAAATCAAGCCTAATAAGTTGTGCATTAGTGTAAGTTGTGTAACGTAGGATACTTTACTGAATAACTCAAAATAGTGGTGTTATTGTTACTGCTCAAACTAGTAGTTTTGCTAGTAGAAGTGATAATAATCCCATCTGTAGGATCAAGCGCTTGTCACTAGACCAAAAGCCCGGACTTGTGGTGAGGTGCTACTTTATTTCCCTTAACCCATATCTAGCTGCAGGCGCACACAGGCGGCACGCAACTATGCCTTTAATCGAGCGAACGGACAAGTTTGAGCGCAACTCGCTTGAAAGACAGGAGACTGCTAGGATTTCTCCCAACACCATCGTTGGTGACGTCACGTACTACGGTGTATTGAAAGATATACTTGAACTAGAGTATTTTTTGGGTAGAAAAATAGTGGTGTTTGATTGTGATTAGGTGTCAATGAGAACAGCACAAAAAAAAAGATGAATATGGATTCACACTAGTTAATTTTTCTCAATTAAGACAGCACGATGAACCATTTATCTTGTCTTCTCAAGCACAACAAGTTTTCTACATTGATGATCCAGTTGAGAAAGGGTGGGATGTTGTTGTGAAGACCAAGGCCAGAGACACATTTCATATGGATCCAATTTTGAGCATAGATGCCAATGCGCTTCATGAAAGTGTTCTTGATCAAGAAAATGAGAATGAATTTGAAAACACAAGTTTGTTTAGGGATGATGTAGAAGGAATTATTGTTTGAGATATAAATAATTGATTTTCTTATTGTAGTTAAACCAGTTTGTGACTTTTTATTTGTCTTTATTTTGTTAGTTTGATTTTTATTGTTGTTACTTTCATAATTATACTCTAGTTGTTTATCTATTAAAAATTATAGTGATTCGACATTGCTAAGTTCACTTTAGATAAATTTATCTTTATTTTAAGTATATAATACAAGTTTTTGAAACATGTTGATAATTTTCCTTGATGTATGCAGATTACGATACTAATGATGGAATCTCATAGAATTCATGGGAAGAGTCGGAGGTCTGCTCAAAATAACTTTATTATTGATTCAAATGACTCAAATGAAAACATGAGAGGTTAAATTATTTTCTCTTTACTATTTGTTTATTTTATTTAATGTGTTTCTAATGTATATCTTGTTATTTGTGCAAATGATCTTATGTACTTGGGATGTGGCTGTAAATCAAGTGAAAAGAAAACACTCGTGGAAGAAAAAGGACCGAGCAAAATAACGACATTCTTGAATCTTTGAATGTCTCAATTGAAAAAGAAATAGGTTACCTTTTAGATATGTAAATATAATTTCTAACAATTTTAAGAGCATTTATCATATTGTCATGTTGTATGAATGCAGACCAAGATAATTCAAAGAATGCAAGAGTAAATGATGAAAGAGGTGGTGACGAAAGAGTAGTACATAATTCTGAAAATGTGAATACTCAATCAGGTAAGTAATAAAAGATTCATGATATTGTATATATTATTATTTTAAGGTGGATAATCATAGCTACAAATTATTATATTCTTATTGTAGAAGGTAATAAGAAAAAAAGGTCTAGAGGACTTACTTGTATGCCTAAAGTTTGGGAACTAAATAAGCTTCTTGATGTATCATTCAATAACCCTGGACAACCGAATGATAAAATGAGCACAAGCACGCTAGCTCATTTTTTTAGGTACCATTGCAAGGAATGGTTTATATTGCCCATTGAATTATAAAGATTGGAGATTGATGCCATAGTCATACAAGGAAGATATGCTTAAAGAAGTGAAGGTTGTTGAAGTTAAATTTTTTTTCATTTTCCAAAAGTATGTAGTATTTTAAACTCGCTAAAGTCTAACATAATTTTCCATTTTATTTCCTTTTTACAGTCACAATTTACTCTACGTCCTGGTTGTGAAACTTTCATTTTGCAATCTATAAACCACAAATGGAGAAATTGGAAGTCTGAGCTGAAGAAATCGAATTTTGACCTTCATGTGCCTATTGAGGAGCAATTGCTTGAAATACCTGATAGGGTGAATCCTGACCAATATAAACAAATTCTTAATTATTGGTTTACTGACAAAGCACATGTATAAATTACTTTGAGCATTTTTTATTTTATATTTGCAATTTTATCATCATCGACTCTTCTTGCTTTGTACTTATATTTTATTTAATCTTGTGTTTTAAATGTAATTTTTTAATTATGCAGGAATTTAGTGGAAAGAAAAAAGAAGCGTGTGCTAAGTTGGAGATTGTTCATCGAATGGGGAAAATGAGTTATGCAGTTATGAATGAGATAATGGTAATACATATTTCTTGTATCATTTAAATTCTTAAGTGTCCTTATAATTTTTGTGCTTAACTTAATTATTATTTGACATAAATTTGTGGTAGTACGAACACATGGGAAGATATCCTACAAGAGTAGAGTTATTTGAAAAGTGTTGTTATCGTTCTGATGGTTCGCATATGAGTGAGGAAGTTCGAGAAGCTATTGTAAGTTGATATGCATATTTTTATATCTTAACTAAGTGTCAACCTATAGAATATTATAACTTAGTTTTTTACAGGAAAAAATGAAAGAAATGGATGCATAAAATGACGAAAATTTAAGCGATCCAGATGTTATGCGATATGCTGATGATGCATTTGCTAGGATAATGGGGAAGGATAAAGATGGGAGATTGCGTATGTATGGTTTGGGAGTCAAACCAAGTGACATATATTGTTGGGAACCCCATGAAGCTATATTTTTTTTGATGATGTTTCTCGAAACTATAATGTTTTTAGACTTGAAACCAGACTGTTATTGTTATCTTTTAAGCCTATCTTGAAGTGTAATAGAAGCAGATCGTTTTTATGAGAAAAATAACGATCTGTCTTATTCTAGTAAGATAGACTGGACACAATGGTAGTTTACATAACAAGTTTTTTCTTTATGTAAGACAGCTGGCTTCTAATATGGAGAGCAGATCGTTTTATTATACTAAATAACGATCTGCTTCACATAGTAGCAGCTCGCTGTCATTTATACTTATTTTGGTTTCGACTTCTAGTTCAACCTTCAACATATCACAAATGTAAAAGTAGTTTGAAGTTTCAAACTTACTTATATCGATCTGGTTATCTAGACTATAGATAGAAACAAAGTTCACTACATGTAGTCGATCAACTCGTTCCACTAGAAGCAGATCATTTGAAGCACAACAGATCGTATCAGCGAACTGTCATTGCAAGCTGCAGTCCGTTATAATTCTAAAAACGATCTGATCACCGTTATACACCAGATCGTCAAGTCATTTCTAGTAGATAAGGAGCTCGTTCCAAAGAACTACATCCAGCTTGTTGTCATCACAAGAAGCAGATCGTTCATTATAAAAACGATCTGTTCATTACATCCAAGACATGGAGGATCAACTCGATAAGCAGCGAACTGTCATAACATCAAGATTAAGCTGCTCCTCACTATAACTACGGTGGACTGCCGACATACTTAAATTTGTCACAAGTCAACCACATGGTGTATTGTCACATCAAAGGCATACTTTAAGGAATGAAGTACAAGAATATCAAAATTCCAGTACGGTGAATCATTCCCAGTATGGCAATACACTGGGAAATCGCGTGAAAGGTGGAAACAACTCTCATTTGGCAGCGCGTGTCTCAACAACTCTGCCATGCATTTAATGCAGCCATTAATGCAATGAGGAAAGGACATCTTCATCTCCAACGGATAGTTTCTTCCAAGAGGCTATATATACCACCTTCACCTCCAGAAAGAAGCACGAGAATTCAAGCTATTAATCTGCTATCACTCTGCAAAAATCTTCAAGCTCTCATTGCTCAAAACACTTCCAACTATCAAGAATTCTCTGAGTGTTTACAGTTATTGAATGTTACTTTTTGGAAAATTATTTTTACCAAAACCCAAGTTAGGATCTAGTTTTGATCCAGTTGTAATCCTAGATTGTAGTTTTCAATCTTAGGAAGAAGATTTGTAATCACAAGAAGTCATCTAGATTTGATAATTCTTGCGGCTCGTACTCAACGAGTAAAAAAAGAAAGGAGAAAGTTAGTAAATTCCCGATCTAGATTTGATCGAGCCGTGGACGTAGGGACAGTTTATCCCGAACCACGTTAACTACTTGTGTTCTTTATTTCTTCTTTACTTATCATCATCTTCTTCATACTCTAGCATTTAAATCTGGGTTGTTAATCACTTCAAGAAAGAAAACGTTTTTCACATTAAAAAGAGCATTAACCACCATATTCCGCACACAACTTTAATCAAGTTTAAATCAGTAGTTATCACTCTTGATTATTGTTTTTCTCACATAAGGTGTTATTTGAGTAAGATTAAGTCTTCCTGACAAGAAGATTAGTTTTACTATCCTAAGCTATCTTCTTTACTAAGTGTGCTTAAACCTTATTCTAAACTTGAAATGAGAAAACCCTAAAAGTTTGAATTGGTGTATTTCCCCCCCCCCCCCCATACACCAATCTAGCTCTTTCGGGATCAACAAGTGGTATCAGAGCAGTGGTCCATTCTGACCAGTGTTTCTATTTCACAAGAGATTATCTCTGTGTGGTCATCTTGGATAGATCTTGAAAACGTTTTCACAGCATATTGCACTTGCATTTATCTAACTATCTACCTTGAAGTTATGGAAGGACAGATGATACGTGCCTGTGAGGATTTCTCCATTGCTGGGTATGATGACTAGAGCTTTAGAATCGAGATGTGCTTGCGTGCTCAACACATCAAAATGTGGAAGGTCATTTGTCACAGCCCAATTTCTTAACCCTTTCTTAGTCAAGAGATTAGGTCATGACTTAATTAACTTGGAAGAAACTCTAGCAATTGATGTTTAACACAAAGGAACTCAAATTAACTTTCGCGAAAAACAGGGCAGGACGGACACATCGACTTCGAAAGCTCATAACTTTTTCATCTGAGCTCCGAATTAAGATCCGAAAGAACCGTTGGAAAGGTATCGAAAAGATCTTTAAAATGATACCAATTTCAGAAAATTCGGACTTGTAAACCTCATGGAAAAGGGGGTTCAACGAGCTGCCCTGTTTCTAGCAAACTTCAAATTTACACAATTTATGAACTTGGAGTTCCCAATCTATCAAAGATCAACTCAAACAACCATGAAAGAGACATAGAACATGATAATTCACAAAGGAAAGTACCACCATGGATAACAAAGGCTAGCACAATACAAAGGTACCAAACGTTCAAGTGACAACAAAACAAAGGATCGCAACGGAAGAAGTAGTTGAGCTACATATATGACGACATATAACTCAACTTACACAATATCCAACATCATTCAACAAGACAGTCTATGATTTACTCAACAGTTCATATGAACAAAACACGGGAAAAACAAGCTCAAAACCAGCATTCAATCCCATCTCCATCTCCGCTGCTCAACCTGTACATTAAAAAGAATATGCAGGGCATGAGTACGATATGTACTCAGTGGGCACGTTGCCAAAAACTTTTTAAAAAATGCTCTTGTGACTTGCAAATACTTTCTTAAAAATGAAACATGCTCATGCTCAAACTGTAATATAATTAAATCAAACTGATGTCTGCAGACAAAATCAATCAAATATACCATATCTACGCACTTCTTGTGTTGAAAGGTAGGCCTCCCCTTCAACACTATGACCGGCCAGTCCGCTCACCGGCTCACGGTCACATATGTGTACACAAACCCTTACCGGCAGCTCGTCCGGCATAGGGCCGATATCGTAATTCTCTCGTAGATAGGTAACATACAACATGCATAAAACATGCAAGTCACATCTTTCAAAATAACATGCATAATCAAATGTTGCATCATAGCATGCATACTTTGAGTAAGAAATATGCCCACCTGACTGACTTATTCTATATAAGTCGAAGGCTCGCCTTCTTCTTTCTTGGGATCCGTTCCTCTTCTTTCTATTCCACTTGCACCTTAAATATGTAAATTTGGAGTAGATTAGAAAGTTATTACTTCATATAATCCCTTATCTTAACTTGATTTACTATCGGTTTACTCTCTTTCGGGTCATTGCATCCTTTATCTATTTCATTACGTACCATCTTATAACTACACATAATTATGCATTCTAAGCTTACTTGCATACCTAACTTCATATTTAAGATCTCATACTTAAGAAATATGTATTCTTCATTACACTTTAATTTCTAACTTTCACATACATGATTCTTTAAATCAAATAAATTCACACTATCCTTCATATTCTTCCCTCATAACAACTATGATATTAGATCATCCAATTAAATCCTCTACATATAACTTTGGATCATCCCCTTCTCCTAGCATTTTATGAATCTTAATGAAATGATAATTCTATCTTCAATCTCTTGATTTATCTATGCTTATTATCATCTTATTAACTCTTATTCATCATCATCTAAGCAAATTAGTCTCCACATATATATAGACTATGAACTTCATTAACTCTTAGATTTTTAGAAAATCAAGTTCTAGTGCATGAAAAATTCCCCATAAATTATTCTAAGTTTTATTCATACCATTGAACTCAAATATGATCTCAAATTACACAAATAAAATCAAAATCTTATAGAGCAATTTAAGTGGAATTTTTGGTCCTTAGTGCTTAGGATAGAAAACTTGATTTTGATCTAATTTCTTATTCTAATCATGTTTATTGATGTCTAATAATACTTATCCATGATCAATTTAAGCAAATTCATCCAAATTCTAATAGTTCAAGATTAGGGTTTATGTAGGAGATTAAGGGAAAATCCAATTAACCATCATTTCATGAAATTCTTTTCATAATCTTACTTAGAACATGTATTTCTATCTATTTGCTACCACATAATTCAAAAATCAAAACCATATATCATAAGCTATGGAACACAAAACTATCATGGATGAAAAGATAATCTTTCATCAATTTTTTACAACTAAAGATGTAGAGATGGTAATTATTTACCTCAAAGATGTCTTCTTCTTGAAATTTTGTACAAACTAAGCTTAATATTGTGATTATTGGAGAAGAGAAATTTTGGCTATGGTGGTGGTGAAGTGCACGAAATTGTGAGGAGAAATAAGGTGGTGATGATCATGAATAGTGGTGGAAACTCTCTTATAAGATAACTATAACTTTTTTCTAATTAAATAATTAATTAATTTCATACTTATCCAATTTCTTGAACCTTCTAGAACGTCTTGACTCCTCGTTTTTCGAGCCTCAAGATTTTAATACTGGATTACTCGTCTCGACACGAGAAGTTCACTGGTTCAGACCGTTCGTGATTCTGAGTTCGTATGAACAACTTATTCGAGTTTTAAAATACCGAATAAATTTAACTAAATAAATTCCTTTCTAAAACAATATTTTCTAGCAAAATTTCCATAATAATCTCTCCTATATACCTTAGAAAATCGGGCATAATTTGTAGGTATTCCTACAACTGTTAAATTCTCAAACTGAGTTTAAACCGAAAACTTATTTAATTATTGTCGGAATTGAAATAATAAGTTTTTATTCTTTATTTTATCTGTTTTCTAGCTTAATGAAATTTCTAATTCCATTTTTCTATGTTATCTAATAGATAAAAATTTTCTCTTCTGAGGGGTATGCTTCGTCTGAGTTTATTCCATCTCAACCCCTTTCTTTTATCTCTAATATGGAATTATTAAATTCCATTTTCTTTCTTAACGAAATAATCGTAATTTTTTTCTTTTAAATCGTATAATAGATTCTTCAAACTCTTCTTAATCTCATAAAAATATTCTCTTAAGGATGCAATGCCCTAACTAAGCTTTAATCATCATTTAATTACAGCTACAGTATTTCAGGGTACTACATCATTACCGATGGACCTATCAAAATTATGAACAAAGGAAGTGCTGAGATAAAAGATGGAACTGGACCAACTCCTTCATTGGTCATAGTTGAAAAGGAAAAGACTATTGACGAATATACTGCAGAAGAAAGAAAAGAAGCTGGACTCGATGACTTTTCCAAAGGGCTAATTTCAAGTACGGTAAGAGGCATTTACTTGGCCAAAATCAGACATCTCCAAACAGCCAAGGAGATGTGGGATGTACTCAAGGAGATTAGCCTTGGATCAGACATCATCCAAGAAAACAAGCTGTCTATCGCTTGCAATAAATTTGAAGAATTCAAAATGAAGTCTGGAGAAACAAAGCCCAAATGAAGAACCGGTTCACCGAAGTTCTGATCGAAATAGCCATGATCGACAAAAATAAGTATGCTCAACGAGAGAAAAACTTGAAAGTGATCCGAGCTCTTCCTGCTACTTCGGAAATCTACTCAGCCATGCATCCCATGATGCCAGAGTTTAACTCCCTTACCACTGACTCTTTATTTGATTTACTAACTGAAAATGAGTACGAGATCAATCGTATTCATGGTTTATCTAATTCATCCTCTAGCAAACCATCTTCTGCAGGAAACCATGATAAAGAAACAGCCTTCAAAGCTAAGACAAAAGGCAAAGAAGTTGCAAAACAAACTCCAACAATCATTGTCAAGGAATCATCAAGTTCTGATGATGAAAACTACCCTTCGAAGAAATACTTCGAGGAATACTCTCTTATGGCTCAAAGATTCCAAAGAATGGAAGTAAAAGCCAATAGATACAAAAGGCTTTACAAAGAAAATAACAACAGAAAATTCAAAGGGAAGGATCGATCTGGTGATCAACCTAATCGGAGGAACGAGGTAAAATCAACTTCATACGTTAAAGCTGACCTCTCCGAATATTCTTGCTTTAAGTGTGGCAGGAAAGGACATATCAAAACAGACTGTCCAGATATATCAAAAGCAGAGAGAGATGAGCTTCGTGCCAAAAGAGACAAGAAGCTAAATGAGCAAAGAAAAGCAATGTTGGCCGAAGAACAATCATCCCCAAGTCACCTATCAGATAGCTCGTCCGAAAACGATGAAGCTTTCATAGCCGAGGAAGATGAAGAATGGGATGAGTGTCTCATGGGTCATGACAACGGACTCGACAATAATGAGGTAGAAAATAATTGTTCTTCTCCTATTTCTAACTCACCTTCATATGACTCGGGTGACGAAGAAGAGATAGATGAAGAAGGTGAAGACGATCTGTCCATTGAAGATTTCACCAAACTCATGGAAGATCATGCAAGATTGAACAAGATGTTCAAATATGCGATAAAAGAGAATGGAAGAATGGCAAACACTATTCAGGAAATGAAGGAAATCAGCAGCTCATTCAATGATAGGGAAAACGCTCTACTTAAGCAACTCAAAAGCAAGAGCGAAGAAAATTACACTTTGAATGCCAAGATTTCTGATCTCATTGATCGAGAAGCTTCCGCTCAACGGAAGGTCGATGACTTAAGTGCCATGATTAACCACTCAATACACAAAAAGGAGGATCGGATTCAACTCATCAACGACATGCAAAGAAGAGCTGCAGATCGTACTGGATTAGGATTTGACAGAGTTGACAAAGGACCACCAAAAGGAAAATTTGTCAAAGAGAAGGGAAAAGATAAGATAGTGAATCTCAACAACAATGCGAGACAACCACAAGCTATCTTAATCAAGGATCAAGGTCAGCGACAACAAAGATTCACCACTCAAGGGATTGGATTTCAACAAACAAAACAGCCTGCTCAAAGGTTTAATCAAACCGCTCAAGAGTTCAATCATCAGCGAGCTCCTCAATCGTTCAACCAGAGAAAACAATCTGCTCCCTATAAACCAACTGCTCCTGGGAAACAAGTGTCTAATCAACCACCTACCAAGAAGAAAGTTGTGTATATCGATTTTAGTGGCAAACAAATCAGACCTTCACAGAATATTACTATTATTAGACAAATTTGGGTTCCAAAGGGAACTGTGTCTACTAACAAAGCACCCTCATTAAGTAAGGTAGCTAAATAAACTTTCATTGCAGGATAGGAGATCGATGAGAAGAAAGCACACAGCTCGGAGCGCAGTATGGATACTTGATAGCGGATGTTCCAAACATATGACATGCAACAAAGATTTGTTAATCAACTACAAGGAGAGCACTGGACCAAATGTTACTTTTGGAGGAAATTCAAAAGGATACACAAAGGGTTATGGTGATCTTCAAGTTGGTAACACTACTATTCTAAATGTATCCTATGTTGAAGGCTTAAATCATAATCTATTCTGAATTAGCCAATTTTGTGCTTATAACAAGAGAGTAGAATTTACAGCTAACAAGTGTCTTGTCAAAAATATAGAAGGATAAGAAATTCTTCTTACTGGGATTTTGCAGGACAGGTTGTACATTGTACAATGGAATGATCAAACTGAAACCTGTCTAGTGACAAAATCAAATACAGAAACCAGCTGGTTGTGGCACAAACGGTTGAGCCACTTGAACTTCAAAACAATCAACAAGCTGGTGAAGGACAATCTGGTTGAAGGTCTACCTACTCAAATCTATGACAAAGACCATGTATGTGAAGCTTTCCAAGCGGGAAAACAAACAAGAGCATCATTTCCTACAAAGGCAGTTCACTCCACTTCAAGGATATTGGAACTCCTACATTTAGACCTTTTTGGACCTGTATCTCCATTAAGTGTAAACGGTAGAAAGTATACTCTTGTTGTTATAGATGATTTCTCTAGATTCACTTGGGTTGTTTTCATGTTCAAGAAAAAGGAAACTCTGGAGAAACTACCTGATCTTCTCAACAAACTATCAAATCAAAAGGAGACATCCATCATCACCATTCAATCTGATCGTGGAACTGAATTCATCAATCATATGATCAAAGGATACTGCTCAAAAATGGGAATTCAACATCAAACTTCAGCAGCTCGAACACCACAACAAAATGGGATAGTGGAAAGGCGCAATAGATCACTCAAGGAGGCTGCCCGAACTATGTTAAATGAAATTAATCTCCCAAAGAAGTTCTAGGCAGAAGCAGTCAACATGGCCTGCTACACTCAAAATCGATCTGTTGTCACAAAATGACATGGGAAAACTCCATACGAGCTGTGGAATAACAAGAAGCCTCGAATCTCATACTTTAGATCATTTGGATGTAAATATTACATTCACAACAATGGAAAAACTCAATTAAAAACATTTGATAGCAAAAGTGATCAAGGAATATTCTTAGGATATTCTGAGATCAGTAAAGCTTACAGAGTTTTTAATAAGAGAACCCTTGTTGTAGAAGTAACACCACATGTTATTTTTGATGAAGCTAATGTTGAAGTTTCAGGAACAGATAGCTTTTCTTCAAAAGATGATCTTTCTCACTCAACGTTGAGAAATTCCACAGATAGACTCATCGATGACATTCTCCTATGGAGTCCACGAAGAGATGAAGATGAAGAAGAAACAAATAATCAACCTACAGTAGAAAAGCCACAGCAAGGGGGAACAGATGGACAACTATCTCATCTAGGGGGGACAAATGAAGGGGGAACTTCACATGAACGTTCTCAACCATCTGTTGATGAACAAAACACTCAATCTCCCACTCCCTCAGCTCAACAACCATCTGTCCAAAAATTTGTAAATGAAGTATCAAACATTAATTTAAATACTAACGATCTCTTTGATGTACCTACCATAGATCATCTCGAATTTGAGAATCCACCCGATGAAATGGAAATCGAAGTATCTGAGGATGAAATGAAAAGGCGAAGAAAATGGGTAGATAGCCATCCATCTGATCTCATTGTTGGAAACCCTACGGATAGAGTCAAAACGAGACGCATGCATGGAGAAAGCGCATTACTAAGCTGCTATCTTGCTCACACCGAACCAAAGGACATCGAAGAAGCCTTGCAAAGTGCAGACTGGATAAACGCCATGCAAGAAGAATTAAATGAATTCAAAAGAAATGATGTATGGTACTTGGTAGATCGACCAAGACATCAAGGGGTCATTGGAGTCAAATGGATATTCAAGAATAAAAGAGATGAAACAGGTGAAGTAGTAAGAAACAAAGCAAGACTGGTCGCCAAGGGATATTGTCAACAAGAAGGAATTGATTTTGATGAAACCTTCGCACCAGTGGCACGACTTGAAGCTATCAGATTGTTTCTTGCTTATGCAGCTTTCCAACGCTTCAAAGTATTCCAGATGGATGTAAAAAGTGCATTTCTAAATGGCATTCTGGAAGAAGAAGTCTACTTGGAACAACCACCTGGGTTTGAAGTTGAAGATGAAAACAAGGTGTACAGGTTAGCTAAAGAAGTGTATGAACTAAAACAAGCTCCTCGAGCTTGGTATGAAATATTGTCCACATTCCTACTCCAATCTGGATTCAAGAGAGGTTCAGTAGACAAGACGCTATTCACCATCAAAGTCCAAGACTATATCCTTTTAGTCCAAATTTATGTTGATGATATCATTTTTGGATCCAAATCTGAATTCCTTTGTAACAAATTTAGCAAGTTAATGCAGGACAAGTACAAGATGTCAATGATGGGAGAGATGAACTTCTTCTTAGGTTTACAAGTCAAACAATCTGCTGATGGGATCCTAATCAATCAATCAAAATATATCAACGATCTCATCACAAAGTTTGGAGTTAAAGATTGCAAACCAGCAAAAATTCCTATGCAAACCAGCAAAAATTCCTATGCAAACTAATGGACAGATTGGTCCTGATGTACTTGGGAAGGCAACGGATATAAAACAGTATCGTGGAATTATCGGATCACTTTTGTATCTAACTGCAAGTCGACCTGATATTACTTTTGTTGTTGGTGTTTGTGCTAGGTATCAAGCAAGTCCAAGGGAATCCCACTTGGAAGCAGCCAAAAGAATCTTGCGTTATCTCAAAGGGACCATTGAAATAGGTTTATGGTATCCTTGTGATGATAATTTTGAATTAACTGGCTACTCTGATTCTGATTATGCAGGTTGCAAGCTTGATAGAAAATCCACATTTGGGACTTGTCAATTTCTTGGAAGCAAGCTCATCTTGTGGTTCTCTAAAAAGCAAACTTCGGTTGCAACCTCAACAACAGAAGCAGAATACATGGTAGCAGGAAGTTGCACAACACAAATCTTGTGGATCAAGCAACAACTAAAGGATTATGAAATCTACATGGATGGTGTGCCAATATTTTGTGATAGCTCTAGTGTAATTGCCATCACTCAAAATCCTATTTTACATACTCGCTGCAAACATGTGGATGTCCGTCATCACTTTATTCGTGATCATGTTGAAAAGAAGAACATCAAGATAGAGAAAATTCATACGGATGTGCAGCGAGCTGATGTTCTCACAAAAGCATTACCCGAGGACAGATTCAAAATGCTATGTGGAAAACTGAGATTGATAAATCTTATTGTAATTGGTACAAATGTTGATAACAGCTAGCTGGTGGTAAAAGGCCAACTGTTATCACATCTCTAATTTCACCTACATATTTTCCAGTATTCATGTTCTGATTAAATGTGTTTTATTTCAAAGTAAAAACAACCTTCACTTTGAAAATTAACAGCTAGCTGATTAGTTGAAAACATATAGGAGATCGTTCGAAAGATAAAAACGATCTGCTCCTCTACTTCCAAGAGTAGCCAACAACAGATTGTTAAAAAGAAGAAAACGATCTGGCCCTTTACTTCAAATGGCAGTCAACAGCAGATCATTCAAAAGATGAAAACGATCTGCCACGACTAACAATAGCATACGACAGCAGATCGCTCCAAGAAAGAAAATGATCTGCTAATAACAGCAGCAAGCTACATAAAATGAAAAATAGCAGCCCGCTGCTAACACCAAGTAAAGCAGATCGTTCGAATCTAAAACGATCTGCTCGGGCACAAATCAAGGGGGAATCCAGTTCATTTATTTCTCCAACTATTCGATTATTTATATCTAATGATTGCTAATAAATAAAACTATTTTTTAGGTAATCTCGAACGTTTGTGTCAGAAAAGATGACGAATAAAGTGCCAACCATTTAATGTTACAGATCTCGATTAGTGTATCGAGACAATGATGTGACTACCATATAGGTGAAATTCGATGGCGTATAAGCTTCACTTGACTTTTGGGCAGCAAATTATTAAATCAGGGAGTAATCTTAACTGTTACTAGCTTTTACTTTCTAAGACTCAATCTGATCCGTCCATTATTTGCATATATATATATACATGAATGTTTGACAGTTCTTCTCACACTTTCAAATATTCTCTCTCTTTCAAAACCTAAACTGCCATTGTTGAACTTGAGTTAACCTGCAACATCTTTTCCTCTCATTTTTAAACCAAAACAAAATCCTCTAAATGGCCGCTTTTGAAGCTAGTTCTTCATCTTCCCACGCACCTCTGATTACTTTGTCGGAGATGTTGCACGTAATAGAGGTGAAATTGTCGCCAGAACCTCGCGCTATACTATCACATCACGGGTTTCATACCTTAGATGTGCTATTTAGCAAAATCCAGGCGTGCAAAGGTTAAAAACTCACGAAAATGTTAAATTAAATTTAATCTTTGTACTCCTATTTGCATCACCATTTGTATTATTTGCTTCTCAAAGTTATATATCAACTATGTATGCATTTCAATTAGACTTACATGACATATCCTCTATAGTTTTCTTAACTCTGTAAAATCCTCTATATGATGAGAATCGTCAATTTTCATCTTCTATATGACAATTACTTTACTTCTCACATCTACATGTGACTATGTTTAGGGTTTCACAAAATCATAACCATGGAACCAGACTACTTTCTGCCACAACAGATTGCACTCTTCTACTGTTCGTGGATGGTGGACGACAGGGATGAGTATACTGTGGAGATACCGATTGGAAAGTCAAAGGATGATAGCGTTCGCACCTCTGTCATCGAAATGATCCTACAAACTTATCATCTAACCGATGAAGGGGATTTTGTGATTGAAGAAGTCACCGACGACCATATTCAAAGAACTCTCGACATAATCCTTGCTCACCCACTGTCATGGACGGGTAAAGCTTTCAATCTTGCACTAATACTGCCTCCTTACAGACTGCTGCTTGATTTCGTTCAAAAGGTATTTCTTGGACACCTAGGCACGTTTGATTCAGTCACATCGGGCAAACTCAAGGTTATGGCAGCTATACTTCTTAATCTCAAGATAAACTGGGCAAGATCTCTGCTGAAACTCATAGTGGATGAGGAACAGCAGATCGACATTCGACAAAATGATGACGGAAGCTGCACAAGAATAAACATAAAACGACCTCTCCGACTCTCCACAAAAATTAGCACATCATTGGTGGGTTCTTTCAAAGGGACAAATGGCACAAATCTGTGAAATTCAGCAAGGATTGGATTCTACCAAGGACCAGACATCAGATGGAGATGTCATTGGGAATTGCCTCTCAAATCTTTCTCAAGGTCTCGGATGATAAAATGAAAGAGGCCCTGATACGCATTGGAAAATCTAATTTGGATTGGGTTATGCCTACAAAGAAACCAGAAACCGTGGGAGAAGCAGCGGCAACACAACTCAAAGAACAGGCAGCTGGTGATCGACCTGCCAAGAGGAAGGCAGCTGGTAACCCCAAACCAGCAGCTGCTGCTAAGAAAGCAAAGAAGCCAAGAGTTTCCAAGGAAGGAAAGAGCAAATCCATTGCTCGCAACTTGGAAGCTAAAATAGACGCAACTATTGACAAATCAAAGGAGCAATCTGCTCCGGAAATAAATGAAGCGGAGGTAGAAGTTGATATTCACGAGCAGCCCGCTGATGATATTGAGGACAGATTGAAAGGAGCACAATTACTCTTCCAGCAGCTACAAGGAAAGGCCACCGAGCTGGTACTCAAGTCACTGTCTGGCATTCGCCTAACTCCAACCACATTTGACATGGCTCAACGTTTCCAAACGTATTTGGAAATCCGTGACTGCAAATTTTACATCTTGGAGGCCATATTACTTCTCTTCTCAATCAGCGACCTGAAGGCCGAAGAGAGCAAGCTGGTCTCATACTTTGGATTTCTTGATGTCCCCGACACCCGTCAATATTTTCGTCAATATGTCTTGACCAAGATGAAAGAAGAAGCTGCCACTCTCAATATCGATCTTGCTCCCCTCTATGAAAACGAACAAGAATTGTACAACCTCGCAGTTGACTTACAATCAGGAGATTTTGATGATATTTTCAATTTTGAAGAGAAGTCTCTGGAGAAAGAAAAACCTTGTGCCACTCCTACTTCAAAGCCCACTGCCGAGATCGCGACAAAAGAACCATCTGCTGTGCTGGAGGAAGCAACACTTACTTTGGAATCATCTGCAGAACCAGCAAATGTTGAAGTTGTTGCCGAACAACTCGAAGAAATTTTCACACAAGGGACTGCCCCAGATGGTTTCCAACTACACAACCTGGAGGACTTATTCTCTGCCAATCTTGGACCCCAAATGACAGCGGATCAAATCATCGAGCTTATTCATGCAAGGATTAATAATCGATCTGCTGCTTTGGCGAACTTCATTTTCTCTGCTGCAGAGAGCGCCCTCCACACTGTTGAAACAATGTCCAGCTCGCTCATTTCAAACTATCCGACGAGCTTCATAAGGATTTGGACAATGATCGTGATATTTTTGACAAGTTCAAGGAAGAGACGAACGGCAAGATCGATGTCCTTCAAGAGGAGGCCAAAACTTTTGAAACAAAAATGAATGAAGCTGGAGGGAGGATGGTTGAAGAAGTCAAAAAGCACGTGGAACAGCAATATGAAGACATGGAGAAAACCACCATCCCAGCAGTGGTTAAAAACGAGCTGTCCACTCTACTCAAAGCCCAGCTGCCCAAGGCCTTACAAGAGGCTGATGTTGCAACCGGAGATGAAATATTTTTGATCAACAAAACCATTACCGACATGAAGGTTGCACACAGCGAGCTGGATGTACATTTCAACTCTCATATCAAAGATGCCTCCAAGCAGTTCGATGAAGTCAATGGCAATATCTCTACCTTTCTCCAATACAAAGAGGACTCCGAGGCCAAATTCAAAGCTCTTCAAGATGAGATTGCCTCCCTTCGACTAATCATCTCAAAAGAATTTATTGCTGATGTCGAAAAGGGGGAAGTGAAGAAAGATGCCCAGCCCACTGCTCCCTCTGCTCGCTCAAAGAAACCAACTGCTATGCTCAATAAGAAGAAACTCACTGGCAAACAAGCTGCTGAAGCCAAGCAGTTACAAAAGGAAAACGAAGAAAAACGAAAAAGGGAGGAGGAGGCCAAGATGATAGCTGACAGAAAAGGTAAGAAGGTCATGTCAGAGGCCGATGAAGAAGCAGAAATGTTTTTGGACGGGTATAAAGCGGAGCAGATCGCTGACCCCGAGTTCAGAAAACTTTTGAGAGCAGAAAAGCTAAGACAAAATCTGACTGGCGCTAAAGATGACAAGGATGAATCTCCAGATGAAGAAGAAGAAGAGTCGTCAAATCCAGTTTTCAAATTCTTCGAAAAATTCCAGTTGACTGACCCTCAAAACTTAACATGGATTCATTCCAAGAAGGCAGGTCAATGGAATAAATTGGTCAAAGAGTTTATAATGCAACATTACTATCTTATGGACCAAGATGTACAAGGAGGGTCAGTGGACGATCTGTTTCGAGAATTCCTCTCCCAACACAAGAATCAAACGTTCATAGAATATCTCTACAGACAGTCTGCAATGACAAACACTCCCCTCACTGCTCCGAAGAAGACAACTCTCTTGTATCCAAGGATTCCTGGAACTACAGAAGTTGATCATACATCAGTCTTAAATGTCATCAATCGATCTGCTCAACTAATGAATTATCCCATTGACTTCAATAACAAAGATTACCGAAGAATATTCAATGGGATATACGTGAGTTTTGGAGTACCATCTGAGTTAAGGCAAAGAGAGATGGTTGAAAGAAGGAGAGCACAACTAGCTGACCAGCAAAGGCGTCAATCTCAATCTGCTGAAAAGGATCAAAGTCAACCTCCTCCCCAACCATAAAAGAACTTATTTTTTTTGTAATACAGAGAGCTGCCATGTATTTAATTTCTCAATCTGTATGCTACTCTATCAATAAAAGTATGAAGTTCTTGTTCTCGAAAAACAACCTGACGACAATATCTCTTTGTCCAGGCAATGTTTTCTTATGATTGTCAATTCATTATTATGCTTTCCAAACTACCTTCAATATTAAAAAACTTCACCTATAAGAAATTATTAAAATGGTTTCGACATCATCAAAAAGGGGGAAATTAGTATCATGATGCACTTTACAGAAAGACCATGGAAGCAAAAGAAGAAATTAGAGTTTTGAAACAAAAGGTTGAGGAGTTAACAACACTGATGCAAAATAAATCTCACTCAAATACTCAGTTTGAAGCACAAAACGTTATGATGTCACCTACAAGGAATCAAAATTTGTCAGAATCAAGTAGTCGTCCCACCCATATAAGAGTAAGCATAAAATATGATATATTTATAAATTTTCTAATTTCAATTGTGATATTTATAAAGACCAAATTTCAGGTTGGAGCCTATGTGAAATTGAAAAGTCTTATTAATTTGAATGAGATGGTTGCAATGGGCGTTGTGCGATCCACGTAAAATATTGTTATGAATGGAAGTGACCTTGGGCTCGGGAATTGCGAGGTACTGGTTCAATCTATTCTAAAGGATGAAGATATCTTGATCTATCCAAATGATATTCATGAAACAATTGGAGATTCTATTGGAGCGCCGGTTGCTTGGCCATTATCATTGGTAATTTTTCTCATAATTATTTATATCTTTCAATTGTTGATCTTCTTACACTCACCTGCATAGTATTTTCTCGTAAATAAGATCATTAAGGCTTTTGCTTTGGTTTGATGAATTAGCAACATTGTGTTTTGTTTTTGTATTGATTTGATGGTTGTGCTCTTGTTTGTTAAAGTGTAGTAGGCATGATAAGAAGGGCCAAATGCAAATCTTTTCATTAGCTTGCATATGTTGTTAAAGTGTAGTAGACATCGGTTGTTAAGTTGTGTGTTAAGGATACTACTCTCTTTCATTCTCCATCGATTTTTTTAGTGCTTTTGTTGATGCTGAAATGTAGAGTAAATTAAATTGATTAGGATTCTGGATTTCTAGTGAACTAATTATCAAGATTTATTGAAATTTTTACCGGAATATTAGTTCATATTATTGCTCTCGTGGAATCGAATTTTTTCTATTGTGGTTTGCATTTTCCTTTGTACTTTTTCTTATGTGGGGTTAGCCATTCGTTAATCTTGATTTTTTATTTTATATTCTTCTAAATATTTTAAATTTAATTTGCAAATTGTCTTGGATGAAGGTGAAAATTGACGTACAATGTTGGAGGACCCTTCAAGAATCGCATTATTTTTTAATTTCTTATGTAGTAGAAGAACTCTAAATTTGTTGGACAAATGATAGGACATGAAATTTATATGTAGTTGACATTTGAATTTGTTTCTATTCTAATGTTCATGATTTCTCATTTACATCCAACATAAATTGCAATTGCTATTTTATTATATAAATATTACTAGATATATGTGTGTAGACCTATGAGATATAAGTGACCCGTGGATTATTTATAAACATTTACAAATTTTTACTTGAAGGCACATATAAGTGTTGTAATATTTAATTTGAGAGCACATATGAATGTCCCTATATTTTATTTAAAGACATAAATAAGTGTCTCGATATTTTACTTGAAAGCACATATAAGTGTCGTAATAGTTAATTTGAGAACACATCTGAATGTCCATATATTTCATTTAAAGACATAAATAAGTGTCTTGATATTTTACTTGAAGACACATATAAGTGTCGTAATATTTAATTTGAGGGCACATATGAATGTCCCTATATTTCAATTTAGGGGCACTTTTATTTTCCCTAAGAACTCAATATAAGGCATATTAAATTGTCCACAAAAGTATTGATATAGAGGCTTAAAAAAGTGCCCCTAACTTTTTTGGGACACAATACTTGGAGGCACATGTATTAAGTGTCCCGAAAATCAAAAGTGCCCCAATAGTATACATTTGAGGGCACTTTTTGGTGTCTCTAAATTTATTTTTTGTTGTAGTGACTATAATTGATCTAAAATTAAGTTAGTACATACTCACTCCATCTCATTATGCATGTAACATTTATTATATTGGGGTGTCCAAATAATAATGACTTGTTTTCAAAGAAATATTTTACCCTTGAAAAAGTAATCAACTTTATTAGTGTTCACCATTTACGTACAATAAATCATTTTCTTAATATTCACACTAAAAAATAATGTGTCATAAAGAAATGACTAATTTTCACTTTGTTCCAATTTAAAAGCTAAGCATATTAGCCGAAATTCATTTTTTGATTGGTACTAACAGAATATGGTAGTTCATCTTAATTAAATTTTAGATATACGTAAAAAGTGTTTCATATCCACAAAATACACCAAATTAAGATTTAAAGATATATATAAACAAAGCCTATTGCTTTCCGAATGAAATTATGGATTACCTATGTTAGATATTGTTGTATTTAATGAGATGACAATACATGTTATATACACCCTCCCTCCGTTTCAAAATCATTCACCTTTTGTCATTTTGATACGTTCCTCATAGACATGCACCTTCTTTTTTTAGACATGGTTTTACCTTTAATTTACTTATATACCATTAATTATTACACATTTACACAATTTACTAAAAAATATTTACTTATTTTTTTGCTTAATTAAGACTTATACACAACTTAATTAACAATCAAAACTTAATTAAAACATATCAATATATGGATTCAAAATATTATCACTCCATCATCAAAGAGAGATATTTCTTTTTGATACGCGAATTAAGAAATTTTTAATTAGCCTTTAAAGTGTTATAGAAATGCAAAAGAAAAAATAAAGGTGCATTTAATAATCACTAATTGCACATTTACTGTCATTTAACACTCTTTATTATTTTCATTTTGAAAAATATCTTTCTTTAAAGAGGACATTGCAAAATAGAATACGTCTCTTTTCGGAGAGGACGGTGTTATATCAAAATTCGGAAAACCATTCACCCATTTTTTTAATACTTCCTCCGTCCCACTACGTCAATACAATTTAAATTTATCCAATAATAAAAATTCACAAATTATATAATTTCGGCGCATAAAAAAGTATTTACTAGTGGGACAATATGAACTAAAAAAACCAACCGAATAAATAAAACTAGGTATTGCACCCGTGCTATGCACGATTTATAATTTATTTATAAATAATTTATAATATAGATACTTAAAGAAATCAAAAATATTTTAATCCAATTTTATTTGGTGATTTTAAAACCGTAATCGATAGTACTCTTCTCAATTGTGACTATCCCGGGGACAATTCGGTTACAGTTTCAAAATTTATGGACAAAATCAACGATTTGATACAATAACTTCGGTTTATTTTACCTCATTCAATTTCTTATTTTATAAAAAGTCGTTTTTTTATTAATTTATAACAACACATTAAAATTAAAAAAATAAGATAATATTACATAACTATTTAAACATATGTGTATATTGATAAAAATTCATAATAAATATATTTGAACTCATTATTATTTGTCGTTATATTTTGTTGTGAAATTCTAATTTTTTTTATATAATAATAAATATTTGACATAATTTTATGTAACAACAAGCCGGTAAATTAATAGAGCTCCTAAATGGAATGACCATTTGTATTCCATTCTATGTTTCACTATTAAATTTAGTATTTAATTAATATTTGTAATAAAACATTAAAATTAATATTTTTAAAAAAATTATACTCCTTTCGTCCCACTTATTTAAATTCATTTATTTTTCACATTGATATTAATATAGTTGTAATATTTTTTGAAGAACATAGTTTGTCCTTTATAATTTGCTAAATAAAGAAATGTGTCTAAATAAGTGAGACAACTCAAAAAGGAAAATGTGTTTAAATAAGTGGGACAAAGTCAATATATGTTAGTGTTGAATTTATCACAATACAAATTGATTATAATTATTAGTATTAAATATTAAAAACAATTATATACACTGATCAAATATGACAAGTTTTTAGTATTAAATAAAAGATTAAACTTAAATGTAAGAAAATAAAATTAGGAAAACATATTAGATAACATTGAAATTTTATAGTAAAAATAGATTGAGACACTATGTCTAATTTATCTTCATGCATAATATTAAAACATATTATAAAGAGTATCCAACTTTATAATTAGGAACATTATAATTTAGTAAAATATATTATATGTATAAGAATATGTATACATATAATTATTTTCAATTTACTAATGTGTTATAATTTTTTATATTAAATTTATATTTTATATAACATATATCAAATTAAATTTATTATCGGGATCTTTAATTTAATATGCATAATATTGCAAATATTTTTACGAAGAAAATAAATAATTTTAGGAGAAATGTGTTATAGGAGAGAGAAAATAATCTATAAAGTTTTAAAAATTAATAAGGTAAACGTTAAACATAAACCAGGTTCAGTTGTACATGTATATTATGATTTGTTCAATGCTCAAGTTATCTTGTTGCTCTATTGATTTACAATATAGTCTTTTTTTTGAAAGGTATAGAGATCGAATCCTGGCCATTAAAATTGAAGTTATTTACAAAATTTGCCACTCAAATTAATTTCAATTGGAATGCTTCCTGTTTTATATATACTAGTTTGTGCACCCGTGCTATGCACGGGAATATATTATTCATCAATAATTTATGCATAGAGATATTTAAAATAATCGAAAATGATGTAACCAGATAATAATCGGTGGTTTTAGAACCTTAATCATAAACGATAGTTCGATTTCAAATCACAACTGTGTAGAGGAAGGTTCAGTTATAATTTCAAAATTTTGAAACCATGATCAGCGATCCAAACCAGTAACTTCAATTTATTTTATCCAATTCAATTTATTTCTTATTTGTAAAATGTATTTTTATATAATTCACAATAACACATTAAAACTTATGAATATATTAATAATAAAATAAATTAAAAATCAAAATTTAATTTTGGAATTTGGAAATTAATAAAACTTTATGATTTTATATAATAATATAATAATATTTAAATTTTATTTTTATAGTCATTCTAATTTTTAAATTAACAAATAAAACGACTTTAAAATTTTGAAAAGTTAAATGATAATATAAATTATTACGTAATCATAATAATAAGAATTTTTAAATTTTCATATATATTAGTATTAATTTTTTGGATAGTTCATAAATATAATTCTAGCCGTTCTATATGGTTCGATTCCAAATCGTGAACTATCTTAAAAACGATTTGGTTTTGATTTTAAATATTCGGGTTCGATTTATTTATTGAGTTTATTTAATTGTTTATGCTTCCGTATTTCTTATTCGTTTATCTTCTTTACATTCTTATCAATTTCGAATTACAAATTACTTTTACATTAATATTACTTTCGTAGTGATTTCAATCTAGTTCTTCTTTAGATTGGAATCAATTGTCTCTTTAATTCATAATTCATTTTTATTTCAACGTTCTTTTATATTGATCTTGTTTTATCTATTTTTGGTCTCGTTTCTCTCGTAATTTAGTCTATAGTTTTACTTGTTGTCGTTCGATATGATGCTTTTGTATTCTTTATGTTACATCTTAGGTACAGATCGACACATGAAGTGGAACAACGGTCGAGAAGAGAAACGAGGCGAAAAAGAGGTAGAAAGGTGAAGAAAGGGTGGAGAAGACAGAACGTGGGGCTAGCGGTCGCTAGGGGCCCCTGCGCACTATCCAAGTCAGAACTTGGGGCTAGCGAGCGCTAGCCCCCCAGCGCCCGCTAGCCCTTGCAAAGTAGAGGAGACAGAACAGTGAGGTAGCGAGCGCTACCCCCC